>JALIZF010001621.1:85000-483792 GCA_029948255.1 Telmatactis stephensoni | reverse complement strand
CGTGACGTGCGTGTCTTCTTACTCTGTTTTTTACAATCAATTAGTTATCTTGACTATGTATAGGATAATTCGTCAGGCAGAGCAGTGAATCACTTGAAAGATTCCATCGATCATGTAATGAAAGCACTATGAAAGATTTAAAAGGTTTACTTTTTTGTGTTTCTACGCAGAAATGACATTTCCCAATATTTTGAAAATGAAATATATAAACTTGCGCGAGTTTGGCATGAGATCAGTTATAATTAATTTCTCGTCTACTTACACAATTAAACTCAAATCGACCATGTAACTAACAAATTTGGTGTTAATATTGAAGAACAAACGCGTACATGTAAACAACTACGAGCTTTGTTTTAAAACGATGAGCTAATAGTATCAATCCAAATTTTAAATCACCTTAACTTATAAAATAACTTACCTTCGCTGATGTCTTAATCTGATTACGCTCTAGGGATATTCCTGAAATAAGAAACGTGGATTCCAACTGAACATCTTCAGTGAGGTCGATCATTTCAATTTGCATGGAACGGAAATAAACATCCATAAGTAATAGCGTACGTAACGGCTTGAAGCTTGCTGTACTTAAAATAATCATGGAAATCTATTGATCCCTCTTCAATCGACTAGATTTTTGATTGGTTCTTCTATCTCCCTGGGGAATTGGGACAAATTAATCGATGGAGTAAAACAATGCAGACAAGCTTGATGTTCCTGAAAACTTATTCTTTTATTTTCTCTTTCTATTTATTTACAAAACAGCTATTTTTTGAAAGCTGGACTCTGATTGGTTCATTTCTTTCCCTGGGGAGTATTAGCATTACAATGAAACTTCGCCGAATAGACTACCCCGATTAGTCATTAAAATTATTAAGTGTCTAGGTAGCGCAGCGGTCTAAGGTGATATCTAAAGGTATGGATTAGGGTCCGGATATCGTCTCTTTCCCTGGCCTTCGGGCTAAGATAACTGTAATATGTAGCACCGGGATAGCTTGGATGGGGCCGAAATCTTCATCCGTAACGTAAGTCGATTCGATGTCTCAGCTTCTCAGAATGTCTCGGGAGAATCGCCCCAAAATTTCATTTTCTTTTTTTCTTTTTACAGCTATTCATTCAGTCTGTTATTTTATTTCCGGGGGGTTGCTCTTTAAGGGGTTACAGGTTCGATCCTCGTCGACGCCGGGTTCTTTTCTGACTTCTTTTTTTCTTCATTTTTTCCGTTTCGTTCTCAAGCTTTAAGTTAAAATTACATCTTTCTGAACTTGTTTTTAAATGTTTTTAATATTTTTTCTGATCAATTTCATTTTCATTTTTTATTTTTAATTATAATTTTCATATATCTCACTGCATTGTTTCTGTGGGGTGCATTTCCTAGACATTACAAATTTCTTTCTTGTTTTCCTTTTTTTCTTTTCTTTTTTCGAATGTCTGGACGTATTTTCCTAGTTTTTTCTTTTTTGGAATATCAGGACTTTTTTGCTCGCAAGTGATAATATTTTTACTTTTAAATACCTATTTGAATAATAAAATTGGAAACCATTTCTTACAAAATTCCTGACTTACATTAGAATTTGTCCCCGTAGAATGAATTCAAATCGCTTTGATTTGATTTTATGTGTTAGGTAGCAAATACATACAATTACTTTATCCTGCACTACACCATAGAAAATACAGCAAATAATGGCAATGTGTCATGGGAAGAGACAGTTGAATATTAATACCGCCGCGAATATACAACGGTTTTTCCTGCTTTCGGATTGTCTGTATTTCCTATGGTGTTGGATAAAACACGATATATTGCCTGGTTCACGCTAACGACGCAAGACAACGGAAAACAACGCAAGACCACGCACGATGACTCAACACAACGCAAGACGACGCAAGACAACGCAGGACGAAGCAAGACGACGCAAGACAACGCAAGACGACGCAAGACAACGCAAGACAGCGAAAGACGGTACATGACGAAGCAAGACAACGCAAGAAGACGAAAGACAACGAAAGACGACGCAAGACGACGGAAGCCCGCGCAAGAAAAATAGAACCTTCCGTTCTTTTGCGCTAGCGTTTATGCTTCCGTCGCTATTGTTACAAGTGAAAACACGAGCTTGGCGTTGTCTTGCTTCGATAGTGAAAACCAGGCTATCGTTTTCACTGTTCTCCGATTGTGCTGTATGTGCCACCTGATCGACGTACACCAGAACGTTCCATTTGAACACGCAAATAGGGGTGAGGGGAGGAGAGGGATGAGGGAAAGAGGTAACAAGCTATCCCTGTGTTCCGAGACTTAAATAAGCATTAATCTCTATTTTTGAACTCAATATTTGCCATGATGTTTGAAAAAATCAGTCATTTTGAGAGCATTTTTAACAGGGTATATTTGGCTTTCAACCTGAAAATGACCGTTACTAGACATAATCCACAGATAATCAGACTAGGAAGCCTGTGGCAGCTGTGCTTGTGAAAGAGTGTTGCCCCATGAAAGATTTTAGTTGCTTATGAAAGGCTTGTGTACTGTGAAACTTTGTTGTGTTCAGTGAAAGCTTGTTGTGTTCCACGAAACTTTGTTGTGTTCTGTGAAAGATTGTTGTGTTCCACGAAACTTTGTTGTGTTCTGTGAAAGATTGTTGTGTTCCACGAAACTTTGTTGTGTTCAGTGAAAGATTGTTGTGTTCCACGAAACTTTGTTGTGTTCTGTGAAAGATTGTTGTGTTCCATAAAACTTTGTTGTGTTTTCAAAGGAATTTTGCATTGTGTTCTGCCCCTGTGGGCTACCGTAAACCCCGCTCTTTGCATCACCTTTCAAATTAAATGGTCGACTTCGATTGGTCAACTTACACAGTAATACATGGCTACTTAGTGCTATAATAAATTATTGAAAGGACATGCAGTCGATAAAGTTTTAAGTGATTTTAATCGTGCACTTGTAAATTGTGTACATGGTTTTACTACAAAGTTCGTTAGCATATTTATCAATTTACTTTATAAAGTCTGGTTCTCACTAGGCACGCAAGACGACGCAAAGCTCGTGTTCTCACCTAGAAAAAGTAACGACGCAAGCACAAACGAAAGCGCAAAAGAACGGAAAGTTATGTTTGTCTTGCGTCGTCTTGCGTCGCTAGTGAAAACCAGGCTTAATTGATACCTCTTTAATTGGTTTATGTGTCCGTAATCATTCAATTAAGTGCCCCGACCAGTTTAAAATTTGAGCTTTATAACCGTGAACAAGGACGTAGTCACAGGTACTCGCCCCTATTTCACAGAGCGTTTGTGATTTACATCTCATCTATATTGTAAACTAAAGGGAATGTGTAAAATTACATATCAAGAGGTTGAGTGAGTATTTTTAAGCTCTTGGAAAAACCGAACACGATGTACGACTAATCGTAAGTTACGCTTTCTGAAACGTGAACCAGATCATCAACAGTTACGTAGGTCGCTGGTAGTCCAGATGCAGATTTCGTAAGACAATACAATTAAACGTCCGTGTCGAAGCATGCCCCTCAGCGTTTTTCTCAATGAACGTTGATGTCTTAGTCAATAAAAACGACAAAAGACGCTATGACACAACACAGCATGTATGGCATGGACTTTTCCATAGTCGTAAGAAAGCCCTTTGGGAATCTGATTTATCACACAGATAGGAGTAGCGCAGTAGCCTCATTTGACGAAAGGGAAGAGAGGGGACGCTTATTGGACAAAGGACAATTATTCGAATAAAAATGAATATGCTGCTCAAGTGGCCTGTGCATTTAACATTTACATGTGCCTAACTGGGGATTCAGTTATTTGAAGTTTAAATTCGGTGCGTTGCCATCCTTGTTATTCTTCGCTGTAACGTAAAAAAAGCATAAAATTATATTGCTGCTTTATCTATAAAACGTAACACCTCAATTCACGCCAAAACAACAATCGGTCGAAGTAGCATAAGTTCGTCTTTTTAAACTAGCGATCGACAGGACTTAAAAATGAACACCATTAATCCAAAAGGGGTACCACTGATGCATGGTTACTGGTTACTCACTTTTACATAAGTTGACAGACAGTAGAGCAGATTTCGAATGACTGTGAAACGGACCGCGCTGTATCGTGGCCGCGCGTGTCAGTGCCGTGGTGTCTATAAAAACATTCGAAGTTCGTGCCGCAACCCGGCCGTGACCGTGCGGTGACGTTTTCACAATCACATGCAAAATCTACAGTTATAATTTTGAGCGTTTTCGTCTGAGATAGGTAGGTAGGATCAAAATAAAATTGTATTCTGAATAGCAATCTAGATCTATTTCCAGCAATCTTTCTTGCACACATAAAGGATGAGTGTGCATAGGAGCACGCTGTGGCATTCAATTGTACATCATACGACGATTAACGAGGTGAACGGGGGGTGGGGGAGAGTAGGAGAGGAAGGCGGATAACCACTGAATAGGAGCAGCGGGTAGTGACGAGAGACTACTAGGACGGCAGTGAACACGACTGTTAGAACTGTTAACTATGGTCACACT
Source organism: Telmatactis stephensoni (assembly GCA_029948255.1). Taxonomy (NCBI): domain Eukaryota; kingdom Metazoa; phylum Cnidaria; class Anthozoa; order Actiniaria; family Isophelliidae; genus Telmatactis; species Telmatactis stephensoni. Next base: position 479,296 of record JALIZF010001621.1, on the reverse strand, counting down.
AAAAACCGCGTATGTCTTAAATAAGTCTGAAGCTAATCCCTTTTATGTCATTTGGGAAAACCGTCAAAAATATAGCAAAGGGTTTTTGCTTACCTCAGCAAATCTGCAATTGTTTCTTAGTCATGGCATGTTGGACTTACTAATAAAACGAAGTACAAATTTCTTAGCTTTGCCGACGAAAATTCACAAGAAAGAATTAGGCTAAATCAACTCACCTCGACAATTTCCCCACTTGCCCTTGTACTTGGAATCAAGTGAGCACCATGGTCTGCTGTGTCCTACTTTTGTGCACTTCTTGTATGTGACGCCTCTGTAAGTGAATGGGAACACACAACACTTGCCAGTCGTAGTCTTTGTTTTACAAACTAGAATCGTCAAGGAAAGTAAACATCAGCATTAAGGAGGCTTCCTACAATTTCTCTAGGGATCGATCGATCATCTTGAAACGGCTGTAGTTCTTACATGAAAGCACCCAATAATATGAACTTTCGTTCATTTACTTCATAAGGCTGAAGGTTTTAGTGGTATGCGTTTTGTTTATATCGAGGTTGCCATAGCGACGAAACTGTTCATCGACACTACGTCCAACTCACCTCGACAATTTCCCCACTTTCCCTTGTACTTAGAATCAAGTGAGCACCATGGTCTGTTATGTCTTGCTTTTGTGCACTTCTTGTATGTGACGCCTTTGTAAGTGAATGGGAACACACAACACTTGCCAGTCGTGGTCTTCGTTTTACAAGCTAGAATCGTCAAAGAAGCAAACATCGGCATAAATTGTGGACCAGCGGTACCTGCATTTATTGCCGTCATCGACACTACGTCTAACTCACCTCGACAATTTCCCCACTTTCCCTTGTACTTGGAATCAAGTGAGCACCATGGTCTGTTATGTCCCACTTTTGTGCACTTCTTGTATGTGACGCCTCTGTAAGTGAATGGGAAAACACAACACTTGCCAGTCGTAGTCTTCTGCACACACGGTTTTGTTTTTGCTGTAATAATTGTATAAAGTTTAAATGTTTGACCTTCCTCAAAAGTTAATCAATTAATCTATATTTCTCCTTTCTTCATTCGTTCTTCCTTTCTTTCTTTGTTTCTATAACTTCCTATTTTTCTTTCTTTCCTTCTGTTGAACTTTCTGTGTTGACTGATGATGATAATGTCTTCAGTTTATTTACCAATAGAAAGTACCATTTTCTGATTTACATGACAGTCGTATAAATTGGAACGTTCACGTAAATGGAAAAGAGATGAGAATACTGTAGATTTACAGGGACTATTTTGAAAATGTTATAAAAATATAACAAAGTTCACGTAAATGTTACTACATGAATTTCACCAAAACAAACAGGCAAAGCTTTAGCTCTTATGTTTGAAAGAGTTCTTAAATGCATTGCCAGTCTTTTTAGACCTAAGATCTTCAGGAGACTGTTCCATAATTTTGCTTCCCTATAACTAATACTTCTTTTGCCGTATTCAGTATTATATCTTGGCATAAAGAGTTTAGTTGAAGCACCTCTTAGAATATGTGTGGTGGTTTCTGATAATTTAATAAACATTTCTGTAATATATGTAGGGGCCAGATTGTTGTCACACTTAAATATGAGAATTGCCACCGTCAAGCGTTTGCGGTTATAGAGCGGTGTTAAGTACACGGGATCTGATTCCATAGGTGTCACCTGTGATAATTCGGGAAGCCCTATTCTGAACTCTTAGTAATTTACCCGATAGGCCATTATTAAGATCGCTCCTTCCTTCCTTCCTTCCTTCCTTCCTTCCTTCCTTCCTTCCTTCCTTCCTTCCTTCCTTCCTTCCTTCCTTCCTTCCTTCCTTAGAATTGGGCTAAATCAACTTACCTCGACAATTTCCCCACTTTCCCTTGTACTTGGAATCAAGTGAGCACCACAGTCTGTTATGGTTTGCTTTTGTGCACTTCGTGTATGTGACGCCTCTGTAAGTGAATGGGAAAACACAACACTTGCCAGTCGTAGTCTTCTGCACACACGGTTTTGTTTTTGCTGTAATAATTGTATAAAGTTTAAATGTTTGACCTTCCTCAAAAGTTAATCAATTAATCTATATTTCTCCTTTCTTCATTCGTTCTTCCTTTCTTTCTTTGTTTCTAACTTTTCTTTCTTTTCTCTTTTTCCTTCTTGCCTTCTTCCTATCTTTCTTTCTTTCCTTCTGTTGAACTTTCTGTGTTGACTGATGATGATAATGTCTTCAGTTTATTTACCAATAGAAAGTACCATTTTCTGATTTACATGACAGTCGTATAAATTGGAACGTTCACGTAAATGGAAAAGAGATGAGAATACTGTAGATTTACAGGGACTATTTTGAAAATGTTATAAAAATATAACAAAGTTCACGTAAATGTTACTACATGAATTTCACCAAAACAAACAGGCAAAGCTTTAGCTCTTATGTTTGAAAGAGTTCTTAAATGCATTGCCAGTCTTTTTAGACCTAAGATCTTCAGGAGACTGTTCCATAATTTTGCTTCCCTATAACTAATACTTCTTTTGCCGTATTCAGTATTATATCTTGGCATAAAGAGTTTAGTTGAAGCACCTCTTAGAATATGTGTGGTGGTTTCTGATAATTTAATAAACATTTCTGTAATATATGTAGGGGCCAGATTGTTGTCACACTTAAATATGAGAATTGCCACCGTCAAGCGTTTGCGGTTATAGAGCGGTGTTAAGTACACGGGATCTGATTCCATAGGTGTCACCTGTGATAATTCGGGAAGCCCTATTCTGAACTCTTAGTAATTTACCCGATAGGCCATTATTAAGATCGCTCCTTCCTTCCTTCCTTCCTTCCTTCCTTCCTTCCTTCCTTCCTTCCTTCCTTCCTTCCTTCCTTCCTTCCTTCCTTCCTTCCTTCCTTCCTTCCTTCCTTCCTTCCTTCCTTCCTTCCTTCCTTCCTTCCTTCCTTCCTTAGAATTGGGCTAAATCAACTTACCTCGACAATTTCCCCACTTTCCCTTGTACTTGGAATCAAGTGAGCACCACAGTCTGTTATGGTTTGCTTTTGTGCACTTCGTGTATGTGACGCCTCTGTAAGTGAATGGGAAAACACAACACTTGCCAGTCGTAGTCTTCTGCACACACGGTTTTGCTTTTGCTGTAATAATTGTATAAAGTTTAAATGTTTGACCTTCCTCAAAAGTTAATCAATTAATCTATATTTCTCCTTTCTTCATTCGTTCTTCCTTTCTTTCTTTGTTTCTAACTTTTCTTTCTTTTCTCTTTTTCCTTCTTGCCTTCTTCCTATCTTTCTTTCTTTCCTTCTGTTGAACTTTCTGTGTTGACTGATGATGATAATGTCTTCAGTTTATTTACCAATAGAAAGTACCATTTTCTGATTTACATGACAGTCGTATAAATTGGAACGTTCACGTAAATGGAAAAGAGATGAGAATACTGTAGATTTACAGGGACTATTTTGAAAATGTTATAAAAATATAACAAAGTTCACGTAAATGTTACTACATGAATTTCACCAAACAAACAGGCAAAGCTTTAGCTCTTATGTTTGAAAGAGTTCTTAAATGCATTGCGGGTCTTTTTAGACCTAAGATCTTCAGGAGACTGTTCCATAATTTTGCTTCCCTATAACTAATACTTCTTTTGCCGTATTCAGTATTATATCTTGGCATAAAGAGTTTAGTTGAAGCACCTCTTAGAATATTGTGTGGTGGTTTCTGATAATTTGTTGTTACATTTAAATATGAGAGTTTCCACCGTCAAGCCTTTGCGGTTATGGAGCGGTTATCAGTCCAAAGAGTTAAGTACATCACTGGATCTGATTCCATAGGTGTCACCTGCGATAATTCGGGAAGCCCTATTCTGAACTCTTTGTAATTTACCCGATAGGCCATTATTAAGATCGCTCGAGTCACCATTACCTTGAATAACGATAACCGTGCCGAAGACAAACATCATCAAGAACACCTCTAAACGAGCCATAGGAATATCTATAAAGATAATAATAGGGGACTATGATATCAGTAATTCTTATCAGTAGGTATTTTTAGGTTTATGCATTTTCGTAGGACCCCCTTGGGACAAAGTTTCCTTAGTATCAAATTAAAGCTTAGAGGCTGCCCAATCAGGTTCAACATGTTTTCCGCCTTTGAAACGTACGTTATTTTAACAAGAGGTAGGGTGGTGTGATGCTTGTGACATTCTTGCTACCACAAAATTACAGGTATTTCATTTTCTGTTTTTGCGCCCACGCTCATATTTTCAGAGGGTGCATGTCGTACGTAGTGTAAACCACTTAACAAACTTTGTCTTTTTCATGTCGGTCACCATGGTGACCGATGCATCAGAGTCGATGTTTCTATGATATAAGTTAGTCTCTAATAGTTTTAGCTCCGCTTTCGAGCAGAGCTTATCTTTGTTTGTTCCTGTTGGTACATTAACGTACCGTATTTACTCGTTTTAGCGCCGCTTTCGAATAAGCGCCGCATTTATTCACACAGTGCGGCGCTTATAGGAATTTGCGTACCAAGCAAATACATTATTATTATTATTATTCAAAAGACAACCAGACTATCATATTTATAAATAAAACCAAGTACGATATAACACAACGTTGAAAGCTAGCGTGTAAAAAATAGAGTTTTTGTACATTTGAAGCACATTTATGGTGTTGTTAACATTTGCTTCACTTATCAAATCATTTATAAGCCTTATGATTTCTTAATAAACGCCGCCCTCGAATTAGCGCCGTCCCAGAATAGGCGATATTGCAGAACATCACATTTTGATTGTTTAGTCTTCATAATTATATTATGGTTTTGAATGTTTTCATGTTGAATACAGTGGGCAGTATTGAATACTCCTCATGCTATTTGCAAGTAGTATTGTCTTGGTTGAAGACAGATATAAAAAATCAGTTATTTAGCATACGAAATAGAAAGAGCACAAGGAATATAGCATTTCCAGGTTCAAATTTAGATTGAAAATCAGATTTCTGAATAGCAACTTTACTTTACATGCAAGTAACACCTTTTTGCTGTCAGTTCCTTTATTGAAAATATTCTATACCTAAACGTGATTCAAACGTACGATTTCTTCACTCAAAACCGTTGAGGTGCATACAGAGTGTCCGTGAAAATGTACACATTTTATGAGGTCTTCAGAAATATAATTGGTAGTTTTGGGTGTAAAAACTGCAAGGAAACCTGTGAATTGGAATCTCCTTCTTTTGCCGCCATGCATGTTGAAGCTATGCCACGCCACCGTGACGTCACATCGCAGACATCACTGTACCACGGTTTTCCTTAGAGACGCTCCCTCCGTCCTGCTCCAAACGAAAAATTAAAGAGTATGTCAACACAATGAGCTCAAAAGAAGCTGTTTCTGAGTCCTTTAAAGAAGATATTTGGCCAAGTGAACTAAATGCCTGGAATTATTAACTCTTTTTGTGCGTAAAATTTGAAGCGCGTTTTATTCGAGTGACAACGGAGAACTTGATCTGGATTCTAGAACCAATAAACGCGGTTTTGTACAAAACTTTATTTTGTCTAAAAAATTCATGTTTGTGAAAATAGCAATGTCGTCACTATAAATTACTGGTAGCTCCAATCATAGTGATTTAAGCGTCAAAAGAAACTTAAAACTATCCCTTGACTTACTATGGAAATTGTTTTGTAATTACGTTTTTGGACGCGACGCATTTTGCGATCAAACAGTGATGGTGTGCCTCACACAAAAGCCAGTTGAGCCACCTTAATGCAAACCGAAGTAAAAATTTGTCCTTTTTTGCGTTCAGCTATCCATGTTATTACTCGACTGGTACACACTTAGCGTGCACCTATCGAGTTTTTGGGCGCACTCGGTGCACTTCTTTTAAAGCAAGAAGCTTTAAAAGTGAGTTTTCTTTTTTTCAGAACTATAAGAAAAACATTCTTGCCGTCGTCATTGCGATCAGGTTTTTTCCTAATATATGCTACAGTTCGTGTTTTCCATTCGCTAAAATGAATATTTTCAAGAAGTTTGTAAACTTAAATATTGACACCAAAGAGATTTTTCGCTGTATTTTGTTTCTGCTCTTTGCAGCGCAAAAAAACACAACCTATTTTAATAAAGCTAACACTTGAAAAGCTTGCAGTAGAAAGAAACAACGCCCATTTGATCAGCCTTTGGAACTAAAGCTTTTATCAGAATTGGATTCTCGTAAAGTAACAAAACGCACTATTGTCTCAAAACGACTCAATTTCAGTCAGTTCAAGGCAAGACAGTCTTTCTCAAAAACAAGTGTGAATTGTCTTTAAAAAAGGAATTTGGCTTCTAGTGAAATTCGTGAGATCTTAATTCTTGAATTATTTATGTATTTTAAAAAACACTTGAAAAATGCATTTGTTATGAAAAGACCCTGGCGTGATCAGCCTTTGGAACTGAAGGTTTTACCAGAATAAGATTCTTGTAACGTAAGAAAATGCACTAGTGCCTTAATTGACTTTAATTAACATATGCTCATATGAAGAAAAGAATTAACAGTCTTCAGCCATAAATAAGTTATGTGTTTTTTGCAGACAAAACCAATTTAGCTCATTCAAGTGTTGAGCCAGTTCACTTCATATAATCAGCCCCTAAAGTTCGAGATCTAAAATTTCAATCCAATATCCCGAAAGAATTTTAATCCTCAGTTCTTTAAGAACTAGGATACTGAAGCCATCAGTTTTCCACACAGCCAAAGTTCACCCGTGTACATCGAATATTTCAAATCTAAACGTATTACCTCTACATTGATCCTTTTGTCTTTTCAATAATAATGGATAATTTTGATTTTTAATGCAAGAGTCTTTTAAATAGATCAAATTGCATCTCTTAATCATCACATTGTACAAGCCCATCATCACAATGCTGTCCATTCCGCCGTTTATAAAGAGAGAAAAATTAATTGCTACTCGCTCAATACATTTCTCAAATATCTTATTTCAATATATGATTTGATTTTGCAGTAGCCACTTGCGCTTATTGAGGGCCTATTTTTTAAGAAAAGCCCCGACTATTATATAATATGCAATATGTTCTGGTACATGCGCTATCGAGAGAGAAACTTTGCTTTGAAAAGTAACCTCTGTTTGCCAATCAAAACAAGAAGCTTTAAAAGTGACTTTTCTTTTTTCAGAACTATAAGCAAAAAATTCTTGCCGCCGTCATTGTGATCCGGTTTTCTCCTAATACATGCTACAGTTCGTGTTTTCCATTCGCTAAAATGCATATTTTCAAGAAGTTTGTGAACATAAATATGACACTAAAGAGATTTTTCGCTGTATTTTGTTTCTGCTCTTTGAGGCGCAAAAAAACAACCTATTTTAATAAAGCTAACACTTGAAAAGCTTGCAGTATAAAGAAACAACGCCCATTTGATCAGCCTTTGGAACTAAAGCTTTTATCAGAATTGGATTCTCGCAACGTGACAAAATGCACTTTTGTCTCAAAACGACTCAATTTCAGTCAGTAAAGGCAAGACAGTCTTTCTCCAAAACCAGTGCAAATTGTTTAAAGGAATTTGGCTTCTAGTGAAATTCGTGACATCTTAATTCTTGAATTATTTATGTATTTTAAAAAACACTTGAAAAATGCATTTGTTATGAAAAGACGCCGACGTGATCAGCCTTTGGAACTGAAGGTTTTATAAAAAATTAGATTCTTGTAACGTAAGAAATTGCACTAGTGCCTTTAATTGACTCGATTACACTCAGTTACACGCAAAACAGTCTTTGCTAAACTTTGCTCCAAAACTAGCGCAAGTGGTTTAACAGTTTTTCGTGAAATTCGTGACATATGAATTCTTCAATTTTTTTCTCAAACATTAATAAGAATAATTAATGAGTAAATGAAAATCACTACCGTGATAGTGTCTTGATACACTGATCAAACACTTGCATAAATTAACTAACTTTTGCTTTGAATTTATCCAATAATTATCCATGAATTTGAGAAGCTAGATCAAACACTCGTCCTCGTGTTTCATTAGCGCATCGTTTTTAACCCACTTCTCGGTGTTTTGATACGCTGATCATACATTGGTACTCGTGTTTGATATATTACTTATAATTTAAAGTTGAAAGACAGTGTTGTAAGAATACCTTAAAGTACACTAGAGTGATTTTCACCGGACTGTGAAATAGTTACTAAGCTAATAGACACTAATAGACTCTGCACCCATTGTTTTCTTTTGTTGCAATACAACTATTAGACACTATTAAACACTGACTATTAGTAATTGTTTCACAGTCCGATGAAAATCACTCTAAAAGCGTGCAACATAAATAGTACTAAATAGTGCTAAGCTTTACTAATTCTATTGTTTTCTTTTGTTAAATTAGCACTATATAGTGTTAAATAATGCAAAGTGTTGCACGCATTTAGTGTTTGTACTCTACCGGAAAAAAATACATTTTGAGAAAAGTAGTTTTATTCATAACTTTGGTCCTTGAAGATCTGCATTTCTATCGATTCTTAGTATAATTATTATAGAAAAGAGGTGTCTACCACATATCAAAACTTGCTTTAGTGGTAAAGCAATTCTTACAAGGCTGAATCTATAAATCGTTCACGAAATTAGATCTCATGAATTTACTACAACCTAATTAAATTTAAATCGCTAGCAATAGTTTTTTTTTGCCAGAGAAAGATTATAGATTAATATTTAATGTACATTAACAGTGAAGAGTCTGTTCACTAGAGAATGATTTTTTTCTTTTCGAGTACATTTGAGGCAAGAGTATAAAGTTGCATGATTCGAATCCTGATACTTAAAAGCTTCCGTTCCAAATAATGATATTTAGTATAGTAGACTCTAAACCCATTATTTTCTATACTGTTCATTATCTACTAGTACTCTGTAGTTAGTTAACTTTCTTTCACGAGTTAAAGGAATGAAATGCCTTCAGTATACCTCAGGTTGTTTGCATTAGATTTATAAAAGAACAAGAACAATTGACCATTGGCTTGTAAAATTAAGTTGAAATTAAATATAAAATGAACGCTGTTTGTTATGATTATGGAATACTAACCTTAAAGTTATGCCAAAATGTCTTCAAATTCCGTAATTCTGAGCTTTGTTAAAGTTCTGCCTAAAGCGTCGCCAGGCCTGTGTCAAAAATAAAATAGAATTATTGGTTTTATTATTGTGTAAAGAACGAGCTACTACAGATGCAACCACACCTTTCCTCTTCAGCTGCATAAGGAGCATGTAATCAATGTACCGTTAAGTTTTATAATATAGCTCAATTATAACACACGTTCTGATTGGCTGAGAGACCACCAAAATCTATGCTCTATTTCACCGGTAAAGACATGGTTTTCTGACGAATGATTATACCAAAAAGTCTATTTACAAATTTCCCTTTAGTTAGGAGACCCAAACTTAGAAATAAACTAGAAAATACTTTCCATCATTCCAGTTATCGTTTAAATTTACAAACTAAGCCTCGTGGTCGGACAATAACAATAAACGTAAATATTCATAGAACTGAATGACTTGAATGAGACAAAATATTCTATAGAATCACCGAAATGCTAAGCTAAAGATTGAAAACACAGAAAGCAGACCAAAACAGAATATATACCGGCTAAAAATGAACAGTTTACAATAAGAGAAAATTGTGTTGCAATCGTTATAAAATAGACTGGTACACACACTTAGCTTGCACCTATCGAGTTTTGGGTGCGCTCGGAAAATTGTTAGGGTGGTTCCGGCATAATGCGAGTTTAACTCGCTCGCTCCGCGTCAACAATGCGCCAGTGTTATCGTCCTGAACACTAAAACTAATTCAATTATTTTAGATTTTGATGGGGTTTTTTTCCGAAGTTTTATTTAATAGCTGCATTTGCCGCTGCCAGTCGATATTCAAACAACATTATTTTAAATTCCTCTGCCAAATCTTATTCCTAAATGCAATTCCTTTGAAATTGCGTTTACGGGCATTTTTATGTCCCTAACAAGGTTTTGACGAAGCAAAGAAAAAATTGTTCGAGGCAATATTAAGTAACAACGTCGGTCCAAAAAATAACAAAAATGTTTTCGTGCAAACACAGCATCAAGGAGTGGCAACGGTTCAGCGATTTCAATACTATTGACAGGTCGGTGTTGCCTACTAAGACACTGCTGTCCAAAGTTGAGCTCCGTAACTTCAAATTCACTTTGCAACTAAATTTTGACTGAAGGCATCCAAACGCTTCCTAAATGAGGCATTAAAAAAAAAGATTTTCTCGAAAATTCGTCAAACAATTTTATATATATATAAAAAGTATGTCAAAATACAAAGTTCGGAAATAAAAAAGTTTGTGACTGCGGTGGATTGCGCTCCAAACTCTCGCCGCAACTCAGGGATCTTTTCTTTTCGTTTATGAGCTTTTTCGGCACTTCGTGCGTTTCGCTACTGTGGAACAGTGAGTTTTAGTAATCTTAAGAATACACACAAAAATAAAACCAAAATCTTGAAATGAAAATAGTTTTAGTGTTAAAAACGGGCGCACCAAAAACTCGATAGTTGCTAGCTAAGTGTATGTTGTGCACCAGTTCTATTTTATAACGATCTAGAATAATTGAATCGGTGAGTTAATTTCAAAACAATTTTCAGAGTAAGTCAAGAGATAGTTTCAAGTTTCTTTTGACCTTAAATCATTATGATCATATGCTCATTTACATATGCTCATATGCGGCTGTGTGTGAAAAAATGCACGAAAGATGGCTTCATTATCCTAGTTCTTAAAGAACCGAGGATTAAAGTTCTTTCAGGATATTGGTTGAAATTTTAGATTATGTGATTATATGAAGTGAACTGGCTCAACACTTGAATGAGCTAAATTGGTTTTGTCTGCAAAAAACACATAACTTATTTATGGCTGAAGACTGTTAATTCTTTTCTTCATATGAGCATATGTTAATGAATATATGCGCGTTATAAATATTAAAGTCATTATTATTATTATTTATGATCGGAACTACCAATAATTTATAGTGACGACAAACACCTTCTTTTAAGCTCATTTTGTTGCCATACTCTTTTTTTAACAATTAAAATTGTTCGTTTGGAGAAATAGAACAAAATTGCTTTGCACAATTTTGAGAAATATGAATTTACGCCAAGTTGATAGAGCTGCGCCTTTTCAATTTTGTTTATCATTTCAGTTATGTTTACACAAAGCTAGAAAACTTCAGATTACCTCGATAATTCTTTTTTACTTCAGTAGCACCGTTTTCACCTAGTTTTTTCTTAATCCTACACATTTCATGGCCATTGAAGCATTGTAAGCTATCCAAAATACATTGTAAAAAAGGTAAATTTTAAGGCCGCTTACTTCAGGGTGATGTCGTTTTGGTCGTCAAGCAATTTCATGTCCAGTTATTTTTCGGAACTTGTAAATTCCGATATGCCACTCTTGATTGCATTTTTTGTAAACCTTTCGAGTATCTCAGAGTATGAAAATTTGAAACACCAATTGAAATGCCTTATTAAAATAACAAAGGATGAGTGCAACGAGAGAAATGTATTTTTAGGGTTTCCAAGTAAAACATTTACAATTTGAAAGGAAAAGTTCAAACGCATTGAAGAAACGTCGTTAATTGTAACACAGGAATCCCGGTCGACCAGCTTGAATCATTGTTAGTAGACTCATTCCATAAGTGGGTTTGTTCGCTCCTCAGTTGGCCAACCAGAATAGAAGAGCGAAAACTAGGACATGTGGAATCAGTCTAGTTCCTTTTCTGTCAGTACGAGAATTATCAAAACAAGATATGGTTTTTGAACACTCAATAAATACAGGGAAAAAAACCTTTGTTTGCCATCCTCTACATATTTGAAAGCATGCAACTTGGTAATACCAAGAGACCTTAATACTATTGATGCATATCATCTGTGTGGTGTACACGAAATATAAGGCTAGTTTTAGTAATTTTGCAAATGTGCGTGCAAGGCTTTTAAGCAATAGAATAATATATAAATACCATGCAGAAAAAAAAATAACAATCTTAATAGCCATAAATAAGTTGTGTGTGCCAGTTTCAGGCTGCGCCCTCAGCTGCCTGCAATATACGCACGAATGCTGCGTGCCTCAGTGATTATCTATTAAATAATTACTGTTCTTACCAAAGAGATTTTTCGCTGTATTTTGTTTCTGCTCTTTGAGGCGCAAAAAAACAACCTATTTTAATAAAGCTAACACTTGAAAAGCTTGCAGTATAAAGCAACAACGCCCATTTGATCAGCCTTTGGAACTAAAGCTTTTATCAGAATTGGATTCTCGTAACGTGACAAAATGCACTTTTGTCTCAAAACGACTCAATTTCAGTCAGTTAAAGGCAAGACAGTCTTTCTCCAAAACCAGTGCAAATTGTTTAAAGGAATTTGGCTTCTAGTGAAATTCGTGACATCTTAATTCTTGAATTATTTATGTATTTTAAAAAAACACTTGAAAAATGCATTTGTTATGAAAAGACGCCGACGTGATCAGCCTTTGGAACTGAAGGTTTTATCAGAGTTGGATTCTTGTAACGTAAGAAAATACACTAGTGCCTTTAATTGACTCGATTACACTCAGTTACACGCAAAACAGTCTTTGCTAAACTTTGCTCCAAAACTAGCGCAAGTGGTTTAACAGTTTTTCGTGAAATTCGTGACATATGAATTCTTTAATTTTTTTCTCAAACATTTATAAGAATAATTAATGAGTAAATGAAAATCACTACCGTGATAGTGTCTTGATACACTGATCAAACACTTGCATAAATTAACTAACTTTTGCTTTGAATTTATCCAATAATTATCCATGAATTTGAGAAGCTAGATCAAACACTCGTCCTCGTGTTTCATCAGCACATCGTTTTTTAACCCACTTCTCGGTGTTTTGATACGCTGATCATACATTGGTACTCGTGTTTGATATATTACTTATAATTTAAAGTTGAAAGACAGTGTTGTAAGAATACCTTAAAGTACACTAGAGTGATTTTCACCGGACTGTGAAATAGTTACTAAGCTAATAGACACTAATAGACTCTGCACCCATTGTTTTCTTTTGTTGCAATACAACTATTAGACACTATTAAACACTGACTATTAGTAATTGTTTCACAGTCCGATGAAAATCACTCTAAAAGCGTGCAACATAAATAGTACTAAATAGTGCTAAGCTTTACTAATTCTATTGTTTTCTTTTGTTAAATTAGCACTATATAGTGTTAAATAATGCAAAGTGTTGCACGCATTTAGTGTTTGTACTCTACCGGAAAAAAATACATTTTGAGAAAAGTAGTTTTATTCATAACTTTGGTCCTTGAAGATCTGCATTTCTATCGATTCTTAGTATAATTATTATAGAAAAGAGGTGTCTACCACATATCAAAACTTGCTTTAGTGGTAAAGCAATTCTTACAAGGCTGAATCTATAAATCGTTCACGAAATTAGATCTCATGAATTTACTACAACCTAATTAAATTTAAATCGCTAGCAATAGTTTTTTTTTGCCAGAGAAAGATTATAGATTAATATTTAATGTACATTAACAGTGAAGAGTCTGTTCACTAGAGAATGATTTTTTTCTTTTCGAGTACATTTGAGGCAAGAGTATAAAGTTGCATGATTCGAATCCTGATACTTAAAAGCTTCCGTTCCAAATAATGATATTTAGTATAGTAGACTCTAAACCCATTATTTTCTATATTGTTCATTATCTACTAGTACTCTGTAGTTAGTTAACTTTCTTTCACGAGTTAAAGGAATGAAATGCCTTCAGTATACCTCAGGTTGTTTGCATTAGATTTATAAAAGAACAATAACAATTGACCATTGGCTTGTAAAATTAAGTTGAAATTAAATATAAAATGAACGCTGTTTGTTATGATTATGGAATACTAACCTTAAAGTGTGGCTTATGCCAAAATGTCTTCAAATTCCGTAATTCTGAGCTTTGTTAAAGTTCTGCCTAAAGCGTCGCCAGGCCTGTGTCAAAAATAAAATAGAATTATTGGTTTTATTATTGTGTAAAGAACGAGCTACTACAGATGCAACCACACCTTTCCTCTTCAGCTGCATAAGGAGCATGTAATCAATGTACCGTTAAGTTTTATAATATAGCTCAATTATAACACACGTTCTGATTGGCTGAGAGACCACCAAAATCTATGCTCTATTTCACCGGTAAAGACATGGTTTTCTGACGAATGATTATACCAAAAAGTCTATTTACAAATTTCCCTTTAGTTAGGAGACCCAAACTTAGAAATAAACTAGAAAATACTTTCCATCATTCCAGTTATCGTTTAAATTTACAAACTAAGCCTCGTGGTCGAACAATAACAATAAACGTAAATATTCATAGAACTGAATGACTTGAATGAGACAAAATATTCTATAGAATCACCGAAATGCTAAGCTAAAGATTGAAAACACAGAAAGCAGACCAAAACAGAATATATACCGGCTAAAAATGAACAGTTTACAATAAGAGAAAATTGTGTTGCAATCGTTATAAAATAGACTGGTACACACACTTAGCTTGCAACTATCGAGTTTTGGGTGCGCTCGGAAAATTGTTAGGGTGGTTCCGGCATAATGCGAGTTTAACTCGCTCGCTCCGCGTCAACAATGCGCCAGTGTTATCGTCCTGAACACTAAAACTAATTCAATTATTTTAGATTTTGATGGGGTTTTTTTCCGAAGTTTTATTTAATAGCTGCATTTGCCGCTGCCAGTCGATATTCAAACAACATTATTTTAAATTCCTCTGCCAAATCTTATTCCTAAATGCAATTCCTTTGAAATTGCGTTTACGGGCATTTTTATGTCCCTAACAAGGTTTTGACGAAGCAAAGAAAAAATTGTTCGAGGCAATATTAAGTAACAACGTCGGTCCAAAAAATAACAAAAATGTTTTCGTGCAAACACAGCATCAAGGAGTGGCAACGGTTCAGCGATTTCAATACTATTGACAGGTCGGTGTTGCCTACTAAGACACTGCTGTCCAAAGTTGAGCTCCGTAACTTCAAATTCACTTTGCAACTAAATTTTGACTGAAGGCATCCAAACGCTTCCTAAATGAGACATTAAAAAAAAAGATTTTCTCGAAAATTTGTCAAACAATTTTATATATATATAAAAAGTATGTCAAAATACAAAGTTCGGAAATAAAAAAGTTTGTGACTGCGGTGGATTGCGCTCCAAACTCTCGCCGCAACTCAGAGATCTTTTCTTTTCGTTTATGAGCTTTTTCGGCACTTCGTGCGTTTCGCTACTGTGGAACAGTGAGTTTTAGTAATCTTAAGAATACACACAAAAATAAAACCAAAATCTTGAAATGAAAATAGTTTTAGTGTTAAAAACGGGCGCACCAAAAACTCGATAGTTGCTAGCTAAGTGTATGTTGTGCACCAGTTCTATTTTATAACGATCTAGAATAATTGAATCGGTGAGTTAATTTCAAAACAATTTTCAGAGTAAGTCAAGAGATAGTTTCAAGTTTCTTTTGACCTTAAATCATTATGATCATATGCTCATTTACATATGCTCATATGCGGCTGTGTGTGAAAAAATGCACGAAAGATGGCTTCATTATCCTAGTTCTTGAAGAACTGAGGATTAAAGTTCTTTCAGGATATTGGATTGAAATTTTAGATCTCGAACTTTAGGGGCTGATTATATGAAGTGAACTGGCTCAACACTTGAATGAGCTAAATTGGTTTTGTCTGCAAAAAACACATAACTTATTTATGGCTGAAGACTGTTAATTCTTTTCTTCATATGAGCATATGTTAATGAATATATGCGCGTTATAAATATTAAATTTATTATTATTATTATTTATGATCGGAGCTACCAATAATTTATAGTGACGACATTGCTATTTTTACAAAGATGAATTATCTTTAGATAAAATGAAGTTTTGTTCAAAACCGCTTTTGTTAGTTCATATAGAATCCAGATGAAGTTCTCCGCTGTTACTATGTTTAAAAGATGTCTATGGAAGCGTTTTCGAATAAAACGCGCCTTGACTTTTACGCACCAAAAGAGTTAATAATTCCAAGCATTAAGTTCACTTGGTCAAACATCTTACAGCACTCAGAAACACCTTCTTTTAAGCTCATTTTGTTGCCATACTCTTTTTTTAACAATTAAAATTGTTCGTTTGGAGAAATAGAACAAAATTGCTTTGCGCAATTTTGAGAAATACGAATTTACGCCAAGTTGATAGAGCTGCGCCTTTTCAATTTTGTTTACACCCTTTCCGAGAAACTTTGTCACCCGTGAAGGGTCAAGCGTATGAACTAGTGGCGCGGGGGATCATGGGACTGTTTACATTTGGCCACGTGCACTTTGATAAACGGGTCATAGCAATCATGCAGCGAGCATTAAGTGACGATTTACGGATGAGAAGCGTACTTCTGTATGGCTTAAACCATAGCAAAAGTGACATTGCAGTTCGCCTTGGAATGTCTTCAAAGTCTGTGTTACGATTCTCCTGACGATATTACGAGAAAGGAAGTGTTTGTGCTGACAAACCAGCAGAACCAGGAAGACCAGCTGGTTCGTATTCACTTTCGCAACAAGAACAAGCCGTTTTGATGCAAGAATTGTTAGAACACCCAGAAAGAACTCTATCCGAGCTCTGTACACATTGAAGGAGTATGTGGTGCCAGGGTTGCTGTGTCTACTTTGTACGACTATTTCAAAAGAAATGGCATCACACGTAAAATGGTAAGCTGAATTAAGTGTTAAATGCGTGTTTCTGTGATCATACATACTGTATTCTAAGGCTACGTTTACACGGTACCGGTTGAAATTTTAATCGGTTGAAAATTTGTACGTGTAAGTGTTCTGTTTACACGGAGCCAGACTAACCGTACAAAAAATCAAACGGCTAGCCGTGCAAATTTTCGTGTAAACGGAAGATAGTGTTGTCCAAAAAAGAGACGGTTCCATGTAAACAGCATGTACCGGTTTTATTTTCGACCGGTTAAAATTTCAACCGGTACCGTGTAAAGGCAGTCTAAAATTCAATGAACTAAAAATAACAAATTAAATTGTTACAATTTTTCATTTAACTGATCTCACTGGTTTGTCACACTGACAGAGATTATAACAAATGTTTCCGAATTCCAGGATAAACGCATTTCGAGACGATTTGGGGATCTCTCAATCATACTGGTCAATAATCGAGTCGATGGATATGCACCACTCGATCGACTCGAACGCCACTCGATCGGGGATCGGCGATCGGCGATCGGGGATCAGGGAAGAGGATCGAGGATCGGCGATCGTATCGGGGATGAGAACGGCGATCGGTAATCGGCGATCGGCGATCGGCGATCGGCGATCGGATCTAACATCGTGGCACTTATTTGGGATCGCAGCATTAATCTATCTATCCTCATGTATTTCCCATTTTTAGTTTATTTTTACTTATGGTAAGTATAATGACTAGTTTGTGATCCTTTTACAACGCATCAGACTCCTTTTATGTATAGGAATACTCAATTAGTTGATTTTTCTCACTAAAATCACATTGACACATGAACATACACATTTATTTCATCAAGTATTTTTATTATTCAAAATAACATTGACATTGTTCTTTCATATATAATTTTTTCGTGCATTTGTGGTTTCATTTCAAGTATAATTAACTTCAAAGATTGATCATGTTCTAAATAGTTGACATTGTTCATTTCTAGCTTCTATCTAATAATTCTTTGTGGTTTCATTTCAAGTATCATTAACTTCAATTGAGATATATGCTATTTCGCTGAAAAAAGCTAAAGCCTTTCAACTATCTTTTGTGTACTAACAAACTTCTCTGTAGGAGAATTTGCAAGCATACAGTGAGTACGTTTTATATTGCAATGATGTCATGGAGATAAAAAAAATTTCATGATTCCGCGGCTTTAGGCTTGTTTCACCGACGTTAATTGAATTAGCTATATATATATATATATTAGCTATATATAGTGCCTATTTGAAATTATAAAAATTGGAATTACAGCGCAAACCCTTATAACCCTTAAACCATGAAACTGTTTAAATTTAGTATTTTTTAAATAACGGTTTCATGATTTTAGTGTTTGTGCTCGTGCAAATTCACCACATATTAAAAATTCTTCTTAATCTGAAAGTTATCTTAATTCATGACCTTTTGCCTCTTTTCTTTCCCCCTTTCTCTCCGTTGCCTTCGTTTTGTATTCTTCTTTTGCTTCTGCTCACTTTCTTCTCTTTCCTTAGGCTCTCTTTCATTCCCTTCTCTTTCCTCCCTTTCCTCCTCTTCACTTTCTACTTCTTCCTTCTGTTCTCTTTCATCTCTCTCTTTCCGTTCCCTCTCCTCTTTTTCTTTTCTTTCTCTTTCTTTCCTTTCTCTATCTTCTCGCGCTTTCGTTTCTCTTTCCTCTTTTTCTTGTTCTTCACTTTCCTCTATTTCTTTTCGTTCCAGTTCTTTCCTTTCTCTATCTTCTCGCTCTTTCCGTTGTCTTTCATCTTTTTCTTTTTCTTCCCTTTCGTTTCTTTCTCTTTCTTTCAGTTCCCTTTCCTTATTTTCTTTTTCCTCCTTTTCATTCCCTTCCTTTTCCTCTCTTTCTTTCTGTTCCCTTTCTTCACTTTCTCTATCTTCTCTCTTCTGATGTTCTCTTTCCTCTCTCTCTTTCAGTTCTCTTTCCACTTTTTCTTGTCTCTCTCTTTCTTTCTGTTCCCTTTCCTCCTCCTCTCTTTTCTTTCTCTCTTTCCGTTCTCTTTCCTCTTTTTCTTTTTTTTCTCTTTCTTTAATTTCCCTTTCTTTCTTTTGTCTTATCTCTCTTTCTTTTCGTTCCTTTTCTTCTTTTTCTTTTCTTTCTTTTCTTTCTTTTTCTTTTTCTTCTCTTTCTTTAAGTTCCCTTTCCTTCTCTTCTCTTTTCTCTTTTTCTTGTCGCTCTTTTTCTTGTCTCTCTCTTTCTTTCTCCGCTCTTTTCTCTCTCTCTTTCCGTTCTCTTTCCTCTTTTTCTTTTTCTTCTCTTTCTTTAATTTCCCTTTCCTTCTTTTGTCTTATCTCTCTTTCTTTTCGTTCCTTTTCTTCTTTTTCTTTTCGTTCCTTTTCTCCTTTTTCTTTTTCTTCTCTTTCTTTAAGTTCCCTTTCCTTCTGTTCTCTTTTCTCTTTTTCTTGTCGCTCTTTTTCTTTCTTTTCCCTTTCCTTCTCCTCTCTTTTCTCTCTCTCTTTCCGTTCTCTTTCCTCTTTTTCTTGTCTCTCTCTTTCTTTAATTTCCCTTTCCTTCTTTTGTCTTATCTCTCTTTCTTTTTTTTTTTTTCTTCTTTTTCTTTTCGTTCCTTTTCTCCTTTTTCTTTTTCTTCTCTTTCTTTAAGTTCCCCTTCCTTCTGTTCTCTTTTCTCTTTTTCTTGTCGCTCTTTTTCTTTCTTTTCCCTTTCCTTCTCCTCTCTTTTCTCTCTCTCTTTCCGTTCTCTTTCCTCTTTTTCTTGTCTCTCTCTTTCTTTAATTTCCCTTTCCTTCTTTTGTCTTTCCTCTCTTTCTTGTCGCTCTCTTTCTTTCTGTTCCCTTTCCTTCTCCTCTCTTTTCTCTCTCTCTTTCCGTTTTCTATCTTCATACAACTTGACTTCATACAACTGACTATATTTTCTCGTACTGTTCAAGGAGATGCAGAGAATGTGGGAAAAAAAGGTCGTTGAGATGCAATAGCATCTTTGCCAAGCATCCAAAGGTTCATCTTGGTGATTTCCTGTTGCTGATGTACTTTTGGTGCCACGAAGAATCGAGAACAAAAACCGCTGATCATGTTGGTGTGAGCGAGAACCTTGTCTCGAAATTTTTTCGACATTTGGAAGATGTATGCACGGCAGATATCGAGAGATATCCATTTATTCCGTTCGGTGGTCCAAATTTCCAGTGTCTAGTACAATGTGATGAATCGAAATTCAACCACAAATCCAAGGTAAGGCTAGGTAGAATGGCAGAATGTGTCAAATTTGCTTTGAAGAGTTGTAAACTGTTTTGATCACAGGCAAGCCATATAATCATTTGGATTTATGAGATTTCGCGATTGTGTGATGAAAATAAAAGATTCCATAAAATCTCCCATTGTCGGCTCAAAATAACCGTCATCATTTAATTCTTAACTAAAAAAGAAAACATTTAGCTACAGACGTATTTCATTCTGTTGTCATGGTAACACTGAAAGGGGTAGAACTTTGAAACTTTTATCTTCGATCCGAAAATCGATTTGAAAAAATCCAAAGCGAAAATTTGGAATAACTAAACCGACAAGAGAAGCTAGGTTTTTTGCACTTTTAACTGTTATTTAGTAAATAAACCCCTTCGGGCTGCTGGTATATCGACGGATAATGTCCGAGGATTAGAGATGGTCCGAAAAATGAACATTTGGCCGAGAAGCGAAGCTTCCCTGTCACTACCGAATGCTGAAGTTTGCCGCTTTGGCGGAAATCCATCGTTGTTGAAGCAGTTGAAGCGAAAGTTTACAAGTCGTTTTTCAGTGCCTTCTCATTCGCCGATAAATGCTCATGTTCTATATATTGACTGCAAGCTGACTAGGTGAGAATTTTGAGTGAGAAATGTAGGTACAATCTTTTGTTTTGCATAAATTGCTTCTATTTAACTTAACCCAAAAAAACTAATTGGCGACACGCCGAAAACATATCTGTCTGCATGTTAACGGGAGAAAAGTATTGTTTTGCCATTAAAATTTTTCCTTTAATGTCTTTTGGATTTGTTAATTAGTGTTTTCGGGGCAATTATATTTTTCTTTAAAATGTTATTTCTCCGGCCTTAATTGTAAGTGTATTCAACATATTGTTGAATTTTCAATCAATCGGACAACTCAAACCGCTTAATTTGTTGTTGTTGTTGTTGTTGTTGTTGTTGTTGTTGTTGTTGTTGTTGTTGTTGTAGGAGTTTAAACTTTTGTATACTTTAAGGCCCATTTTTGACTAATTCTCGAATATATCCATACAGAATCACCGAGGACGAGCAAGTGAAGACTTGTGGGTTTTTGGTGTCATCACCACCGAATACAGCCCGGCAAGAGGCTATTACACAGTTGTCGAAAAACGTAACAGACGGACACTGCTACCGATTTTAGACAAGTGCTTGAAACCCCAAAGCGAAGTACACACAGATGACTGGGGCGCATATAGAGATATGACCTTACATCTACCACAGAAAGTTGCGCGACATAGAGTAGTGAACCACTCTCTGCATTTCGTAGATCCATTGACGGGGGTTCACACTCAAGGTATCGAATCCAAGTGGAACCAACTGAAACAGAAAGTTAAAGAACGAAGAGGAATGTACAACGACGATGTGCAGTCTTTTTTAAACGAGAGTATGTGGAGGGAGTGGAAAGGTGGTCAACGGGAAGATATTATGTCAAATCTATTCACATCAATTAGTTTAATCTATACGAATGTCCCTGTATGACGTAATTCAATTACTTATTGTATAACTTCAGATTTGGCTGCGAGTAAGACGTCCCGCCAGTACGAGTATTCTTGTTGCGCGCGTTACCTTGTTGCGTAGTCGTGCTCACGTGAACTTTGGATTCAAAAACATCAATACGAACTATCTCAGCATTCCATTCTTCCGCATTTTCTTATCGAAAAAGTAACTTCCGATATAGACGACTTTCAAAAATGGCGCGCTCATTGTTCACGATAACGAGGCCAGATAGGCCTCCAAAATTATCATGGCATATAATGAGTCTAAGTATATTCTGTAAAATGCACAGAAAATAGGTATTTGAAAAGGAAGAGGAATACATCGTCTTTGATAGCAATAGAAGTGTCGCCACAATTATTTTCTGGTAACAAGGCTTTTGTGGCCTCGCTCTCATTTACTAGGCCGCCATTTTTGAAAGTCGTCTATATCCGTTTCCACAAGCTAGAGGGCTGATCATTAAAGATTACATTGAATAGTTTTGATCATGACATAAATGACCAAGATATTTCGATAAATTATACTTAAAACCTCGTCGTAATGAGTACTAGTTTCACTATAAAACTCGTAGTCGAAGCGATGACGAGTTTTTCAAGCGAGCGACTGTCACGGTCTGACGCATGCGTACTAACAATAACAATGAAAACGTCGTCGTAGTCGTCGTAGTCAAATCTAAAGTTCTTGTCGAGGATGGTATTTACGAGGAAAGAGGATTTCATTACAATTCAACACACGTCGAGCATTATTCTGTACGTTTCAGAGTAAAAATGTAACTGGAACCGCTTTTTCAACTTTTTTGTTTGGTGATATTTTTATTACAAAAAGAAATACTATTAAATTTGAAGCATTTTGACTACTTGTAGCTATTAATTAAAGTTATATATCCCAATAATAGTAGTTTGATAAGAAAGATTAACCAATGTCAAATTACAGACGGAAAGTCTGACCTATGGGTTGTCATGTTCGGCTAGCCCATGTGCCCATTAAAGATAGTTTAACAGTACGTCGTTGATAGTTTATTAAATTGCCATCATCTAGTTAATAGATGAATTAACAATCATTTCCACTTGTCAATCATAGTTCATATAGCATTTGGTTTTAGACTTGATATTCTATTGTAAATTTTATATCATTCAGGGCCCCTACTGATAGCAGTTGCTGTATAGGGGTTACGCTGGTCAAATAAAGGTTTCATTCATTCATTGGTTCATTCTTTCCTTCGTTTATTTTTTATCGTTGTCTCGCTGTCTAATTCATCATTTCCAGCGTCAATCAGTTTACCTTTCATAAATAGAGGCACATTATGAAGTCTTTCAAGTTGAGTGTTGTTGCGGCTGTGAATTTTCAGATCGTGCATAAAGAACAAAGTGTGTACCCTTTTGATTAGATCTCATTTATGCAGCCGCTCTTTTTTAGCTGGCTTATTTACACTAGAGTAATACAGAATAAAAGAGTTGATTATGCCATAAGAAGACAGAAGATGCCATAATTGATATTTATTTCATCAGATTTGATCTCGCCATTTTCATGGCTTAGTGTGAGGCTTGTTTTCCAGTGTCTCATGACCTGTTCATCCCTGAAAAGAGTTCTATGTTTGGGCATAGTTAATAGAGGGGTCCCCTCTATTAACTATGGTTTGGGGTGGCATGATTCCGTAAGTTTCTAAACCCAGTGAAGACTGAAGCTTCAAAACGCTTTCTTCCTCGCTCGATTGCCGACTATATGAATAGGCAAAAAACGATGGCGCGCAGATGAACGACTGTACCACATGTAATTTCTTGCTCCAATCGATTAAAAACATGTCATCTTTGAACAGTGCACCGTAGAGATTTGTCAAACTCAGCTAATGAAAAAAGACCATCAAGTTTGACCATGAAGGAATGGACAAACTAATAGTTGGTAGTAGACTCTAGAGCCATTGTTTTCTTTTTTTTATCAACTACTACAAAGTTAACTAAATAATCATTTTCCTTTCACGGTCAAATGAAAATCACTCTAGGAGATAACTACATTTTTCTTAATACAACACTTTATGCATGTTCTATGAGTGAATAAAAATTAAATTTTTAACACTGAAAGTAAGAAGCATAAATTCTAATGTAATCATAAAGCTAAGTGTGGATCTACGTGGGCTATTAAAATAACTTTAACTGATATCACGTATAGCCTCCCACCTACTTTTGTATATTTACCTGGCTCCGCCCTAGCTACTTAACTTTTATTGATTATTTCCTTCTTATCTGGATTTACCTTTTAGATTCTCCTACACTAGTTGGTAACCCTTTATTTTTGTCACCTATTTGTATAACTTTTAGTCTGACTTAGTTTTCCTCTATATGCAATATTTGATTTAATTTAGACTTGCCTGAAATACTTGCCTGGGTCGATCCTAAGCTCATTAAGAGGAGATTTTTTTTTCAATGACGGCAATCATGGCAAAAAGCGCCAAAAACTAGACCTTCGTGCGAGTTTTAATCCAAATTTTCGTTCTGGATTAACACTCAAATCCTTTTCCTTGTGTTGTTTTTCGAAGCACAGTCCTAGTTTTTAGTTACTCTCAATGCAATGGAGACGATTTCCCACTTTAGGGACTGGTCATTTATTAGAAGGGGGGGGGGGGGGGGGGGGATGGGCTGGTGCATTTTTATTTTTCATGACATATTTTTGTTTGATCCTGAGATTTCAAATGCACAAAATGGCATGACCAATTGAGAATGAGAGCATAAATTTACATGACCCATCCAAAACTCAGTATCCCCAATTTTAAGGCACATGTAATCACAAACCTTAGCACATTGTATACCAAGACTGAAAAGCTTAAGGATGGGATGTCAGTCCGGCACGACTTTAATGAAGAAAAGATTACAGTGCTGGCATTGCTAAGAAAAACAGTGCTTGAAAAGCTTCAGTTTTTACATAACATAGAGAGCAAATGCAAAGACATGTTTCGTGGGCACCTTATGAAATTCAAGTCGAAGAAAAAATCAAAAATGGACAAGAAAAAAAAAGGCTCAGAAAAGAAAAGCAGATAGAGAAGTAGAAAATTTTCATTTAATCGCCAAACGGTTGTCTGATGGTAAAACTACTATCCAGGAAGTTAATGTGGATGCACTTGTGTCACTAGAAGGAAAGCAGCTGTACAGCTGTAAAATAAAACAGCTGTAAAAAAATAATGATGGAAAAAAAGTTATTTTCGATAGAGCATGTATGGTATTCAGAGATTACTTGCCATCAATATGCGAAAGCAGCAGTGAGAGCTCCACCAGTGATTCAGAGGATTCCCATAGCGTTGTTGTTGAGAGTGATTAATAACCTTATTATAACAACATTGCATGTAAAACAATTAATTCGTTGACTGTTTATGCATCTGGATATGCAATCAGAACCCTAACTATACACCTTTATAATATTATGACCTGTTTTGTTTAATGTCAACATTTAAATGTTAAATTTGTTGATGTTATTGATAAAGATTTGATTTTTCTGTTATACATTGTAGTGTTCACATTCATTGAAAATACTGCTATGAAAAAAAGGAAAAGTACACTCAATATCTTGTTGTATGAAACATCAAGAATAGTTACTATGTTTTCAAAATACTTAATTTACTCTGTCTTGATAGTTGACTATTTCATAGTGACACTAAAACAACCTTTGAATGGGATGAACTAAACACATGACCCCTTAGAATTCTTCACATAATTTCATGAAGCCCCTCAATTTAGGTTGCACAAAAAGGCATGACCCCCACCCCATTTGCACCAGCCCATCCCCCCCCCCCCCCCCCTCTAATAAATGACCGGTCCCTTTTTTGAAGCTACGAATCCAACTAAAAAGTCGTCCAACTTTGAAAATATTCTCTGTGTCCTTCGTCATTCGAGCAGTTTTTGAAACGACACCGGGCCGGAAAAAAATTCAAACGTACGGGGTTTTTTTTTTCGCTTTAACCCGTCAAGATTGGCACAGATTAATGATCACCAAAATCGCTGAATTTTAACGAGGTATCCAAATTAATACTTTTAAGCTTTACAATTTAAAGCTGCAAGGAAACCATTAGATTTTTAGTTTTCAGTGTCAGCGCGCGTCACTTTGGCGCCAACACGATGTACACGGACCACGTACTGACGCACAGTTCCCTGTGTGTCCATGAAAAATCGACTCGTTTCTGCGCTTCAATATAACAGCGCCAGAAGGGGTCCATTTACTAAATATACCTTGAGCACAGAAGTAAACAAAATTACTTCACAATAAAAGATTTTATTGTACATTTTACAGTAAAACGTAATTGAATATTTAAACCTTAACACTAATCTTGAAGACTAAAGTTTGTTATAAAACTTTTGTCAATTCATGACAATAAGTCATATCAGGTCACGTGACCCTATCTCCCCTAAATCAAGCGGTACGGTCAAAATAAACACCAGAAACAGAAAGAGCACCTCGATATTGGTAAAAGTGCAAAGTTTCAGCTAGTAAGATGCAGGGGAAATGACAGTGATATTTTCTTAAGATTTGTTTGGAAAAACGCGTTGGATGGCAAGCTGCGCTTTTACGAACGAATCTTAAGAAAATACCTAATCTTCAATTTTAGGGGAGATAGGGTCACGTGACCTGTTAGTGCATATGGCCTATTACATTCACTTTTATGGCATTCAATATACCAAAATAACCGGTTGTATCTTTAACATTTGAGATTACATTTATTACAAGCAAGAGACCATAATATTGAGAGAATGAAACTCAGTATTGATGTCTATGAGATGTTCGTGGCAGCTAAGGCTATTTTTAGATCCATCGCCATCCATTGTGCGCGCAAGGCTCTTAAACAATAAATTTAAATGCCGAAAGTAAACTTCCGCGCGCACATCTATCAAAAAATCAAATTCTGTATATAATAGCGAAGTTTTTAAAAATAGCCTTAAAAAATTGAACATCGCTACTTCAAAACATCAGTACCGAGTTTCGCTCTCTAGCAGTATTATGGTTTCTTGTTACAAGTTCATCTCCAGGTCCACGCGTCTAATCGTGGACTGTTTGCGGAGTAATTGTTAAATATACATTCGAACAAAAACTAACAACTCTCATATTCCAATGTTGTAACAGAGGCACGATTTTTTTCCACAAGATCATGAAACGTGGTGCCTGTCATCTCGCCACGCTTCAACACGACTTCCTTCAGGGTTATCATGGAGTCTCTGAAGGAAGGAAAAACAAGGAAACAAAAAGAAGATAACATAAGATAACATAAGATAAGATAAGATAAGATAACATAACATAACATAACATAACATAACATAACATAACATAACATAACATAACATAACATAACATAACATAACATAACATAACATAACATAACATAACATAACATAACATAACATAACATAACATAACATAACATAACATAACATAACATAACATAACATAACATAACATAACATAACATAACATAACATAACATAACATAACATAACATAACATCACATCACATCACATCACATCACATCACATCACATCACATAACATAACATAACATAACATAACATAACATAACATAACATAACATAACATAACATAACATAACATAACATAAGCTTAAATTTTACATCAAAAGTCGGAAAATAGAAAATGTTCTGTCAATAAATTCAAGTTTGTTTTGTTCCTGAATTTAGAAAGCCAAAATTTTACAGATTCTAGTCGTTACTTGATTTGATTGACAGAAGCTTAAAATCCAGACAAGCCATCGCCACTGGGTCCCGTAATTTTGAAATTGGGCGTAATTATTACAAAACTGACATATCTCGAGATATACCAATCCCATGTACATGGGTTTTCACTATATACAATCCGGCAGTCATAACAATAGTGGCTAAAATAGATCAGAAACAAAGCAAGCGTATCCTATTTCCAGTGATTTTGACATAGTGCAGAGGGAAGTTTCTCCACTACCGTCAGGTCACCGAAAGTCCAAGGATCTGCCATATTCGGAGTTTTAAAAATACACGTCTTCAGATAATAGAAGCGTTTTCAGACGTGGCTCACCAACAATGCAGTAACACGAAAAGATGAGCAAGCGGTTCACTTGGGTTATTTGAACAAAAAATGAGATCATATTCATGATTTTGGTAGTAATGGTTTGAGATAAAATTCGCATCGACGTGACAGAATAATTATACGTTATAGTCTACTGAAAAGAGTTTGTACATACCGAAAAAGTTTCAAAACCCGAACCTCCTGTGTAACAATGAGGTATGTTGGTATGTTAGGTATTTACATGTGCACAGCTTCTGTCGTCACGCAATTGGAAGCCTTGCGTTACGACATAAACTGCGGCTGCGTAGAAGACTTCGATTTCAACATTGACGCCAACAGTTATGAACGTACATTGTGTCCAGGATTATTCCAAGGCAATTTCATCTAAACACTATAAAGAAGGTGCCGTCGGTAGAGTGATAATGTTTATCAATGTCTGTTTATGTGACAAGTAAACCAAGTGTCCCCAGAAGAGAGTTAGGAATGCCCTCAAGAGAAAGACCTTCGGCAAAGACCCGTGATCAACTGGTGAGGTTGTATTTTCTAACATGCGACAGAGTCTTCCTTTCACAGAGAAGGTAAAGGGAGACTCTGCTAGCAGGGAACTTTCTTTCAAGGAAAAGATAAAGGGGTATCGACAGTGCTTTATATATGACGAGGAATTCGAAATAGTAAACGCTTTATCGTACACGGTCAGAATCAAATGCAGCGAGCACGTGGGTCGGATTTCTTATCAGTCAACAAGTTCTCTGTGCGGAACGCATTGCGGCAAAACTGAAGTTTTATAGGGTAATCTACAAAAAATGCAATTATGGTTTTATATGCTAGCCATTACTATTAAACAAAGTGAACTGCAAGCTGTTTAAGTGCTGTATTAGAGAAAAAGTAATACATTTGAATAATTTTTTAAAACTTTTTGAAACATTCACGTACAGTCTGTATTAGCATGGTCATAAAACTATTTGATTGGAGAAAACGTGAATCGCAACCTGTGTAGGCTAAAGAATATTTGATAAATCTTACATTTTATTATTCAATTTTCATACACTGTACAAATTCCGATTTCCTGATTGGTCAGTTTGTACCACGTGACGCGTGTTATGACGTCAACACGTCACGACGTAATAATACTCGTGCATTTAAAACTAACATTGAATGGCAGTAAAGCACAGTGAGAATGACAAAAATTTTCCTGGTGATAAATTTAAGGATTTTTCGAAAAAGAGAAGATTAGCAAGCATATTTAAAACTAGCCGTTACTAACAGAAAGTGAAGTGCTGTGAGCAGTCTAAGTATTTATATACTGTATTATTCAAAATGTTTTCAAACAGGTTGACTAGTGCATGATACAACAAAACAAGTTTTAAGAAATGTATAAATACGTTTTATTCAAATTTATTGCCTTTTCAAACAGTCTTTTTTAATAGCATTCATTATAAAACTATCTGATGAAAGTTTGTTTATAAAAATATGAATCGCACCCTGTGGAGGATAAAGAATACTTTTGTATTACAGAGAATCTGACAAAGAATACATGTACTTGTTGTTTTGGTTGTGGATGAGCACATTAAACATCTGTCGATTTACCTGAACTAGTGAGAGTAGTCTGTGTAAATAAAGCAAAGTTTAGATTCACCAGAAATTTTAGCGATATGATGTGGCTGTCTGTGAGATTTTACCTCATTGAAGAACTTTCAAATACAACTTATTTTATTTCCTATTGTTAAAATTACCATGAAATGCTCTTCAACTAATTTTGAATTGAGTGACTTGAGTTATTTCTAGTGATCTTAGGGACCAGTAACTATTTATGAAAGAGGGGAGAAATCATAGGGGGTTCAGTATAGTTGTATTTTTTTAGACAACAGGGGGTGGGTCATTATGGAAATATAAAATGAGAGGGGGTGGGTTCAGTTCTTTTTAATAAGGCAGACAACTAGTAGTTTTGAATCTCTTACAATAGATTTTTTGGGTTTTCCTTCCTTCAATAAAGACGGCGAACAGAATAATATTTGTGTAAGTTTTTTTTATAAGCATCACAATATACATGTACATCTATATAATAAGGCACAAATAGATTCGTGCAACAATTTGACTACAAAAAAATAAGCTAGGACTTTTCAAGGATGTCAATTGATATAATACTTTGGATCTATCTCCTTTATAACAACCAAACAAGAACAGCACAGCAGAAATACGTAATTGCTGTTCCACAAAACCAAGGTTGTTTGGTTGATCTCGACTCCTTGACAGTCTAATATGAATGGGTTGGAAATACCACTGAAAGACTTAATGAATTGATATTTTTGACTTTCTTGACTGTTGACATTAATTTTTATATCATTTCAATTAAGTCTTTCAATGGTGTTTCCAACAAATTTATAACAGTCCACAGTCTTGGTTTTGAAGAATGAAAAGTACATTGTATCTGTACACCTGTGTGTGTGTGTGTATTGGAGGGGGGGGGGGGGGGGGGGTCGTAAACCATTTAGGGGGTGGGTCAAAACATAACTGAAACACTTTCAGGGGTGGGTCAAGAATAAAGATAAGATTTCGTATTGACAGTGTTAGCCGATGCTTCTGCAGTACTGTATTCAAATTAAATAATAAAAAGGTTGACACACTCTTTGATTGTGAATAATCGGGATTTACCTTCACTCATTAATAACTAACAATGAACTCCAAATTTTCTCATTGATAGTATTTAAAATTTCTCATTCATTGTTAGCAAAGTCACGAAATTCACTTGCTGAGTGTTATTTACATATTTATTAAAGAGAATTTGACAAATATTGTTTTGGTTCACGTTCATAAAATGTATGATATTTAAGATGTTTAAATTCACATATATCTACGGATTTAACTGAACTAAAGTGAGCGTGGGCTGTGTAAATTAATAAAACAAAACCTTGTGTCTGTCTGTGAGATTTTATCCCTTTGAAGCACATCTTCTACAATATACACACAAAAACATATACTACGGTGGACAAAACCTTTTTTCAAAAACGACAAAGTTTATCAAACTTCTAGAGATTAATACAACAAAAACAATTAGACATTAATACAACAAAGCTTATTATCATTCAATATTTCAAGATGTTGTACCCAAATGGCATATTTGAGCTGAAAAACTTGTTAAGAATTTAAGAATTTATTTGTCCACTGAGTATTTTGAGCATTAATTTAAACTTTGTTTGATTAAAATGTACTGACAAATGACTCATATGACTATGCCCTTTGAGTTAAGACTTAACCTTAGTGTAGCCAATAGGATAAACAAATTTATGTTCTAAACCATTCTGTCCCCTCATAAACAAGCCACAAAGTCATAATGAAATAGGACAACTCACAATATTGAAGAGCAAGTTATTCATACACTTGTTAAAATTATGTCAATTTAAGCAGATCGACCTTGTTCTAAAGAGAATATATTGGAATATGTATTGAATATATTGCATGTTTTTAAAATAACAAAATAACCGTTGCTATTGATTCCCCAGGCTAACAACTGTTGGTGATGAAAATGAAGTGAGGTAAGTGAATCACACTTACAAAGCTCAGGCAATATTATTATACATCTGGACTTGAGGGCATGCGGTGCGGTGGTACTTCATGTCTGATAGGGAAGCTGTTTGTGTAGGTTTTTTAATAATTGATATATACATCTGGACTTGAGGGCATGCGGTGCAGTGGTACTTCATGTCTGATAGGGAAGCTGTTTGTGTAGGTTTTATAATAATTGATATATACATCTGGACTTGAGGGCATGCGGTGCAGTGGTACTTCATGTCTGATAGGGAAGCTGTTTGTGTAGGTTTTTTAATAATTGAAATATACATCTGGACTTGAGGGCATGCGGTGCGGTGGTACTTCATGTCTGATAGGGAAGCTGTTTGTGTAGGTTTTTTAATAATTGAAATATACATCTGGACTTGAGGGCATGCGGTGCGGTGGTACTTCATGTCTGATAGGGAAGCTGTTTGTGTAGGTTTTTTAATAATTGAAATATACATCTGGACTTGAGGGCATGCGGTGCGGTGGTACTTCATGTCTGATAGGGAAGCTGTTTGTGTAGGTTTTTTAATAATTGAAATATACATCTGGACTTGAGGGCATGCGGTGCGGTGGTACTTCATGTCTGATAGGGAAGCTGTTTGTGTAGGTTTTTTAATAATTGAAATATACATCTGGACTTGAGGGCATGCGGTGCGGTGGTACTTCATGTCTGATAGGGAAGCTGTTTGTGTAGGTTTTTTAATAATTGATATATACATCTGGACTTGAGGGCATGCGGTGCGGTGGTACTTCATGTCTGATAGGGAAGCTGTTTGTGTAGGTTTTTTAATAATTGATATATACATCTGGACTTGAGGGCATGCGGTGCGGTAGTACTTCATGTCTGATAGGGAAGCTGTTTGTGTAGGTTTTTTAATAATTGAAATATACATCTGGACTTGAGGGCATGCGGTGCGGTGGTACTTCATGTCTGATAGGGAAGCTGTTTGTGTAGGTTTTTTAATAATTGATATACTTTGTGTTTGAAAGGGAAGGTGTTAATGCTCATATTATGTACGATTATAATTGCTTTACATTATGCCAGGCCAGTAGGCATAAAAGACCCTGAGTTGTGTATTTTAGGGTCTTTTATGCTTACTGGCACATTAATTTTTATTTCCAGGTTGTTTTTGAAATGGATGAAAATAATTATCAAGGTGGGATGACTCCATGGTTGTTGATAGTGGTTAGTTGCCTCATTATATTAATTACTTGTATGTAATATTGTTTGAACAAATAATTTTTTTAGTCTAATTACTATTGATGAATTCAGTAAGTTTTCATAAAACTGTTTGAATCAATCCCAAATATCTGCAGTTAACTATTTATTAATTAATTGATTTTATAACAGCTTTTATGATCACGAGGGTTACTATTAAAATTCTTTTTCTTTTTGTCTTGTAAGGATGACCAAAATGGAAGAGAGCAGAACTTGTTCAAAGAAGATAAGAGATAACTGGAAGAAAGAAAAATAAGGAAGAGAAAAAGGAAGATTATTACAAAGATCTTACTACACATGAATCATATTTATATATTAAGATGATAAAATACATATATGGGAAATATGGTTTGCTTCTCACTAAACGAACAAAATATCCAGTCACATAAATAGACCATTTCACGGATACCGTAGCTCAACCTCAGCCTCGTCACAGTGCAATATATTCTTTTGAAATATAGTACAGCCCGTGGAATTTGGATGTGCTTTCATTGTCCGTTGATGTGTAAATTCCTTACATTACCGTGGAATGTACATAATATTCTAAAGAATAATTACACTGTGACGAGGCTGAGGTTGAGCTACGGTATCTGTGAAATGGTCTATTTGTATTTTCTACACATTGAGACAGATCAGATCTTTATTTATCCTACAACTCCAACATAAAGCATTTCAAACATGGTGTTTTCAGTGCAAGGTTTATATTGTTTTGATAGAAAAGAGATGAAATTGAAAAAAAAAAACCAAAGGAACATAAGAGGAAAGAAGAGAACAAAAGAGAACAAAAGGACTGAGAAGAGAAAGGAAAGGAAAGGAGGGAAAGAGATGTAGAGAAGAATAGATGAAAAGAGAAGGGAAAGAGAAAAAGGAATATAATGAAAAACAACAGACAAGAAGGGAAGGGGGTGTAAGGGGAAAAGGATTGATGATTGTGAAAAAAGGACCGAGAAGAGGGGAACTTTATTTTATTTTATTTCCTATAATTTTTGAGGCCTGAAATTTAAGTATGAAAGAGAAAGGAAAGAAGAAAAACACCACAGTACAATAAAACACAAAGCGGTTGTTAGCATGAAAGATCTAATTGAAAAATTAAAAAAAAGGGAAAGCAAGAAATGTCTCATCACTCCAGCGGTTTACAGTTAACTAGCCCAAAGGTTAATTCGCCCGGTACTAAGTCGCCGGGAAAATCGTCGCTTCGCCCGGACTCATGTAGTAAACTCGCCCGATGCGAAAAATCACATCTATTCAGTTAGTTTTAGTCTTTTTTACATACTAGATAAACTCATTTATATTTCTAAAGTTATTATTTTTGTTTTGGAATAGTTTCTCAAGCAATCCGAGTCGGCGACCGTATCAGTTCAAACTCTGACTTATGTTGTCTGATTTTCGTTGAGAAACCTATTTAAAAGCAAAAATAAGAAGTGTAGTTAGGTTGATGAGTTTATTTAAGATTCCTTCTGCATAATATATAGGATTCTTGAACGGATTTGAGTCGATCAAGATCAGGTCAAAGCTACTCAAGCTGTATTTAGTGCTAAATCGTACAAAGTATGAACACTTTTAGTGTTTGTACTCTAATAAATCTTTAGTGTTATTTTGAACAATAAAAATACTTGATGAAATAAATGTGTATGTTCATGTGTCAATGTGGTTTTAGTGAGAAAAATCGACTTGAGTATTCCTATACATAAAAGGAGTCTGATGCGTTGTAAAAGGATCACAAACTAGTCATTAGAGTGCTTACAATATAGAGTGAGCGCACTTAACCCGTGAAATAGTTATTAGACTACTAGTTACTAGTAGATCCTATTTCCATTGTTTTCTTTTGTGTCTATTGAACTATTACACACTAACATTTAATTTTTATTTCACGGGTTAAGTGCGCTCACTCTATCCGTGAAAAACTTTGTAAAGAATTGCACTAATTTGCACTAATTAATCAATAGAAAACAAAGGATTTCGCGCTATTTAGTACAATTTTTTTAGTTCGCTAACTTTTTCACGGATATATTGTAAGCACTCTATACTTACCATAAGTAAAAATAAAATAAAAATGGGAAATACATGAGGATAGATTAATGCTGCGATTCCTAATTAATGCTACGATTCCCGATCCCGATGGTAGATCCGATGTGATCCAATGTCTGTCCTTCTCCGATCGCCGATCGCCGATCGCCGATCGCCGATCGCCGATCGCCGATCGCCGATCCTCGACTCCGATCCCCAATCGCCGATCGCCGATCCCCCGATCCTCGATCGAGTGGCGTTCGAGTCGATCGGGTGGTGCATATCCATCGACTCGATTATTGACCAGTATGATTGAGAGATCCCGATTTGGATACAGTTTTCGAGGCTATCGAGCTCAAACACAAAGATGGTATGACAATTGGGGTCCCAGGATTACTGCTATCTCACTAGTGTCATCTGCACGGAAGGAATAATAGACTTGAGTATCCGCCGCGGGAATACTAATGAAGAGAAATTTCTTGAATTTGTGAATGAAAAACTTATTCCTAATCTACAGCCGTTTGATGGGATTAATCCTCGTTCTGTGGTTATAATGGGTAATTATAAGCACTCAAGCCGTTTTCATCAGAAATTTTGTTTTATTGCAATGCATAAATCTTTACGACGACATTTTCATTGCGTTTTTTTTACAGATAATGCTACAATTCATCGCTGTCGTCGTGTAGTTCAAGCTATAAATACTAGCGGCGCGCTTGTGGTATTCTTGCCATCTTATAGCCCAGACGTCAATCCATGTGAGAACGTTTTTGCTCAAGCAAAAAGTTGGATTAGAGCAAATGATGTCGTGTGGCAAGTATGCCGCGATAATCCAGAGGAAATGGTGTTTGAAGCCTTCATGCAAATCTCTGATGCAGACATTAGAAACTATTTACGATTTACTAATTACTTGTAAAGTCCTCCCATACTCTTATTATTTGGGGGGGGGGGGGGGGGCGGAGGGGGGGGGGGGGGGCGGAGGGGGGGGGGGGAGAGTTGAAAACGGCATAAATTTTTGGGGGATAACCGTAATTTTTCGCCTTGCATGGCAGCAATTTTTTTTCTGAATTTTCTTTACTGGAAATATATATATATTTGATTTTGTAGCCCACCCCCCCCCCCCCCCCACACCACTTTTCTAATGGTCCGTCCCTTATAGGCATGTGAATGATACTCAATAACAAACAAAACAGCAACAGTGTACATAATTGTCTACATGATAATTAAAGTTTCTTGAGATCCTTCTAACATCTTCTTCTTCTGTTCCTCAAACTCATCATTGCTAAGTACATTGGTATCTTTAAGGTTCTTCAACTCAACAAGCTGTTCAAGAATCATCCCTCGAGCTTTGATCTACGAAAAGCAAAAAAAAAAAAAAAAAAAAAACCTGGCTCTTTCAATTTTTAACAATACCATGTGTCAAAATATTCTAAACTGTAAATATAGCAATGGAGCATTTTTAAACCCATAATATAGGTCACAACATTATGAACTCGGAAGGAAAGAAGTAGCATTTTATAATGTATTCGTTTTTGATCGTATTATTGATCGTATGTATTCGTTCCCTTTAAATTTTCACGTGCGCCATGCATGAATGATTCTAAAATCTAAAACCTTATTATTAAAACAGAATTATTCAGTAAACAGTCCGATTTATCAAGCTCAACAAAAGAGAAAAATTATAAACAGACAGCTAGGATAACGGTTATTCTCCTCTTTGAATTGTGTCAAGCTTAAGTACTCAGTATACCTACTTTTCTTCTTGTTGTTTGACGCCTTGAAATCAAGGCACATGACTTCGTCGTCACCGTACTTGTTGTCCTCCACAGTCACTCGTTTCTTTGGCAAACTCAGTGTATGTGGCTTCAACCAAAATGTGACATAGTTTTGGCTCTCAGTTAAATAGGCCTCTCTTAGGTGTTCATCTGTACAAATCGTTAGTTTTCTCCCTCTCGTGCCAAAATAGCCAATATCAAAACTGCTGGCGTCCTTTGCTGGGCTTATCTCTTCAGCATGTTTCTTCACTAAATAGCTTTTCAACTCTTGGACATTTCTGAATACTGGTACTTCTCTCAAACAAAACATGGAAAATTGATTTTTGTTCTCATGCTTATAAACTTTTAGCATTACATTAATGCATACTGTGTCGGCCATGGCTCTTTTAAAAATCCCGCGTCTCCTCAGACAAGCGTGCTACGCGTCATGCATGGTTAAGTTAATTGAATATACATATTCCCATGATCCCCCGCGCCACTAGTTTATGCGCTTTTCGCTTCACGGGTGACAAAGTTTCTCGGAAAGGGTGTATCATTTCAGTTATGTTTACACAAAGCTAGAAAACTTCAGATTACCTCGATAATTCTTTTTTACTTCAGTAGCAGCGTTTTCACCTAGTTTTTTCTTAATCCAACACATTTCATGGCCATTGAAGCATTGTAAGCTATCCAAAATACATTGTAAAAAAGGTAAATTTTAAGGCCGCTTACTTCAGGGTGATGTCGTTTTGGTCGTCAAGCAATTTCATGTCCAGTTATTTTTCGGAACTTGTAAATTCCGATATGCCACTCTTGATTGCATTTTTTGTAAACCTTCCGAGTATCTCAGAGTATGAAAATTTGAAACACCAATTGAAATGCCTTATTAAAATAACAAAGGATGAGTGCAACGAGAGAAATGTATTTTTAGGGTTTCCAAGTAAAGCATTTACAATTTGAAAGGAAAAGTTCAAACGCATTGAAGAAACGTCGTTAATTGTAACACAGGAATCCCGGTCGACCAGCTTGAATCATTGTTAGTAGACTCATTCCATAAGTCGGGTTTGTTCGCTTCTCAGTTGGCCAACCAGAATAGAAGAGCGAAAACTAGGACTTGTGGAATCAGTCTAGTTCCTTTTCTGTCAGTACGAGAATTATCAAAACAAGATAGGGTTTTTGAACACTCAATAAATACAGGGAAAAAAACCTTTGTTTGCCATCCTCTACATATTTGAAAGCATGCAACTTGGTAATACCAAGAGACCTTAATACTATTGATGCATATCATCTGTGTGGTGTACACGAAATATAAGGCTAGTTTTAGTAATTTTGCAAATGTGCGTGCAAGGCTTTTAAGCAATAGAATAATATATAAATACCATGCAGAAAAAAAAATAACAATCTTAATTGCCATAAATAAGTTGTGTGTCAGTTTTGCAGACAAGACATTATCTCATCAATTAGAACCAAGACAGCTCATTCTAGTGTTGAGCCAGTTCACTTCATATAATTACTGTTTTTACCAAAACTCATTGTTTTCACTCTGCATTATAGCAACGACTGCAGAGAGAAAAAGCATAGAGCAGCTGCATTATTGCAAATAATGCCGTCTGTCTAATCTAGCAGACGGCATTATTTTTAATAATGCTGTTTGATTCTGTGTTCCCACAGCATTATTAATAATAATGCAGCGTGTTTTGCTTACAGGGGAACCAGATTTGCAGGATGATAAAGTAATGTAACTGCTAAGCTAGCAGTCACAGTACTTTTCAGAGCCTTTTCAAAATCCAGCTCCCCATTCAGAATTTAAGTGCCGTAGCCTTTCTTTGTTATGACAAACACGGGTATCAAAACGTGTGGGATACAAAATCAGCAGAACTACGCATGCTCAAACAATACTTCAACTTTTAAAAATAAATAAATACCTCAATTTAAACAATTTGGGTGATTTGGGTGGTTATGAAGTTGACCAGTAATTATAAAAGATAATCACTTCGGCACACAGCATTCGTGGGTATAATAATATATGCTACAGTTCGTGTTTTCCATTCGCTAAAATGCATATTTTCAAGAAGTTTGTGAACTTAAATATTACACCAAAGAGATTTTTCGCTGTATTTTGTTTCTGCTCTTTGCGGCGCAAAAAAACAACCTATTTTAATAAAGCTAACACTTGAAAAGCTTGCAGTATAAAGAAACAACGCCCATTTGATCAGCCTGTGGAACTAAAGCTTTTATCAGAATTGGATTCTCGCAACGTGACAAAATGCACTTTTGTCTCAAAACGACTCAATTTCAGTCCGTTAAAGGCAAGACAGTCTTTCTCCAAAACCAGTGCAAATTGTTTAAAGGAATTTGGCTTCTAGTGAAATTCGTGACACCTTAATTCTTGAATTATTTATGTATTTTAAAAAACACTTGAAAAATGCATTTGTTATGAAAAGACGCCGACGTGATCAGCCTTTGGAACTGAAGGTTTTATCAGAGTTGGATTCTTGTAACGTAAGAAAATACACTAGTGCCTTTAATTGACTCGATTACACTCAGTTACACGCAAAACAGTCTTTGCTAAACTTTGCTCCAAAACTAGCGCAAGTGGTTTAACAGTTTTTCGTGAAATTCGTGACATGAATTCTTCAATTTTTTTCTCAAACATTAATAAGAATAATTAATGAGAGAAAACAAATAATCACTACCGTGACGGTGGTTTAGATATGTGATCCTAATTAGCATTAAATTTGGCCAACTTTCGCTTTGATTTCAAACACTTAAAAGAGTGTTTCATTCGATATCCAAAGATCTCAAAGTTGGTTTAAAAGACCTCTACTGCGCCTGTTTTTTCACCCCACTTCTCGGTGTTTGGATATGGGATAAAACATTGTTTCCCGTGTTTGATATATTACTTATAATTTAAAGTTGAAAGACAGTGTTGTAAGAATACCTTAATGTACACTAGAGTGATTTTCACCGGACTGTAAAATAGTTACTAAGCTAATAGACACTAATAGACTCTGCACCCATTGTTTTCTTTTGTTGCAATACAACTATTAGACACTAATATAAAAATTAGGTACTACCTAATAGCGGGGCTCCCATTTAAATATAATAATAATTTTAAATACTTTGTTTTATTTTGACGTTTTTGATTCAAATGAATTGGGCTTCCTGTGGTAATAGGCAAACAAAGATTGCATTTTGTTGTAAAAGTTGAAATAAAGACTATAGATCAAGCTTTATTTCTTGCCCTTCAGTCTCCTGAGAATTATAAGGCTTTCAACTCAGTGACCATAGTGATATTTATTCAGATATTTGTGTCAGATTTTATAATTAACTAGTAGTAGTGCTTCATAATTCTCAGAAATAGGATGCAAAAATCCCTCAAACTGATTTCATTCACATAAATACTGAACCTAATTCAACACCCTTCAATTAAACAATTAGACATTGCAGAAAATTATATTTAGATTTTTCTGTCTTGACAGTATTGTGGCATCTTGTTTTTTTTTGTATTATGTAGAGTAGAATGACACTGATAAATAGTTGTCTTTACACGAAACAAGAATTCTCTCTTCCAGGTTACACTAATCATGACTTTAGATGAAATTGTAAAACAACTCAAAACAACTACTACCTAAAAGCAAAGCTCCAATTTCAATTTTAATTTTTTTATGTTCTTGATTCAAATGAATTGGGCTTCCTGTGGTAATTGAAAAAGTTGAAATGAAGATTATTTAAAATGCATTTTTAAAATAAGTTTTGGTTTTGGTTTGTATATTGTATGGGCTTGTATGCTCAGTGACCTTTGTTACAGTAAATTTTAATATTCAGATTCACTGTCAGATTTCATAACTGACTTTGTAAGGGTTCATAATTTTCAGAAATAGAAAGCAAAATCTCCAAAACATTTTTTTAAATTGATACAAGTAATTAAACCTTTTCGACATCCTGAATATTACAGAACAACATATATTGATTTGTCTGTCTTCACTATATTTGTGACATCTTGTTTTTTGTGGTGGTTGTTGTTATTTTGTTTTGTTATTTAATGTAGAATAGAATGACACACTAGCTAGGTGAATACTTGTCTCCCACTTTTCTCTTCCAGATTACACTGATAATACAATTTATAGTGATTATAAAAACAGCTAATTGAAATAACAAGAAAACAAGGAATTAAGCATTTTCAGTCTGTATTTAAGGC
This sequence comes from Telmatactis stephensoni, assembly GCA_029948255.1. NCBI lineage: Eukaryota > Metazoa > Cnidaria > Anthozoa > Actiniaria > Isophelliidae > Telmatactis > Telmatactis stephensoni. Next base: position 439,074 of record JALIZF010001621.1, on the reverse strand, counting down.
TTCACAGGGCTCACTGAGCAACTTCATCCAGATGAATAAAGTAAAACAATTCTAGTTTGCATGGCAAAATTCCTTCTTTTTTTCCTGTCAATTGTTTCATTAAATTCCAGACCAAAACTTGAGCTGTATTTACACATTAGTGGGGTTGAAATAAGTTCAAAATCAATTTTTTTTACTAATTTTATTATTATTAGAACTAGTGCAAAAAGTTCACCGTAAAACAAAATGTCGTTGTACATTTCATGTAAGGCTTGATCGAGTGTTTCTATAAAACTTGGCCACAGTTCAACGTGCATAAAAGGTTTTTTTTAAGTCATCAATCCCAAATCAAAGATAAAAGATCAAATATAGGTACAAGAGACTTTTTGATATCATTTTCTGGCCAGGGTCTTTACCTTGAAGTGCTTTCCTTGTTGTCTTTTCGAAGCATACTGGTCCTTGTTTCACGCTCAATGCAGACGATTCTTGATTTATTTCCAACTTTGGCTAGATTTTTAAGCAGCGGGAGCTCCGCTATTAAACACTGACTATTAGTAATTGTTTCACAGTCCGATGAAAATCACTCTAAAAGCGTGCAACATAAATAGTACTAAATAGTGCCAAGCTTTACTAATTCTATTGTTTTCTTTTGTTAAATTAGCACTATATAGTGTTAAATAATGCAAAGTGTTGCACGCATTTAGTGTTTGTACTCTACCGGAAAAAAATACATTTTGAGAAAAGTAGTTTTATTCATAACTTTGGTCCTTGAAGATCTGCATTTCTATCGATTCTTAGTATAATTATTATAGAAAAGAGGTGTCTACCACATATCAAAACTTGCTTTATAGACAAGGCGCATTTTCGAAAAATCAGATACCTGGAGGCATTTTGGGGTAGAGGCTGGTAACATAACTATTCTAAACTAATTTTTCATGCTGAATCCGAATATGACTGTTACCAAGACGTATTCTGCAAACGTATAGTGTAAATGACGTATTTTTGTGAATTGCTACAGTCATTTCATACTAACGGCTTTTCCATGTAATTCCAAAAGTTCCCAAACTTAAAAACAATGACCATAGCTGGAAAGAGCATATCAAAATCAGTAAAACTGTGAAGTTTGAAGGATATCAGTTGAAAACTCAAGGAGATACGAATTTTCAAAAATCGAAATTTGTTTGTATCTCTTGGATAACTGTAAGTGTTTTCATACAAAATTTCGTTTTTTGAAAATTCGTATCTCCTTGAGTTTTCAACTGATACACTATACGATTGCAGAATACGTCTTGGTAACAGTCATATTCGGATTCAGCATGAAAAATTAGTTTAGAATAGTTATGTTACCAGCCTCTACCCCAAAATGCCTTCTGCACTTTTTGCGATCGACTTTTTCAGTTTTGCGCCTTGTCTATTAGTGGTAAAGCAATTCTTACAAGGCTGAATCTATAAATCGTTCACGAAATTAGATCTCATGAATTTACTACAACCTAATTAAATTTAAATCGCTAGCAATAGTTGAAGGGATAAAAGTAATGTAGAATGTCGAAGTTGTCGAAAAACACCAGACCACGATCGACGGACTTCAAACGCTCGCTTTCATATTATGTACTAGGCGTAAAAATGTCCTTTTCCTATTAGTTATTGCGTCTTTTTCATTGCTTGTTTTCTCATGATAATTTTTGGCAGCTATTGAAGTTTGTTTTCGAACTATTTTAAATTTTAAAGTTTCGCTAAAACTGACAAAAAGAAGAAACACAGCAATCGCGGGCTACCTGTGTAAGTATGCAATTCCACACTGAATTCTCACTCCATGTTTTACCGCCAATATCTTTGGAAAAATATTTTCCTTTGTCTTGAAATCTGTTGAATCTTTTTTATTGTTATTATTTTTCAAACACCGATTATGAAAAGGAGAAGGAATCAAAACGGTTGCGGGCTGCCTGTGTAAATATGCAATTCCACACTGAATTCTCACTCCTCGATGGACTTGATAGCCAATCAGCGCGCGAGTTTCGTGTGAGCTATGGGATTCTATTTTATAACGATCTAGAATGATTGAATTGGTGAGTTAATTTCAAAACAATTTTCATAGTAAGTCAAGAGATAGTTTCAAGTTTCTTTTGACCTTAAATCATTATGATCATATGCTCATTTACATATGCTCATATGCGGCTGTGTGTGAAAACTGCACGAAAGATAGCTTCATTATCCTAGTTCTTAAAGAACCGAGGATTAAAGTTCTTTCAGGATATTGGATTGATATTTTAGATCTGGGACTTTAGGGGCCTGATTATATGAAGTGAACTGGCTCAACACTTGAATGAGCTGTCTAGGTTTTGACTAATGAGATCCTGTTTTGTCTGCAAAACCCACACAATTTATTTATGGCTTAAGACTATTAATTATTTTCTGCATATGAGCATATGTAAATGAATATATACGCGTTATAAATATTAAATTTATTATTATTATTTATGATCGGAGCTACCAATAATTTATAGTAATATATCCTCACTGCATACTCATTAACTCATCGTATAATTAAGTTATGGGAGGAGTCCGCGACTGATGAGGTAATAAGCATGTAATGCGGATATTGGCAACTCAGGTTTGAGTTTGTTTTGCTTGGCGAAATTCCGGGTTTTTGTAATGAGCCGCCGTATTCTCCTGCATGTGGGACATTTTTTTTTTTTTTAATTGAAACGGCCGAAAAAGGATGCCCATGAGTTCCGAATTGGAAAAAACGTGCAGTTGGAAAACCTATCAATCTACACCACCAACCACTATATTGCCTAACAATCTCCCTCGATCGTTGGAGGCTCGGACTGCGGGTTGATTATAGATTGTAAAGAAAACGCTTCCCTAAATTATGCTGCAAAGAAGGTATAGACTGAACGAAAACGTTTCTGGTTAAAATATGACAAAACTGCTATTGCTTTCAAGGAGCACAATGTCTTCGTCGGAATCAATGACTAGACTTATTCCCTCTTTGGGATAACTTTGGGGTTCAAAAGCAATGCATGGCAATTCTATGTAGGATACATAGCAAATTGGTAGCTATATTGTCTGTGTCTGCAATGGTTGGTTGAAAATTTCCATTCATCAAGGAGGAGAACGAAAAACGCTATTGTCTTTATAGAGACAATCCCTTCAATGATTTAGGGAACACTGGGGGAAGACAAAGGGTGCACACATAACAAAACAAATTCAATGGTTCTGATCCATGCCACGCTAGCGTGATTAGGAATCTAGAGCTTGAGGCTTAAGGCCAACACTTAGCAAAACACAACTCAAAACTAGTGCATAGGCTGGTCAACCGCCACCAGGGGAGGTGGGTGGGGTCGCGAAAGTTCACGCTGTGCCGGCGTATCTTGAAGTGACCACTCCTAGATCGAGCAGGCTTATTTATATTCTGAGCTAATTAATTATGCAGTGAGAATAGTAACGACATTGCTATTTTCATAAACATGAATTATTTTTAGACAAAATGAAGTTTTGTACAAAACCGCGTTTATTGGTTCATATAGAATCCAGATGAAGTTCTCCGCTATTACTATGTTTAAAGATGTCCATGGAAGCGTTTCCGAATGAAACGCGCCTGAACTTTTACGCACCAAAAGAATTAATAATTCCAAGCATTTAGTTCACTTGGCCAAACATCTTACCGCACTCTTTAATTGTTCGTGTTGAGAAGTACGAATTTACGCCAAGTTGATGAGCTGCACCTTTTCAATTTTTGTTTATCATTTCACTTATTTTTACACGAAGCTAGAAAACTTCAGATTCCCTCGATAATATTTTTTTTACTTCAGTAGAAGTGTTTTCATCTACTAGTTTTTTCTTAATCCTACACATTTCATGGTCATTGAAGCATTGTAAGCTATCCAAAATAAATCGTAAAAACGTAACTTTTAAGGCCGCTTACTTCAGGGTGATGTTGTTTTGGACGTCAAGCATCTCCATGTCCAGTTATTTTTGAGAACTTGTAAATTCCGATATGCCACTCTTGATTGCATTTTTTGTAAACATTCCGAGTATCTTAGAGTATGAAAATTTGAAACACCAATTTAAATACCTTATTAAAATAACAAAGGATGAGTGCAAAGAGCGAAATGTATTTTTAGGGTTTCCAAGTAAAGCATTTACAATTTGTAAGGAAAAGTTCAAACGCATTGAAGAAACGTCGTTAATTGTAACGCAGGAATCCCGGTCGACCAGCTTGAATCATCGTTCACGGCTATTCATAACACTCGTAATGAGATGCAAAGATGAAATAACATGAAATAACATTCCCCGTGCAGCTAGATACAAATAGGCACGTGCCTCCCTTGGGGCTATGGCTATAAAATGCCAAATCCAAACGAATCACTCGGTTCTTGCTCAGTTCCAGCGGAACAGCAAACAGTGGAACTCTTTTCTTTTTATCTTGGACGACGCACGCGAATTTCGAACTGGCGATGGTTTCTTCAACCTCTACTGTCCAGACCGAATGCTGAAGTTCCTTTCAAGCATCACATAAAGCTGTCAAGATTCTTGAATAATGAATTTCGCCGAACAAAGGTAAAGTTTTCGTCGGATGGCACAACGTTGCTTGCACAATTGCACAATTCTCGTTCCTTGTAACGTTTTTAAAAGCCAGTTTAGTACGTATATACCCGACAAGAGCCAGAAAATTGAAGTTGTTTGCCATAAATGTGTATTTTAGTTTTTGTTGTTCTGTGCTTTTGTAAACAACAGGCGAATTTTACGCTGGAGAGTTAACAAGAGTGATGACAGTGAGTTTTTACTTTACTATATTCCACCACGGCATGTAATAAATCTCTGTAAAATGATTCCTTCGGCGGGTCGGTTCGTTGGATGCAATTACAGAGTTAACTGAGCGCCTGTGTTGCGCGGGGCGAGGTTTTCGCCGGAGAGAGAATGGTGACCAAGCGTTCACCGGAGTGCAATGGCACTGGGCGAGATTTTCGCCGGAAATACAATGCATGGTGACCAGGGGTTCACCGGAGTGCAATGGCACTGGGCGAGGTTTTTCGCCGGAAAGACAATGGTGACAAAGCGTTCACCGGAGTGCACTGTGTTGGGCAAGTTTTTTCGCTGGAGAGAGAATGGTAGCCAAGCGTGCACTGGCACTGGGCGAGATTTTTCACGTAGCAGATAATAATGACCAAGCGTTCTTGCGTCGGAGTTTTTCTTGCAAGTGACCAAGCGAGCGCCATTTGGTGCTGGGTGAGGTTTTCGCGGGGGAGTTTACGTCAGTAAGACTGAGGTTTTCACGGTCAGCAATTTGTGTGGTGACCAAGGTTTCTCTGGAGTACCATTCGAGGGATGGTTCTTCACTAAAGAATTATATGATATTATCAAGAGTTACATTAAAGCCAGCAACAGTAAGTTTGTTCTGTACTAATTTCTTGTCATAGCCGAGGATTCATACCAAGATAGCTAATCAGTGTAAGAGTCAGCAATAGTTATTTTTCACTGGTGACAGTGGGTGGGAAGTTTCCCGGCACCAGAGCATGAGTCAATATAAGAGTCAGTAAAAGTCAAATGTTGTGCAAGTTATTGCAAAGTAAGTGGGTGTTGATTGCGTTAAGAGCTTGAAAGTAATTGTAGTATTACAATCTAATTTTAATTGAGTATTTTCTTGTTTAATGTTCTAGTTTTGTCTGGAATGTTGTTTTTCAAAGCAGTATGTTTTGACTTTGGTCTCTGTTGGATGTGTTCTACATTTGCGAGATATTTTTCAGATAGATGTCTTTTATTAGAGGTTTTTCATACAAAGCTATGTGCCAAAGTAATATTTTGCCCAAATTGTGTTTTCACAATTCTTTTACTCTTCATGCGAAAGTGGGACTTGCGTTTGGTATGTTATTCTGTAGCAGATTGATTCTATTGACTTGTGGATCTATTTCAATGAATCTAGTAGGAATTCAAGAAGAGTCAACATGCTTCACAATGGACACATAATTGCTGTTTATTCACGAGATTGTGTGATACTACACGATTGTTCTCTTTGTTTGCTGTTTTGGTACATAAATTCCATTGGAGCGCAAAGTAATAGAATGATTACTGTTTGATTCGCGGTCGAGTTTAATGTTTATCTGCAGAATTTGAGCTGTAGTTTCATCCCAGTGCGGGTAGAATAATGTACGCACGCACCCATGGCATATGACCTAGTTCCACTTTCATGGTTATTAATTAATTAGGAGACTTTGACTTCGTATTTTTAAGTTGCAACTCCTCGGTATTGAGAGACATCCTCGAAAAGACTCGCTTCTATGGAGCAGACAGTATTCATGGTTATTCAGCCAGCCCTTACAATTTTTAGTTTCCTGCTTTGTTCCACATGATGTTTAGTGGTCGAGACAACAGAGGTCCTGCTTGTCCAAGTAGTAGCTTTGCTCCATTGCTCCTTGTTTTCAAGTCGCGGTGTTTTGATTGCTTTGAAAAAAGGGTACCTAAATCAACCCTCCCGGCCATGCTGGGTCAAGGCGGTCATCTCTCTGCTGACTTGTCGGGGTTTCCTTGGCAACGCTATACGCTGTTGTTCCAGCCATTTCTAGTTCTAGGAAAACTAGATACTCCTTGGTTCCCATTTTGCTTTGTGAGATGTTAACATTGCATGCACTTGTACACGTGGATAGACTGGACGGGAAACTCCGTCATGTTCAGCGGAGAGGTGATAGCCGATTCGACCCATTAAAGACGTTTAGAGAAAATCAAACGAAAGGCATGAAGGGGCAAGCGGCGCTGCTGCTTTTTGGAGGCTCATGATAATTCCTGCCCTTTTTCGGTGGGAAATCGCAAAAAGAGCCTTTGGCGAATGTCAAGCTTGTACTATGAAATCAAGGGAAATTGACTCGCTGGCCGGTACGTTAATGTCGGTGCTAAATTTATTTTCGCTACTTGGAACCTTTTGCCTAAATAATGAGGTTGAGGAGTTCTGGTCTTGTCACAAAGAAGCGACGTGGCTTGCATCTCAGAAATGCGCATGCAATATTTGATAGCAGCGTTCTGCCAGCTTGACTATTCTTTGCTATGGATCTTACTCGGATCGAACTTTTATCTTATTAAAGTGAAACACAATAGCTCACGTTCACTGTCTCTGTCATGAACTGGGCCAGTCCTACTCGCGTTCGCCTAGTGAGAAGAATTGATGAGAGTTTGCACAGATTAAGCTCAGTTCTGTTACACGAATGAGTCTCCAAACGGTGTGTTTTCTTACCACCATAATCATGGTAGGGCAGTTTGTGAGCAATGCAGGCCATGTTCGTGTACTCTTTATGAGGTCACCCATATGAAGTCACATATATAAAACACTATTGTATCCTATAAACAAATACTAAGTGAGTAGTAGGAATGGTGGAAGTGATTCTTCCCAGTACGTTTTTCAACTGACTGACGGTTTGAGGAGCGATCTCAAGTCATGTAATCGGCACTCGGTGTCGCTGTTAACGTTTGCCGAAGCGTTTAGTTTAGGCGATCCACGAAGCGAAGGAACAAATTGCAGCTGCTATGGATTAAGCCACTAACATATTGTGCACACACACACACTTTTACTCTCTCGCTCACTCACTCACTCACTCGCTCACTCGCTCACTAGTGGATAACTGTAAGCTTTTAAGCTGGTCTACTTAGACTTATGGACTAAACGGAATTTTTGAAAACAAGGTAAGAAAAGGTCATGCTGCGGGTCACTTTTCGTTAGTGGAATACGGAGTAAATAGGGTGATACTACTCTTGAAATCTGATAAACAATAGATTGGAAGGTTTTGGAGATGAGATTCCAAAGGGCTCACGTTATTGTAAATTCGGTTCAAGTATCCCCTCGATTCGGGCATAGCCTGCGGAATAGCCGAATTTGCACTCGGAATACTTCAAGAGGATAAAGTCCAAGTTGAACCACTCCAAAATTATGGGTGAGTTTCGGGTTCATTTCTAAGTCTGAGAAGGACTTGCACTCCATCCCGTCTGCAAGGTGTACCTTGTTGGATCCTTCAAAATTGAATCGTCGGCATATCCTCATATGCGCCAAGTTATGCAACAAGTCAGGCAAGTTGATTCAGCTTTCATCAACCTCGTTGCCACGTGTGTATTTCGTTTGGCTCTTCGTACTCAGCACGTCTATGGAAAGTTGCGATTCCATGCAACCAATTTGAGATGGTGAGGTCGCAAAATGCTGGAATGAATGCTATATGACATAGTAGGATATTAAAAAAAACTCTTATTAGCAACGTACGTGTGCATATGAACTGGGATCCAACAAATGCGTTGAGTGGAATAAGGAATGAGGACTGAGGAATGAGGAATTGGAGAAAAGGGGGTTAGACCAGCTATGCTGTGCAATCGAACTTTGGGAGCGCTAAACAATTCTTTTGAATATGTGTTAAAAGAAATAACTGTATATTTAAGTGTCCAAGTCTTCTAGCGCTTGCGCACTAATTGGGGGACACTGTACCGCACACACTACATCTACATTAGTATTTTGCAAATAATCACTCGATTCATCGCCAGAAATGATAACCGTGGCGCCTGCCGTGAGCGGTCAGCAGTTATACCCTAAAGCTCTGAAATTTCAAAATCCAGAGGTTCGACACCTCGAAGCCAGCTATTTCTTAATTAGCTTATTCTTCTTTGCATAATCTAATCAATATTTATTATGATAAAAAATATATATATATAGGAAAAGCATCCCTCTGATGAAAATGTTATGGTTGACTTAACTTTAAGATTTCATAAATATTCAGTACGTCTGACATATTCAAATAAGTTGCCGGGAACTCACATTTTGATTTTCACAAAATTTTTACGTCCACTGTCCTAACTACTTAGAGGTTCAAGGAGTTTGACTTCAATTTGGTGTATTGATCGCGAGTTTTCGCCCAATATTACTCAAACTATTGCCCCAGAAGTTATTGGAATATGGAGTGTGATTTCGCAGGTTGACAACAACACGTCGAAGAAGTGCTTTTTTGAATCAAAAAATGCTATTTCAATTTACTCCTCAAAGAAGTAGAGAGACTTTGAATGTTCAGTTGGTCAACCGAAATTCATCACAAGAGGTTCAACTTTTACTATAGTACCTTTATTATGGTATTATAATCCCATAATGTTAGTTGCTACCTGGAGGATTCCAGTTTCATGATACTGGCTCTTATGGAGTATTGGACGAGACTTTGCATCGAAAGATGCAATGCGAATTTTACACTTTGGTAAGGGATTTTTCTATTTTACCTTAGATTACATGTTTAATTTCAATTTTTGAGGTTCAACTTTTTGGCATACTATATTCGAAATGCATAAATCGAGCTTGAGTAAAAGCTGGCATACATTTTCTTATACGATTTGAGTGACAGCGAGCAAGTTGAAAGGGACTGGTGCGAGCAACACGGAGCTGATTTCTGGCGATGCACATGTTGATTTTTGCTGAGGGAGGAAAACCAGAGAATCCGGAGGGAAAAAACCGTCGTGGCATGGTAGATAACAACACATCAAACAAACTTAATTCACATAGAATCCAGGCACTCAAATGAAGGGGCTGATAAATCCATAAAACTTGATTGACTGAGAGTGACACGCATAGTAAAACTTAGTCACTCCCATGTCAACTGATAGACAAGTACTCCTAGTGATTGAAACCATCATGGCTATAAAGCCACTTATCTTGTAACTCGAAACCAGATGCTGTTAGTGGAAAGGACGAAAAGCTACTTGAACCTTTGTTCAGATCAACAAGCACACTCACGTGTAGTAGACTCATGATCAGTCGTTAGTGCGAAGAAGAGAAGAAGAATCGAAGAAGTCTAACCAATGGTAATCCTGTTGATGTTTTCGTTGTTTTCTATAATGCGTGCCTAGTATCCAATCACACCTTTGTGAATAACGAATTTGACATATGATCACAACGTGGATTTCACTCGACCGTTATGAGGCGTGTGATCACCACACCTCTGTCATCAGTTGATATCCACGAGTTCACTTTATGGTACCTAGCTTTGATGATTTGATGGGAGCTTTGTCATTTCAAATCATTAGCAAGGGGCTGCACTAATGTCTATTTTTCTTTTGAGTTTGGGGTGAGGTTTGGGAGGATTTTTATGAGGATTGGGGATATATGTATATCAGTTTGGATGGGTATGAGGTTCTAGGTGGATGGTCGGTGGAATAGATCCAGAGTAACAGGATCATAATCATAAGAGGCATAATCCTCTTATTATTTTATACTTTTTGAGCAATTTCTACACGTTAACCCATGCAAGGACTATTCAAAAGCAAGGTAATAGAAATATGATGTTGATCAATGCAGTCAGTTTGTTGTAATTTATGCGCCCGATATGAGGATATGATCTAAATCTGTTTGCGTCCTCTACAAGCAATTAAAGACTTATTGATTCCTTCTCGACTCACGTATAGGATATATTAGTTTGAAGCATTGTATAATAAATAAATAAATAATCAAAGAATAAATCAAACAAAATTGTAGTGAGGATATGTTTTTATTATATTGATAAAATGATAGAGAATATTACTGCGGTTTTCGATATTCTGCGAACAGTCCGTTGGAATTTGGTTATTCGCTTCCGCCCACCTCAGCAACAAAACATTGAAAAATTAATACTAAAAGTTCCTAAAATCCTACCAAATGACCAAATTTGATCTTTAGAAAGTATATTTTAGCTATATTATCATTTTGGTATTAAAAGTTCTTGGTATTAGTGATATTTACTTTTGATTAACAGAAGCAAAAACGCAAATTAGCGGTTGGCGTTTGAAAGTCAGATTCGCAGAATACCGAAAACCACAGTAAGATATAATACAGTGTATAAACGATTACTCTGCCTCTGAAGACTCGTTGTCCAGGGTGGCGTCGCTGTTACTGTTTGAAAAGTTGTCAAGCCCCAGTTGGTTTTTGTAATCCTTTTCATTTGAGCGGCATGGCGTAAGATCAGTCACAGCGATACACTTGATCAGCGGACTTAAACTTACCGGAGTTACTTCACTTATGGTACTTGAAAGCTCCTGAGATTGATTCTCCTATATTCTCATGTACTCTCATAGACTTCCTTGGACTCCCATAGACTCCCACGTACTCCCATAGACTCCCACGTACTCCCACGTACTCCCATAGATTCCCACGTACTCCCATAGATTCCCACGTACTCCCATAGACTCCCGTGTACTCTCATAGACTCCCACGTACTCCGATAGACTCCCATGTACTCCCATAGACTCCCACGTACTCCCATAGACTCCAATGTACTCCCATAGACTCCCTTGTGCTCCCATACACTCCCATGTACTCCCATAGACTCCCGCGTACTCCCGTAGACTCCCACGTACTTCCATAGACTCCCACGTACTCCCATGTACTCCCATAGACTCCCATGTACTTCCATTGTTTCCATTGTTTCCCTTGTACTCCCATGGACTCCCTTGTGCTCTCATAGATTCCCACGTACTCCCATAGACTCCCACGTACTCCCATAGACTCCCGTGTACTCCCATAGACTCCCACGTACTCCCATAGACTCCCACGTACTCCCATAGACTCCCTTGTGCTCCCATACACTCCCTTGTACTCCCATAGACTCCCACGTACTCCCATAGACTCCAATGTACTCCCATAGACTCCCATGTACTCCCATAGACTCCCATGTACTCCCATAGACTCCCGCGTACTCCCGTAGACTCCCACGTACTTCCATAGACTCCCACGTACTCCCATGTACTCCCATAGACTCCCATGTACTTCCATTGTTTCCCTTGTACTCCCATGGACTCCCTTGTGCTCTCATAGACTTTCGTGTACTCCCATACGACTCCCACATCCTCCCATAGACTCCCACACTCCCCTCTCTCGAGCTCGATGACAAACATAAAGGAATCGAGTTACATAAATTGAAAACTTTCTTTTCAAACTACTTGCTTGTTTGGATAAAAAACCGGCAAAATTATAATAACAACTATTCTGAGATTTAAAAAATGTATAATACCTAAGGAATGACCATTTTCGTTTTAGTTTCGTAGTAATGAATAAAGCAACTCCATGGAATTACCAATTACATGTTCAGGGTTACAAAAGCAACCGATAGTATATTAGAGTGGTTTTCATAAACCAAGCCTCGTCGGCTATCAGCTCATGTACGACGAGATTGAGTGGAATAATTGTTAAACGGTATTTCACGGGTTTATCCACGGTATGCAAATGAGTTTCCAGGTTTCAAATTTATTATTTCAAATTTGCCCTACATTTTGGTGGATACTAAAACAATTAGACCTATAGCTCTCGGCCTTATGGACAACGATTGCCTCATGGACTATCAAATCGTAGTCCATGAGGCCGAGAGGTCTAATTGTTAAATAACCCAGTAGTAGAGAGCCAACCAGAGCGAGCGCTTGCTCATATCCAGTGATTGACAATTATAATAAACTAATTTATTTAGTGCTATTCCGCTTAAAGTCTTTATTTTCTATTGTTCAATGCCCGCTATTAGATAACAAAGGTATTTATTGTTTCACGGTTTTTTTATTCTGAACTCTGTTGACTTTCGATCTGTTACATACATACATACATAGTTTATAGTTTATAGTTTCCAACGAGTGGAAACAACATGTGCGACAACAAGATGGGGCGACCCTATATCGCAGAATGGCGGAATGACGGAATGGCGGAATGGCGGAAAACACCTCCAAATCCTAAAAGGCGGAACGACGGAAAATACCCCCCAAATACTAAAACGCGGAATCAACAAAATCATAAAAATTAAAAAAAAAATTAAAATAAAACCTAAACTAATATAAGCATATCTACGCATAGTTCAGTTCAGTTTGATTATAGTATCATCAGTTACACTTGGCGTTTAGTTCATTCGATTCACACCACTGATGTTATATTTAGACTTCCACCGGGTTTTTTTACTGAAAGATATTGATTGTTTAGAAACATGAGAACCTAACTGCTCATTATGATAAAAAATAAGAAATATACTCTAGCAATAAATGATCATTTATCACAAATCCTCAACATTGACAATTATGTATTTTATTCCTTCTTTTCTTTCTTCCTCTCCTCATTCATTAATTCATTTAAATTCATCCATCCTTCCGTTTATTTATCAAGTGATAAATTCATTAATTCACGATTATGCAAATTATGTCACTCACTCACTTTCCTGTAAACTTCTGGTCTGTCAAACTAGCTTTACTTCCTTTACGGTGCTAAGTTCCGTTACAATAATTTTCGGCGATTTGTTCCTACAGTATAGTACTCGAGAAGCTTTGAACGTAATGTAACTGTTGTAGATTTGTGTACAAGCAAAAATTTTTAGGCACATGATCTCAGCTCGGTAAAAATTGCTCGGTAATACAAGTTTTTGATATGGCCCTCTACTTACCTCGTGCTCTACACAGGTCAACACTCCGCGAAGATTGTACGTGTCGGATGTTAGGCGAAAATGCTAACAGATAATTTCTCATTCCTTGCCACATTTTGTATTGAACTACTCTCAGCTCCCTCATGCAGCTTGGAATAAATTTCATCGCATCTCCTTTGAGCTGTTTGACACTCGGACGTAAAAACCTTTCTGAATGGACATTGTTTCTGTCGTCAAGCAACAAAAATCGTCGCAAGTCCAACATCAACGAGTCATCCAAGCATTTAGTGTTTGTACTCTATCAACACGAGAGTAAATGTTGAAATAGAAAGCAAACGAAATCACAGTTTGAGTACGAACTGCCGCCTGCCGAAACTGGTCTTGAGTAGAACAAACAATGCTTGGTACTGAAATATGTTTTTGTAATTTTTGTGCAAAAACAACGCATTCACCCATTGACAAAAGAGCTTTTAATGCTTATAGAAAATCAAATTATTCACTTTTTATATTTTATATTTTACTTTATATTTTTTGTTTACTATTGTTTTGCAACAGTTCAAATTTCTTCATTTTATTGCCATTTTTTATTTGTTTGAATTAGTTTTGTGAGTTTGTTGATTCCGCGTTTTAGCATTTGGGGGTATTTTCCGTCGTTCCGCCTTTTAGGATTTGGAGGTGTTTTCCGCCATTCCGTCATTCCGCCATTCCGCGATATAGGGTCGCCCCATTGTGCAGACCAGGTGAAAATCAGCGTTTATTATATAATGGCCACAAAAGGATTCACGCCATCAAATTCCAGTCGGTTGTAACACCAAATGGACTGATTGCAAACCTTTATGGACCAGTAGGTAAGTACAGGTTTTGTGTACACCTAATTTGCAACTGTTATATATTTTTATCCATACTATTCATCAGGGACAAGATATGGAGCAGTGGATGAAAACCCACATGTTTCGTAGCTTTTTAGCATGCACTAAAAGCCTTGTCCTACATGTGACCAAGCAACTAGGGATGCTTGTCATACCTTTTAGGGGCCGTCAAAATCAGCAATATGGTACCTGATTGATGACCCCAAACATCCATTATTCAGCCTTTTACCACCAAAGAGAAATCGTAGCTTAAGAAAGAGATGTCATGATTTTATTCTGCCTAAGATTAATACAGAAAGGTTTAACAAGAGTCTGCCACAATGTAATGTGAAACTGAATCAAAACGAGCCTTTGAAAAGTCAAAGGATAACACTCTTACAAAATTTGCAGAATCATCTAGCCATTTCATCCAAGTGTGTTGGTTATACAATAAAGCCATCTCAGTACTACAGTGATCTTATATAGGCATACTGATCAGAATGAATATATGTGTGGACATATTTCCTTAATTCCTTACTAATCACCAATCTTTCAAAAATTCTCATTAATTATTATATCAGTAACTGATATAGGTCTAAGTTGATCTAAACTAGTAGTGTTAGTTTCCTTAGGAATTGGTCCAATGTTCGCTATCTTCCATCTCATGGGAATTTTCTGTGTTGCCAGGGAAGTGTTGAAGATATAGGTTATTACGGGTGCAAGTTCCAAAGCGTACTCCTTCCATATCCAAAAAGGGATATTCAGTCTGGTCCAGAAGCTGTTCTTTTGATATGGGATAGGGCCATGAAGACAGATGTTTCGTCAAAGCTGGGTGCATTATGCCCAGTCGGTAATTCAAACTCAGTTGTTGCTACGTAGTTAGGGTCTGCTCAGTGTTAATTGCTTGGAAGTGTGAATTTATATCATTTACGTCAAAGATACTGGATAGATGTTTAGTTGCTTTGACCCGACCAGACAATTTATCAACCATTTCCCACCAGCCCTTACTTCCCTTGTCATGCTTTCTTTTGTTAACCTGTACCATATTCAGCTGGTTTTCTTTGATGAGCTTGGATATCTTAGGTTGTAAAGATTCAGCTTCGTACACCAAACCCTTTCTCAGGTATTTACTCCTCTCGACAAGCAAATTCTTAAGCAATGGTGACATAAATGGAGGATCTTTGGAGGACATCTTAACTTTTTTAACAGGGAAGATTTCCATAAACTCTTTCAATAAGATTTCATAGAAACAGTCAGTTGCTAAATCAACATCACTTTCATCAAAAACTGGAGACCAGTCTACTGACTTCAGTCTTTCAAGCATTAATCTTTTATGATGGTCACGTGCATCAATGAACTCCACATTCGTCCTGACGGGCGGAGTTCGTTCTTTGGGATGTACAAGGACACTAAAATGGTCAGACTTCACTAGGCTCTTTGTACAACATACCTTACCAAAAAGATCAGGAACATTCGTTAAGAACACATCTAGGATTTTCTCTTTCCTTGTAGGACTCTTCACAAGTTGCAATAAACCACTTTGCTGCATTAGAGATTTCAAGTCCAACTGGTTCACATCTCCAGCGATAATAATTCGTGCATTTGGGGTAGTTGTTAATATAATTAAGTTCACAAGAGTTCGACAAAAAGTCAATAAAATCAGTTTAATTCAGAATATTTAATATTCAACAGTAGGTGGATGATACACAGAGGCCAAGTAGTATTCTTGATTCGAAGTTGCTAACTTAGCCCATAAACACTCATACTGGTTTCCATCCAAGTGTAGTTCTTCAATTTTCCAATCACTTCGACAGAGTACTGCTACTCCACCACCTCTTTTGTCCTGTCTATCTTTACGAAGAATTGAATATCCGACAGGAGTCACAAGCGAACTCCCAATGTCCCTTCGAAGCCATGTCTCTGACAAGAAGCATAAATCAATAGAGTTACTCGACAATTCACTCTGTAGCTCTTCACGAGCAAAAGCCTTCACAATAGAGCGAGTATTTAATTTGAATTGTGTTTTCACTGGTGTACTAAGTGTTATTATGTGAACAAATCTATTGTCATATATTTGAGGACAGGTATTCTTTGAAGGGCTAAAAACCCGTTGAATGATCTTCACTTAGATCAGTACTTGTTGTAGTTCACGTCCGAATCCAGCATATATCAAATCGAACTTATTGTGAATGTAGATTACAATAAAAGTATACAAAATGCAATTAAAAAAGCTACAATAACTAATACATTACCCAAATGAAACACTTGACATTGTACGTCATATATTAAACCTCGGCTAATGCAAAACTAATTTTCTACTATACAAAACTTTTTTGCTGCTAAAGTCATTACAAATTATTTACAAATTTATCGTAACATCTTCGCCAATTAGAAAGAAAGGAGCCCAAAACATTGGCTAGCTGTATTGATTTCTCATGTCTTGAATAGTTTTATGCAAACTTACACTTGCACTTTCACCTTGCTTTAAATGAGTATAAAAGCATTCCATGAAGTCCATAGTAGCCCTGTCAGCTATAGCCCACAGGGAACCCACCACTGCACGCGCTCCTGCAGCAAGGAAAGCACGACTCATGCCGACCACGCCCTCTGATTTGATCTCACCACGACCACTATGACAGCAACTCAGCACAACTAACTGTGCTGTAATTCCAGTCTCTTGGACGTCTTTCATTGTCAACAAGTAGTCGTCTTCTTGTGGGATGGTTCTGTCACGGGTTGTTGGATTTGGCGTCAACGCAATCTCACCCTCGGTGCTACCATGTGCTGCAAAGTGGATAAGAGCCACGCCTTTTTGTAGTTGTTGCATGATGGCTTGCTTGGTTGCTTGTTGTCTTGTTATTGGAGTTACACCCAGCATTTTACCAATCTTTTCAGCTTCAGCCTCTGCTCCTTGCAAGTCTTGGAACTCTTTCTCATTACCTTGAAACATTACTTTTCCAACTGTA
Organism: Telmatactis stephensoni; assembly: GCA_029948255.1. NCBI lineage: Eukaryota > Metazoa > Cnidaria > Anthozoa > Actiniaria > Isophelliidae > Telmatactis > Telmatactis stephensoni. The sequence goes on along the minus strand of JALIZF010001621.1, from coordinate 421,905 downwards.
GGATTTCCAACAATGAGCGCCCCTGTGGTACTGTGACTGTCTAGTGGAGATCCCATTAAGACTTTCAAAGTTGCCAACGATGGTGCGAGCCTGATTCTTTTACTCTCTGATAAATACTTCTTGGTTTTTGGGTCTCGTAGAGCAGCGTATGGTATCATGAATAGAGATCGATCAGGAACGATTATAACCTCATCCTGTGTAAGATAGTCTTGTACTGGTGATACAAGCAGTTCAAACAGTGTTTCCAAAGAATTATCGTCGTAGTCTACAATTTCAGCACATCTTACATTAACAGTTGTGTCCGATGTGTCCATTGATCTATCCTCACAATCTACAGCTTGTCGAACTTTTAGTTCCTCGAATGCTTTGTAAATAAGCATGTTGACGTCAGGAACTGGTTCGTGTAGTGACGAGGACTCGATTTCTTGCTTTTCGGCTACGTCGGGAGCTGGTTGTAGCGACGAAGACGCGGCTAGTATTTCGTCGTTATATGTGGTAATCAATGGCTTGTCTTTGGTCATAATCCAAGTTGCTACAGAGCCTCTATACTGGCAGCAATTCTCGATGCTCTTAGGAGGCTTTGTAATAATGCCAAAAAACAATAATGATGAGTGGGTTAGTGTTGATTGGATGATGTCCTCAATATCACAGTATTCCAGTGCCTTTTGCTTTGAAGCGCTCAATTCCATGTTGTACTTAGTGATCAAAAGATCACTCAAGGCTCGTGCTCGTCCTCTCTCGCAGACTAGAAGTGCTTGTTCGTTTTGTTGTATTTCGATGTAAACTCTTGACAGCAAGCCGTATGTATAGCAATGCGTATCGGCAAGAGAGATCTTGAAGTGATGTTGATCCTCTAGATTATCAAATATCCATTCATGGCATGTTATACTCTCTTTGAGGTATTTCTCAGACTTTATTAACAAAGCAAGGCGATCCTTCTCATTAGACGCATCTTGTTGCTTACAACTTTGTACATAATAGCAGGATGCAAGTAACCAACAAGCTCCAGACTGACGTTTTTTGTCATCTAGCTCTTCAGCTAAATCAAGGCATTTTTGTACCAAACTGATGGACTGGTGATACTTCCCCAAAAAATAATAGACAGTACCTAAACGGTAATAAGCGATGATTTGTCCTTCCCTATCATCGATCTCTACAGCTATGCTCAAGTGTTTCTCGTGGCACTCAATAGCTTTCTCGTTTTCCTGTAGTAAACAATACACCTCCCCTAAGTCTGAGTAAGTTCTCCCCTGTACGTTGTATAGACCCAGGTCTTTGCTGATTTGAAGGCTTTGCTCAAGATATTCCATAGCTGTCTGGTATTGGCGTAAGCGAGTACAGACTTGTCCTAGTAGTCCAAGAGCGAAACATTCGTTTAACCTGTCTCCTGATTTTTTTGCCAGTTGCAAACTCTTTTGTGCAAATTCCATTGACTCCTGATAAAGCCCCATCGCAAAATAGGTGTCAGCTAAATTGCCAATTAATGATGCGTTTTGTTGCTCATCTTGAATTTCTCTGTTGAGTTTTAAAGCCTTTTCATAATAGCGAATGGCTTTTTTGTATTTGTGTAATGATTCATAACATAATCCTAGTGTCCAACAAGCATTTGCTTCTTCTTTTTTGTTGCCCATTACAATAGACAAGTTTAAGCGTTTAGTATTATAGCTAACAGCGTCGTGGTACATACACATTTCTCGACACAGTTGGTCTAAACGAGAATAATCTTTATATTCACCTTCTCTATCGCCTGATTCTATGGCGATTTCCAAATGCTTTTTGGAATAATTGATGGATTCTGTGTATTTTTTCGTTTCTTGATATGCATCTGCTAAGATTTGGTATGCACTTTGTTCGAAATCCTTGTCATCTATTTCAGTAGCAATGGACAAACATTTTTGACCATATTCAATTGCATCCTGATATTTTTCCAATCCATAAAGACTTACCGCTCCCATGCTTTCATATGCTTCCATTTGCCACCTTTTGTTGCGTTGCTGTCTAGCTATTTCAAGGCTCTTTTCGGCAAAGTACTCCATTGCCATTTCGTAGTTCTTCATCTTCAAATAACCTGTACCCAGATTGTGCAAAGCAGACTGTTCACTTACTTTGTCTCCAAACTCAATTGCAAGGTCTAAATCCTTTTTGGAATAACTGATGGATTCTGGGTATTGTTTCGTTCTTTCATATGCATGTGCCAAGATTTTGTATGCATGTTGTTTGAAATCCTTGTCATCTACTTCAGTAGCAATGGACAAACATTTTTGGGCATATTCAATTGCATCCTGATATTTTACCAGTCCAAGAAGACTTACCCTTCCTATGCTTCCATATGTTATCATTTGCCACCTTTTGTTACGTAGTTGTGTAGCTATTTCAAGGCTTTTTTGATAGTACTTCATTGCCATTTCGTAGTCCTTTAAACCAAAATAAACTTCACCCAGATCGTGAGCAGCAATCTGTTCATTCTCTTTGTCTCCAAACTCAATTGCAATGTCTAGAGCACTTTTTAAATGTTCCTCAGCCATGTGATATTGTTTTAAACTGTGGTAGATATTCCCAATTCGTCTGTGTCCAACCGTTTGAGCCTGTCTCACCCCCTTGGTAACCCTCAAGTAATCATCATAGTATTGTATAGCTTTAGTTGTTTGGTTCGTTTTCTGATGTAATATACCCAAAACCAAAAGTGCTTGCATTTCATAAACCGTGTCCCCCAAAAACAAGATCCACACTAAACACTCCTCCAATAAACGAATGAGTTGTTCATCATTCAAACCTAGAGAACAGAACGCAGCATATAACATGGAAAAACGTACAAAGAGCTGTACTTGGTCGAGCCAATTCATTATCTTGTGAAGGGAGGACTTGGCTTCTATGGTAACTGTGGATCAAATCATTTTATAGACCATTAATAACAATTATCGTTTAATTTACTAACATTTAACTTAACATTTCCTACCATTGCGAGACGAGTTGCAGACAAAACTGCACCGCCGGGGTAACAGTGCCTTGATAGACATGGACAAATACCGGGCGTCCGCCTCTTGATATCGGAAACCCCAAGCAATATTTTTAGAATTGTTTTCTTCAGATTTTCCCATATATACCATGTTTTTGAGCTGAATTCTGACCACAGTCAGAAAACAAAAATAATATCTAGAGAAAAAGGCAAGCAACAGAATGTGCTACAAAGTCCTTAACTTCATTTTTTGGGGACTGAGTATTGCCACTTGAGTTTTGTTTGTTTGATTGTTAACATTGAGGAGGATTAGGGAGGTATGCAAGGGCGTGGTACATACGGGGTGACGCTAGGTGGAGGCTGATCTCTATATGTATTTACGATGTCAAACGAGATCAAAGACAAAACGATGTATTGTCTTGTTTAACTTTCATTATCTAAAGTGAAGACTTCAATATTCAAAACAAATTTGAAATTCAGCGATTGGGATGGCACGCTGTAACTAAGGGCCGGTTCACACTAGCGACATAAGCATAGTCGCAAGCAACATACGCAGACTCAGTAGCGCATTTATCACCGATGTGTGAGAAAAGACAAGCAACCGCTAATGAGCAGTACACTACTGAGTCTGCGTATGTTGCTTATGCTTATGCGGCGTGTGAACCGGCCCTAAGGAGCGCGCTTAAAATGGTACATTCTATGAAGCAAAGATTATACTTTGTATTTTATACCATTGGTTACAGAAAAATTGGCTTGTTATTTGCTGCTTTACTGTCAAATATCAAGAGTGTTTGCAATAAATTATAAATCATAAATATCTACTAGACGCTCATCAGTTTCATATGTAATATATATAGCTTTCTGCAGCTCAACAAACGCTTAAGGTTAAAGCTTCTCCTGGCCTCCTTCACAGGTAATTCTTGGCTTCCTGTGGGAATGCAAATAGCCGAGTGGGGAGAGAGAGAATCCCAGGTCGTCTTTTTCTCTGTTACCACAGGGAACCCATTAAACAAGTTCGGGTTATAGAACAGCGTTCGTTCCGAGTGAGCCCAGCCATAAATAAGATCAACGACCTTCTCGCCACTAGAGCCTTCCATAACTTAGTGGTTAGAGCATTTGTACGTTCTGTGTATGAAGGATACCAATGCTTGTAGCAATTTCCTATTTATTTGCTGCTGGTTGAGTCCATATAAAACGGTTCCTGATGCATGTAGCGTGGAACTCTATGCAAATTTATGCTACGCACTTGCACGTGCTGTGAACAATTTGCGAGTGCAATATGTTAATTAGCGAGTCGAATGGTTGTCTCAATGCAAGTTTTGAGCTGGAGTTTGGGTCAACATCAGGTTTAAGTTTCGGGTCGTTTTATTGCTTGTATTCGAATGAGCTGCTGCAATATTGCTGTGTATATAACAACTAATGCTCTACTAAAACGCCAAGCAAAAATAATTCTGCGTTTTTGAGATTTTCAAAAACAACTTCTGATGTACAAGTTGCGGAGAAAATGTCACATAAGAGACATGAAAAGAAAATTACATATCTTGATATCAATGCTTTTTCAAGTAAGGTAAGTGTATATTTTGCAATATTTCCACTGTGTTCCCGTTAGTGCATATCGCATATTCAGTTACAAATGTAACAAACTTTTCCCGTTTCGATTCGGCCATTATTTAATTATCTAAAAAATTTGTTGAAAATACTATTTGAAAACACGATCCCGTTTGTGTCCTTTTAAATACAGCGGAAACTGCAGTGACGCTGACCTCTGTTTATTTTGCGTCTTATGCAGACCACGTAGTAAGCGAAGTGGAAGGAGGTCACAGACAAAATATGTTTGTTTTTAATATAGTTTGCATTTTAACAGTGAATTTATTCGAGGCGTATGACTGAAGAAAGACTGATTCAGGAAATTCAACATATTTCAGTGTGAAAGAAAGATTGATTATATTTTGTACTTCTGTGTATTAAACCATTGCTTCAAGCAATTTCCTTTCTCATTTGCTGCTATATATAATTTGAGTCTTGAAAAAAAAGTATCTGCTATGCATGCGGGTTCAACCGATCTGGTCCGGTTGCACAAAGAATGAATGACTCCATCCGTTGGATAACTCCTTATCCAGTGGATCAATTTATTGGATGACACTGGGTTTCAGGGTTTATCCAATGGATAGCATTATAACCATTCTTCGTGCAACCGGAAGCTGGCCTTTAGTTACTTTCGATTACTTTCACTTTCCAGCCTTCTCTGCTCTCCGATGACATATAAACGGCGATCACTGATAAACTGTAGAAGTCTAATAAAGCTACGGTAATCTGTTAAGGTCTTCCCATTGTAAATAGATGTTTCTTTTCAAGACGAAGCATGTTTTACTGTCGTTGAAAAAATAGTACTTTAGTTCTTCGGAGAACACTCATTCTCGTTCACGTCTAAACTTTCTCGAAATGTAGCAATGACAGGAATACTTCTTATATGATAAAGATCAGTGTTTGGTGGTTTTTTGTGAGTCATATATGCAACAGTGACATTAACGTTGTTTACAACAAGGCAAAGCTTTCATGACTTTCGCTTTTGACTGACTCAACTGCTATAGGCGGACTGAACAATTCGGGCTAGCAAACTTCTATACTTGCTGATAATTTGATTTGAAAAAGCAATATACATTAACATCATGAGTTATCATGTCTTACCGTGATACACACAGCGACCAGAATATAATAGATACAAAGAACGTCAGTGAAACGCTAAAACCACGTAAACATCTGTACCAGTAACCAACGCTGCAGTTCTTGGAACCAATGAAGCTGTATCAGATTGCTACGTCACCGTTGTTATAACAACACTCTCAAATATCAAAACGGGTCATGAGACTGAGAGTAGTGATTGAGGGATATTCAAGACAGACTATCAAACAAACTGAGATTCTATTTCTTTGTCGACCCTCAGAGATTTGCCTACATGGAAATTAATTGAAAACATTCCAACCCTGTAAAGGAGACGGCCATTAATTTCTTGGTGATAAACTAATTTAGATCAACACTAGCGATGTTTCTATGTTGCTTTGTTAAAAAAAATAACCTTCAGACTGACGCACAGAATGTCCAAGCAGTACTTGAGAGTAAAATAATAAGTTGATCTTTAAGGAAAAACACAATCAGAAATGAAGTTGTTACCTTTGGAATGTCGTTTTCTACTCGGTATTTGAACTAAAAAGGGGAAGTTTCAAAACTCGATTTTCTGGATTAAATAAAGAGTAGAAAACAACATTCCAAAGATTACATCTTTGTTTTTGATTATTCAAAAGTAGTGCTTGGGCTTCCTGTGCCTGACCAAGTGGTTTCAGGCTACGCGCACACTAGTCCTGATAACTCTGAAACGGATCTTGTTTTCTCGCCGCTTTCGCACTTTAAACAAAAGAAAAACGCCGTATTTGTGTGACGCATGCGTTTGTTAATGATCAAAGGCTACATCCATGTCATTAGAAAATCTTCGTTTTCCGGTTTGATTAACGCATCAAACTCTTTACAACCACACTAACCATTTTCGTTTTTCTTGCACACCAAAACCTTAGTGAATACGTTAATATGCTAGTTACCATTAACACGAGCTACTGTAAATGACTTGTGTTTTCTAACGACACCGTTTTTGCTGTCCACACTAGCTAATACGATAGTACTCCGTTTTCAAATGGCTCCACTTTGAAGAAGTTATGTTGAATCTCTGCGTGTTCAATGAATACGGTTAACGTTTTCTATTGTTTTAGTGTGAACGCAAGGCCACTGAAAACGCGCCCAGATTTACGTTGTCAAACGAAACCACGTCCCAGTGTTGGACTGATGGGATATGAAAGAAACCTATCGATAAAATGAAGTATTTCACCCTTCCCCCAAGATTCCATGCAAGCTCTCATTAATGGCATTTTCTCACAGACACGTCTCATGGAGATCAGTCCCCTCTCCTTCATTCCCTTTCCTTCGTCTTTCGTACATGGTAACTGCATAGCTTCAGCTGATTTAAAAATCGTTATTTACTTCGATCGTTCATATCTACAAAAATACTTTGAACAATAATTTACATTGTATTTTAACTGGTACGTGTACAAGACTAACAAACCAGCTAAAAATAATTGGCAAAAGATAGTGCAAAGGTTTGCACACTTATAATAGTGTTTGTACTCTACAATTTAGATTACAATAGAACCATGATATCTAATATTTTATATCAGATTTTTATTGTAAAATGTTTAAGCAAATCTTTATTTATTCGTAAAAGAAAAATACAAAATAAAATAAAAAAAGCTACAATACCTATTACATAGCCCAGATTAAACAATCGACTTATGAGGCTCTACCTAATCAATATAGAGTTATAATGTTTACTCCCCGATCGAGGCTTGTAGTTACTGAAACTATAGTTCACGTTCATGCTAGATTCGACAAAAATGTAACGTCATATTTTTTACCTCACTTAATGGTAAAGTGTCAAACTAATTTTCTACTGCAAGTATTGGCTGCTCATGTCATTACAAATTATTTACAAAGTAAATCGTCGCCAATCAAAAAGAAAGGAGCCCAAACATTGGCTCGTTGTATTGATTTCTCATGTCTTGAATAGTTTTATGCAAACTTACACTTGCAATTTCACCTTGCTTTAAATGTGTATAAAAGCATTCCATGAAGTTCATAGTAGCCCTGTCTTCTATAGCCCACAGGTGGTGATAGAAGCAGTTCAAACAGTGTTTCCAAAGGACTATCGTCGTAGTCTACAATTTCAGCACATCTTACATAATTAACAGTTGTGTCCGATGTGTCCATTGATCTATCCTCACAATCTACAGCTTGTCGAACTTTTAGTTCCTCGAATGCTTTGTAAATAAGCTTGTTGACGTCAGGAACTGGTTCGTCTAGTGACGAGGATTCGATTTCTTGCTTTTCGGCTACTTTAGTCTCATTATGTTCTATATTGTATATAAATGGTAAGTTAATAAAACGTTTAATAACGCCGCTTGCTAAAGAAATAATGCAGCAGTTATCCCGGGGGGGGGGGGGGGGGGTGGACTCCGATCGTAAATGGACGGGGATACTCGTCGTACCTTTTAGGGGTCAAAATCTGCAATCTGGTACCTTTTAGGGTGTCTCAGACTTAAGTGGACTACCAGAGATATAGCTGGTACCTTTTAGGGACTGTTTTGGGGTAAATAAACTACCTAAAATAAGCATGAAAGGGACGATTTGGATGATCTGAATTGGATCCTCAAAGCACATCGATAACAAAGTGTTTCATTACTTTAATTCTTTATTATCGTTTTTGAATTGGTACCTTTTAGGGGTAGAAATCAATTGTTGCCACTCCCACTCAGGTACCTTTTAGGGGTCATTTTCAAAATTTCCGACGAGCATCCCCGTCCTCATATATAGGAGTCCCCCCCCCCCCCCCCCCCCAGGGGCAGTTATAATACATGGTACTCGGATTTCAACCTTCTCCATTCAGAGATCGAAAAGGGTAAAATTCGAATTATGTTCATATCTAGGCTGTCACGAAACCCGGGGGGGGGGGGGGATACTACCACCCGAACTTGGGTAAGGGTGTACCGCCAGGACCTCAAAACCCTGACCCTATCCCATCAGACCTAAAATTTCGATTTTTCATACCCTACCCCAGACTAAAGTTAAGAATTGTACACCCTATCCCAGACTATTCAAACAAACAGTTAGTGTTAACTACATCGTGGTCATATTACATTTTGTTGACATGCAAAAAATGGTCATTCAATAGATTGAAATCAATATTTACTAACTTTTGAATGGAATTTACATTGTTTTTGTGTCGACAGAAAGCGTAGCTTATTCCAGACTAAAAACGACCAAAACCTACCCCTATCCCAGACTAAAACGACCAAATTGTAACCCTATCCCAGACAAAAACCATACCCCATCCCAGACTAAATGTCATAAAAGGATACCCTACCCCAGACCTGAAAGCCGAAAAACCATACCCTATAGCGCGGCACATACCCGTATAGCAAATATAGGGGAGTACCCCCCCCCCCCCCCCCGTCACGAAAACGAAAACCATGTTTTATGTCGGATCTTTAACGATGTAAATCAGAAAACCGTTTTATCTATCAAACGTTTAATAGTGCCGCTTGCTAAAAATAATGCATCATTTAGAATACATAGTGCATGCATGCCATATTTCGACCTTCTCCATCCAGTCCATCCAGAGAAGAAGGTTAAAATCCAGACTATGCTCATATCTAGGCTGTCAAGGAAACGATAGGTGTCAGTAGCAGACAGAAGGAAAAAGCATACGGACTTTAAAGACTACGTTTATCAGAAAACTGTTTTTATCTATGATTATAAGTGTTTCATTTTAGAACGTGTAAGCATTTTTGTTCGGGCGACGTTTCAACTCTGGCTCTGCCCACAACAGACGCATGCTTACTTGAGTAAAAGAACGAAAAATTCGTCGAAATTTATCCGAATTTTCGTTACTGAAGCTCCGCGCCATCTGGAATGTGTGCATTAGCTTTGGAAATGGTAGCCACTAAGGTTTGAAATACCAAAATCCAACTCATAACAATTTAAGTAGTCCAAGGTTATTGCAATGTTGCGCGCAACAGAAGTGTGTTAACCCCTGCAACATGTCAAATCACGTGACGTGCGTGTCTTCTTACTCTGTTTTTTACAATCAATTAGTTATCTTGACTATGTATAGGATAATTCGTCAGGCAGAGCAGTGAATCACTTGAAAGATTCCATCGATCATGTAATGAAAGCACTATGAAAGATTTAAAAGGTTTACTTTTTTGTGTTTCTACGCAGAAATGACATTTCCCAATATTTTGAAAATGACAATATAATATATAAACTTGCGCGAGTTTGGCATGAGATCAGTTATAATTATATTTCTCGTCTACTTATACAATTAAACTCAAATCGACCATGTAACTAACAAATTTGGTGTTAATATTGAAGAACAAACGCGTACATGTAAACAACTACGAGCTTTGTTTTAAAACGATGAGCTAATAGTATCAATCCAAATTTTAAATCACCTTAACTTATAAAATAACTTACCTTTGCTGATGTCTTAATCTGATTAGCTCTAGGGATATTCCTAAAATAAGAAACGTTGATTCCAACTGAACATCTTCAGTGAGGCCGATCATTTCACTTTGGAACGGAAATAAACATCCATAAGTAATAGCGTACGTAACGGCTTGAAGCTTGCTGTACTTAAAATAATCATGGAAATCTATTGATCCCTCTTCAATCGACTAGATTTTGATTGGTTCTTCTATCTCCCTGGGGAATTGGGACAAATTAATCGATGGAGTAAAACAATGCAGACAAGCTTGATGTTCCTGAAAACTTATTCTTTTATTTTCTCTTTCTATTTATTTACAAAACAGCTATTTTTTGAAAGCTGGACTCTGATTGGTTCATTTCTTTCCCTGGGGAGTATTAGCATTACAATGAAACTTCGCCGAATAGACTACCCCGATTAGTCATTAAATTTATTAAGTGTCTAGGTAGCGCAGCGGTCTAAGGTGATATCTAAAGGTATGGATTAGGGTCCGGATATCGTCTCCCTCCCTGGCCTTCGGGCTAAGATAACTGTAAGATGTAGCACCGGGATAGCTTGGATGGGGCCGAAATCTTCATCCGTAACGTAAGTCGATTCGATGTCTCAGCTTCTCAGAATGTCTCGGGAGAATCGCCCCAAAATTTCATTTTCTTTTTTTCAGCTATTCATTCAGTCTGTTATTTTATTTCCGGGGGGTTGCTCTTTAAGGGGTTACAGGTTCGATCCTCGTCGACGCCGGGTTCTTTTCTGACTTCTTTTTTTCTTCATTTTTTCCGTTTCGTTCTCAAGCTTTAAGTTAAAATTACATCTTTTTGAACTTGTTTTTAAATGTTTTTAATATTTTTTCTGATCAATTTCATTTTCATTTTTTATTTTTAATTATAATTATTCATATATCTCACTGCATTGTTTCTGTGGGGTGCATTTCCTAGACATTACAAATTTCTTTCTTGTTTTCCTTTTTTTCTTTTCTTTTTTCGAATGTCTGGACGTTTTTTCCTAGTTTTTTCTTTTTTGGAATATCAGGACTTTTTTGCTCGCAAGTGATAATATTTTTACTTTTAAATACCTATTTGAATAATAAAATTGGAAACCATTTCTTACAAAATTCCTGACTTACATTAGAATTTGTCCCCGTAGAATGAATTCAAATCGCTTTGATTTGATTTTATGTGTTAGGTAGCAAATACATACAATTACTTTATCCTGCACTACACCATAGAAAATACAGCAAATAATGGCAATGTGTCATGGGAAGAGACAGTTGAATATTAATACCGCCGCGAATATACAACGGTTTTTCCTGCTTTCGGATTGTCTGTATTTCCTATGGTGTTGGATAAAACACGATATATTGCCTGGTTCACGCTAACGACGCAAGACAACGGAAAACAACGCAAGACCACGCACGATGACTCAACACAACGCAAGACGACGCAAGACAACGCAGGACGAAGCAAGACGACGCAAGACAACGCAAGACGACGCAAGACAACGCAAGACAGCGAAAGACGGTACATGACGAAGCAAGACAACGCAAGAAGACGAAAGACAACGAAAGACGACGCAAGACGACGGAAGCCCGCGCAAGAAAAATAGAACCTTCCGTTCTTTTGCGCTAGCGTTTATGCTTCCGTCGCTATTGTTACAAGTGAAAACACGAGCTTGGCGTTGTCTTGCTTCGATAGTGAAAACCAGGCTATCGTTTTCACTGTTCTCCGATTGTGCTGTATGTGCCACCTGATCGACGTACACCAGAACGTTCCATTTGAACACGCAAATAGGGGTGAGGGGAGGAGAGGGATGAGGGAAAGAGGTAACAAGCTATCCCTGTGTTCCGAGACTTAAATAAGCATTAATCTCTATTTTTGAACTCAATATTTGCCATGATGTTTGAAAAAATCAGTCATTTTGAGAGCATTTTTAACAGGGTATATTTGGCTTTCAACCTGAAAATGACCGTTACTAGACATAATCCACAGATAATCAGACTAGGAAGCCTGTGGCAGCTGTGCTTGTGAAAGAGTGTTGCCCCATGAAAGATTTTAGTTGCTTATGAAAGGCTTGTGTACTGTGAAACTTTGTTGTGTTCAGTGAAAGCTTGTTGTGTTCCACGAAACTTTGTTGTGTTCTGTGAAAGATTGTTGTGTTCCACGAAACTTTGTTGTGTTCTGTGAAAGATTGTTGTGTTCCACGAAACTTTGTTGTGTTCAGTGAAAGATTGTTGTGTTCCACGAAACTTTGTTGTGTTCTGTGAAAGATTGTTGTGTTCCATAAAACTTTGTTGTGTTTTCAAAGGAATTTTGCATTGTGTTCTGCCCCTGTGGGCTACCGTAAACCCCGCTCTTTGCATCACCTTTCAAATTAAATGGTCGACTTCGATTGGTCAACTTACACAGTAATACATGGCTACTTAGTGCTATAATAAATTATTGAAAGGACATGCAGTCGATAAAGTTTTAAGTGATTTTAATCGTGCACTTGTAAATTGTGTACATGGTTTTACTACAAAGTTCGTTAGCATATTTATCAATTTACTTTATAAAGTCTGGTTCTCACTAGGCACGCAAGACGACGCAAAGCTCGTGTTCTCACCTAGAAAAAGTAACGACGCAAGCACAAACGAAAGCGCAAAAGAACGGAAAGTTATGTTTGTCTTGCGTCGTCTTGCGTCGCTAGTGAAAACCAGGCTTAATTGATACCTCTTTAATTGGTTTATGTGTCCGTAATCATTCAATTAAGTGCCCCGACCAGTTTAAAATTTGAGCTTTATAACCGTGAACAAGGACGTAGTCACAGGTACTCGCCCCTATTTCACAGAGCGTTTGTGATTTACATCTCATCTATATTGTAAACTAAAGGGAATGTGTAAAATTACATATCAAGAGGTTGAGTGAGTATTTTTAAGCTCTTGGAAAAACCGAACACGATGTACGACTAATCGTAAGTTACGCTTTCTGAAACGTGAACCAGATCATCAACAGTTACGTAGGTCGCTGGTAGTCCAGATGCAGATTTCGTAAGACAATACAATTAAACGTCCGTGTCGAAGCATGCCCCTCAGCGTTTTTCTCAATGAACGTTGATGTCTTAGTCAATAAAAACGACAAGAGACGCTACGACACAACACAGCATGTATGGCATATGGACTTTTCCATAGTCGTAAGAAAGCCCTTTGGGAATCTGATTTATCACACAGATAGGAGTAGCGCAGTAGCCTCATTTGACGAAAGGGAAGAGAGGGGACGCTTATTGGACAAAGGACAATTATTCGAATAAAAATGAATATGCTGCTCAAGTGGCCTGTGCATTTAACATTTACATGTGCCTAACTGGGGATTCAGTTATTTGAAGTTTAAATTCTGTGCGTTGCCATCCTTGTTATTCTTCGCTGTAACGTAAAAAAAGCATAAAATTATATTGCTGCTTTATCTATAAAACGTAACACCTCAATTCACGCCAAAACAACAATCGGTCGAAGTAGCATAAGTTCGTCTTTTTAAACTAGCGATCGACAGGACTTAAAAATGAACACCATTAATCCAAAAGGGGTACCACTGATGCATGGTTACTGGTTACTCACTTTTACATAAGTTGACAGACAGTAGAGCAGATTTCGAATGACTGTGAAACGGACCGCGCTGTATCGTGGCCGCGCGTGTCAGTGCCGTGGTGTCTATAAAAACATTCGAAGTTCGTGCCGCAACCCGGCCGTGACCGTGCGGTGACGTTTTCACAATCACATACAAAATCTACAGTTATAATTTTGAGCGTTTTCGTCTGAGATAGGTAGGTAGGATCAAAATAAAATTGTATTCTGAATAGCAATCTAGATCTATTTCCAGCAATCTTTCTTGCACACATAAAGGATAAGTATGCATAGGAGCACGCTGTGGCAATCAATTGTACATACGACGATTAACGAGGTGAACGGGGGGTGGGGGCGAGTAGGAGAGGAAGGCGGATAACCACTGAATAGGAGCAGCGGGTAGTGACGAGAGACTACTAGGACGGCAGTGAACACGACTGTTAGAACTGTTAACTATGGTCACACTAAAAACCATGTATGTCTTAAATAAGTCTGAAACTAATCCCTTTTATATCATTTGGGAAAACCGTCGAAAATATAGCAAACGGTTTTTGCTTACCTCAGCAAATCTGCAATTGTTTCTTTGGCATGGCATGTTGGACTTACTAATAAAACGAAGTACAAATTTCTTAGCACTGCCGACGAAAATTCACAAGAAAGAATTAGGCTAAATCAACTCACCTCGACAATTTCCCCACTTGCCCTTGTACTTGGAATCAAGTGAGCACCATGGTCTGTTATGAGCTACTTTTGTGCACTTCTTGTATGTGACGCCTTTGTAAGTGAAAGGGAACACACAACACTTGCCAGTCGTGGTCTTTGTTTTACAAACTAAGAATCGTCAAAGAAGCAAACATCGGCATTAATTGTGGACCAGCGGTACCTGCATTAATTGCCGTCATTGACACTACGTCCAACTTACCTCGACAATTTCCCCACTTTCCCTTGTACTTGGAATCAAGTGAGCACCATAGTCTGTTATGTCTTGCTTTTGTGCACTTCTTGTACGTAATGCCTTTGTAAGTGAATGGGAACACACAACACTTGCCAGTCGTAGTCTTCTGTACACACGGTTTTGTTTTTGCTGTGATAATTGTATAAAGTTTAAATGTTTGACCTTCCTCAAAAGTTAATCTATTAAGCTATATTTCTCCTTTCTTCATTCGTTCTTCCTTTCTTTCTTTGTTTCTAACTTTTCTTTCTTTTCTCTTTTTCCTTCTTGCCTTCTTCCTATTTTTATTTCGTTCCTTCTGTCGGTCTTTCTGTGTTGACTGATGATGATAATGTCTTCAGTTTATTTATCAATAGAAAGTACCATTTTCTGATTTACATGACAGTCGTATAAATTGGAACGTTCACGTAAATGGAAAAGAGATGAGAATACTGTAGATTTACAGGGACTATTTTGAAAATGTTATAAAAATATAACAAAGTTCATGTAAATGTTACTACATGAATTTCACCAAAACAAACAAACAAACAAAGCTTCAGCTCTTATGTTTGAAAGAGGTCTTCAATGCATTGCGGGTCTTTTTAGACCTAAGACCTTCAGGAGACTGTTTCATAATTTTGCTTCCCTATAACTAATACTTCTTTTGCCGTATTCAGTATTATATCTTGGTGTAAAGAGTTTAGTTGAAGCACCTCTTAGAATATGTGTGGTGGTTTCTGATAATTTAATAAACATTTCTGTAATATATGTAGGGGCCAGATTGTTGTTACATTTAAATATGAGAATTGCCACCGTCAAGCCTTTGCGGTTATAGAGCGGTGTTAAGTACAATGCATCTGATTCCATAGGTGTCACCTGTGATAATTCGGGAAGCCATATTCTGAACTCTTTGTAATTTACCTGATAGGCCATTATTAAGATCGCTCCTTCCTTCCTTCCTTCCTTCCTTCCTTCCTTCCTTCCTTCCTTCCTTCCCTCTGCCGACGAAAATTCACAAGAAAGAATTAGGCTAAATCAACTCACCTCGACAATTTCCCCACTTTCCCTTGTACTTAGAATCAAGTGAGCACCATGGTCTGCTGTGTCCTACTTTTGTGCACTTCTTGTATGTGACGCCTTTGTAAGTGAATGGGAACACACAACACTTGCCAGTCGTGGTCTTCGTTTTACAAACTAGAATCGTCAAGGAAAGTAAACATCAGCATTAAGGAGGCTTCCTACAATTTCTCTAGGGATCGATCGGTCATCTTGAAACGGCTGTAGTTCTTACATGAAAGCACCCAAAAATATGAACTTTCGTTCATTTACTTCATAAGGCTGAAGGTTTTAGTGGTATGCGTTTTGTTTACATCGAGGTTGCCATAGCGACGAAACTGTTCATCGACACTACGTCCAACTCACCTCGACAATTTCCCCACTTTCCTTTGTACTTGGAATCAAGTGAGCACCATAGTCTGTTATGTCCTGCTTTTGTGCACTTCTTGTATGTGACGCCTCTGTAAGTGAATGGGAACACACAACACTTGCCAGTCGTGGTCTTCCTTGTACAAACTAGAATCATCAAAGAAGCAAACATCGGCATTAATTATGTGGACCTGCGGTACCTGCATTGGCGTCATCGACACTACTTCCAACTCACCTCGACAATTTCCCCACTTTCCCTTGTACTTTGGATCAAGTGAGCACCATAGTCTGCTATGTCCTACTTTTGTGCACTTCTTGTATGTGACGCCTTTGTAAGTGAATGGGAACACACAGCACTTGCCAGTCGTGGTCTTCCTTGTACAAACTAGAATCATCAAAGAAGCAAACATCGGCATTAATTATGTGGACCTGCGGTACCTGCATTGCCGTCATCGACACTACTTCCAACTCACCTCGACAATTTCCCCACTTTCCCTTGTACTTGGGATCAAGTGAGCACCATAGTCTGCTATGTCCTACTTTTGTGCACTTCTTGTATGTGACGCCTTTGTAAGTGAATGGGAAAACACAACACTTGCCAGTCATGGTTTTTGTTTTACAAACTAGAATCATCAAGGAAATGAAACACCGGCATTAATTTTGTCGACCAAAGTACCAGCACTGTTCAAAGACACTACGTCCAACTCACCTCGACAATTTCCCCACTTTCCTTTGTACTTAGAATCAAGTGAGCACCATGGTCTGTTATGTCCTACTTTTGTGCACTTCTTGTATGTGACGCCTTTGTAAGTGAAAGGGAACACACAACACTTGCCAGTCGTGGTCTTTGTTTTACAAACTAGAATCGCCAAGAAAAGTAAACATCAGCATTAAGGAGGCTTCCTACAATTTCTCTAGGGCTCGAACGGTCAACTTGAAACGGCTGTAGTTCTTACACGAAAGCACCCACAGTTACGAACTTTCGTCCATTTACGACATAAAGACTGAAGTTTTAAGGAATGTGTTTTGTTAACATCGAGGTTGCCATAGCGACGAAACTGTTCATCAACACTGCCTCTACTCACCTCGACAATTTCCCCACTTTCCTTTGTACTTAGAATCAAATGAGCACCATGGTCTGCTGTGTCCTACTTTTGTGCACTTCTTGTATGTGACGCCTCTGTAAGTGAATGGGAACACACAACACTTGCCAGTCGTGGTCTTCGTTTTACAAACTAGAATCATCAAGGAAATGAAACACCGGCATTAATTTTGTCGACCAAAGTACCAGCACTGTTCATAGACACTACGTCCAACTCACCTCGACAATTTCCCCACTTTCCCTTGTACTTGGGATCAAGTGAGCACCATGGTCTGCTGTGTCCTACTTTTGTGCACTTCTTGTATGTGACGCCTCTGTAAGTGAATGGGAACACACAACACTTGCCAGTCGTGGTCTTCGTTTTACAAGCTAGAATCGTCAAAGAAGCAAACATCGGCATTAATTATGTGGACCAGCGGTACCTGCATTGGCGTCATCGACACTACTTCCAACTCACCTCGACAATTTCCCCACTTTCCTTTGTACTTGGAATCAAGTGAGCACCATAGTCTGTTATGTCCTACTTTTGTGCACTTCTTGTATGTGACGCCTTTGTAAGTGAATGGGAAAACACAACACTTGCCAGTCATGGTCTTCCTTGTACAAACTAGAATCGTCAAGGAAAGTAAACATCAGCATTAAGGAGGCTTCCTACAATTTGTCTAGGGCTCAACCGGTCAACTTGAAACGGCTGTAGTTCTTACATGTGTAGCACGAGTGACTTCGCGTCTGTTTTTTGTATGATCATTGTGTGTGTGCTTGCCTACGTGCGTGCTATTCGTATTATCATTTGCGTGTATTTGGGATTCCCTTGAGGGTTGGGACGTCGTTCTGTATACACCTATTTTGAAAAAGGTTGTCACCGCTAAGAGCGATAGGCGATAGGTAATAGGTCATTCCAAGACCGCAAAGCACTATCGACTTCTAATTGATTTACATATGAATAGCCAAATATTTGATGGAATAGTGTAAAGAAAGATTTAGGATGGCTTAATTAAGAAATCAATAGTGCTTTGCGGTCTTGGAATGACCTATTACCTATCGCCTTTCGCTCTTAGCGGTGACAACCTTTTTTGAAATAGGTGTATAAGGACCGGTCAAGCTTGGAGCGAGTGAGTTTTGGGGCCGGCTAAAAGGTGGTGACGTATCCTATAGGAGTGGTGGCCCAACGAGAGCGGACACATAGGCTCTCTGAAGTAAGTGAATAAAAAATTCTGTACTTCCAAAGTACAGTTTACATATGAAAGCACCCACAGTTGTGAGCTTTCGTTCATTTACTACATAAAGACTAAAGTTTTTAATGGTATGTGTTTTGTTAACATCGAGGTTGCCAAAGCGACGAAACTGTTCATCAACACTGCCTCTACTCACCTCGGCAATTTCCCCACTTTCCTTTGTACTTGGAATCAAGTGAGCACCATGGTCTGCTGTGTCCTACTTTTGTGCACTTCTTGTATGTGACGCCTCTGTAAGTGAATGGGAACACACAACACTTGCCAGTCGTGGTCTTCGTTTTACAAACTAGAATCATCAAGGAAATGAAACACCGGCATTAATTTTGTCGACCAAAGTACCAGCACTGTTCATAGACACTACGTCCAACTCACCTCGACAATTTCCCCACTTTCCCTTGTACTTGGGATCAAGTGAGCACCATGGTCTGCTGTGTCCTACTTTTGTGCACTTCTTGTAGGTGACGCCTTTGTAAGTGAATGGGAACACACAACACTTGCCAGTCGTGGTCTTCGTTTTACAAGCTAGAATTGTCAGAGAAGCAAACATCGGCATTAACAGAAACTCATAAGGGGTGGAAACGTGTAACAACAATACATTTCTTTGTTACCATGCTCCGGAGTATTCAAATGAGCAAAATAAGCGTTTGATGACATCATCCTTCAAAGATGGCGGAACAATTTCCCCATCTACAAGTTGCTGACTTTCCAGCTGCTTTAAGGTGGCTCGACCCAATTTTCAAGTAGAGCTACCAGTCGTCTTTGAGTGAAAACTGTGTGTTCATAAGCAGTCTGATAGTAAATTAAGTATTGCACCCTTACCAGACAAAGATCAAAGTTTATGAAGACGTATGTTATATGGAGATCGGCGCTATTATGGCGACGCCTTAAAAGAATTCCCCTTTTTACACATTCTCGATTTTAATGAGTTCTAGGCTTATTCTTGAAAAATGCTCTTGTGATCTTGTAGTTAACATCATTGCCTTTAGCTCTAGCGAATTAAATCAAATTCTGAGAGAGCGTTTTCGAAATATCATCGATGAGAGATTTTAACTGCAAAAATCGAGCGTAAACAAAACAACTTTTTAAATCTCCTACAATTAAAAAGAAAGTAGCATATCCAAGTTAATTTTTCATCTCAAATTGTTGTAAAGATATCAAATTTGGCTACTGAAAGAGACGAGAGAAATCACATTAATTGATATTGAGAAAAGTTAGCCGAACTCATGTATATGAACATGCTGAATTTACTTCTGTTGCCCAAATTTCGCTCTATTGTTACATTAACTGCAATACTTAAAGATCCCTTCGATAAATATTATTTAAAAATTAGTATGGTTTAGTTTAGGTAATAGTTGATATGATATAGCGTTTTCAAATTCATTGAATCATTTTACGGCTGTAAAATATTAGCCTCAAATCAGTATATTTTTCAGCCGGATACAGTGGTCGACAACTCATTGATGCATGATGCAGCTCCTTTGTTTTAGTTTGTCATGTTTTCGTGCATTCTAGCACCTGATGCAAATTACGGAACGTTTCAATACCTTCCGATCACTCTTCCGAGATATGGTAATCGCTAGAAAGAAACTTTTTAACTGTACATTTCTTTGCAGCATGTCAGCACATCGTTCTATTTTTACTTTGTCTCCCCATGATTCTGCTTTTGACGAGTTTCCATCTGCAGTTGTGTGACAAAAAGTTTCTTTCCTTTTTGGCATTCTTATGTATATTTAGTTTTAGCAATTACCATATTTCGGAAGAGTGCTCGGAAGGTAATGAAGCGTTCCGTAATTTGCATCAAGTGTTGGAATGCATGAAAACACGACAAACTAAAACAAAAGAGCTACATCATGCATCAATGAGTTGTCGACCACTGTATCCGGCTGAAAAATATACTGATTTGAGGCTAATATTTTACAGCCGTAAAATGATTCAATGAATTTGAAAACGCTATATCATATCAACTATTACCTAAACTAAACCATACTAATTTTTAAACAATATTTATCGAAGGGATCTTTAAGTATTGCAGTTAATGTAACAATAGAGCGAAATTTGGGCAACAGAAGTAAATTCAGCATGTTCATATACATGAGTTCGGCTAACTTTTCTCAATATCAATTAATGTGATTTCTCTCGTCTCTTTCAGTAGCCAAATTTGATATCTTTACAACAATTTGAGATGAAAAATTAACTTGGATGTGCTACTTTCTTTTTAATTGTAGGAGATTTAAAAAGTTGTTTTGTTTACGCTCGATTTTTGCAGTTAAAATCTCTCATCGATGATATTTCGAAAACGCTCTCTCAGAATTTGATTTAATTCGCTAGAGCTAAAGGCAATGATGTTAACTACAAGATCACAAGAGCATTTTTCAAGAATAAGCCTAGAACTCATTAAACTCGAGAATGTGTAAAAAGGGGAATTCTTTTAAGGCGTCGCCACAATAGCGCCGATCTCCATATAACATACGTCATCATAAACTTTGATCTTTGTCTGGTAAGGGTGTAATATGTAATTTACTATCAGACTGCTCATAAACAAATAGTTTTCACTCAAAGACGATTGGTAGCTCTACTTGAAAATTGGGTCGAGCCACCTTAATATAGTGATCAAATCATGTTCCAAACGAAACAGAATTTTAGTTCAAAGTAACTGACTAAATCGTGAAGACTCGGAGCCCATGCCAGGGCAATTTTCTGGTAAGGAAACGCTTGAATCGTAACCATAAATGCGAAGTAGTTTTACAGAGATTTTAGACTTTTAAACAGACAGTTATTATTTAAAAAAATTCAAATAAATAGAAGCGTTTAGGAAGAATACTAAATACGTCGTTAATTTATTTGTTCTGAATGTGTTTTAAAGTATCTGAAAAAGCGATAAAATGCTTTGTAAATCCACTTTATACTGTTTGCCTTGAGAACTAAACATTTGCAACTGATCGTAAACTTTCTTTTCAGAATACGAAGTTGCACTTTAGGATTCCAAAGTAAAAAAAAAGGGCAAAATTTACGTTACTAATGACGGAAAAATTACAGATAAAAGCTACAAAATATATTTTCGGCCAAGTTTTCACTTTCAAAATATGGTCAAAACGCGCCTTTGCCTCACTTGCATAATTTGAATATTCCGGAGCATGGGACCCGTGCTACACGCTTCAATCCCTTTTTAACTCGTGGATATGCGAAGCATAGAAAGGAGTTATTGTGGGGACTCGGTGTCACTCGCTCACTCAGACGTTAGCAGATAGCCGTTAGAGTCTGGGTACGAGACTGTTTCCGCTCGACTCCGCTCGCCTGCAGTCGATAACCACGGACTTTGTGCATCGCTATTAAGCGACAAAAATCTCTTTAAGTGCAACATCAAAGTAATCCAAGCTTTTAGTGTTCGTACTCTATTATCACAAGCCAGTCAAAGTAGATAAGTTAAACAAACGAAAACATTTTGAAAGCAGTCTGCAGTCGTCGGTCGCCGCCGTGAAGGCCTCGAGTCCGCTAGCCGAAAACAGCAACAAAAAGGCGTATTGAGTTAGTTTATTGGCTTAGTGTTTTGTAAAGTAATTTCTTTTATATTTATAGCGGCATTTTGCTACAGAGCACAGAGAGAAGCATTTTTGCATTTGTTTTGTAACCACACTCTGACAATAAATATACAAAATTCACCAGACGAAACCAATCAACTTCTGGATGGTCCAGTGGATATGCCCTTGGCTTTCGAAGCGAAAGGTCCGGGTTCAAATCCCGGCACAGCGGTGAATTTTTTTTTCACTTTTTTTTTCTTTTTGACAGATTTTTTTTCTTTTATAGCTAATGACTCTTTCTTAGCTAAAGAAATTATTGATTTATTGACACAGAAAGCCCATATAAAAAAGAGGAGCGGCGAAGGAGGGCCCAGCGTCTGGACTATGAAGGCCATCGAGTCCGCTAGCCGAAAACAGCAACAAAAAGGCGTATTGAGTTAGTTTATTGGCTTACTTAGTGTTTTATGAAGCAATTTCTTTTATATTTATAGCGACCGGTTTTGCTACAGAGAGAAGCATTTTTGCATTTGTTTTGTTTGTAACCACACATTGAATAAATACACCAAATTTACTAGTCGAAGACATGCAACTTCTGGATGGTCAAACGAAAGGTCCGGAGTTCGAGTCTCGGCCAGGCGGTGGTCAATTTCTTTTCACTTTTTTATTCTTTTTGACACATTTTTTTTCTTCTTTTATAGCTAAAGACTCTTTTTCGCTAAAGAAATTATTGATTTATTGAAATTTTTGTCTTCAAATGAAAACTCGTTATTTTACTAAAATGTTTTCCTTGGGCTTCCTGTGGTCATTTCGGTCAATCCACGACATTATTTCAAGTTATATGATAGAGTGAAGCAGTTTGCAGTGTACGCAGTGGGACATTTATTAGGTACTTTTATTAGGTACATATCTATTCACGTTATATCCACGAGTTAGCCATAGGGGCCTTTGATTGAGTTCTGGCATTAATAATGTGGACCAGCAGCATCTGCATCGCCGAAATCGACACTACGTCCAACTCACCTCGACAATTTCCCCACTTTCCCTTGTACTTGGAATCAAGTGAGCACCATGGTCTGTTATGTCCCACTTTTGTGCACTTCTTGTATGTGACGCCTTTGTAAGTGAATGGGAAAACACAACACTTGCCAGTCATGGTCTTCCTTGTACAAACTAGAATCGTCAAGGAAAGTAAACATCAGCATTAAGGAGGCTTCCTACAATTTGTCTAGGGCTCGACCGGTCAAATTGAAACGGCTGTAGTTCTTACATGTGTAGCACGAGTGACTTCGCGTCTGTTTTTTGTATGATCATTGTGTGTGTGCTTGCCTACGTGCGTGCTATTCGTATTATCATTTGCGTGTATTTGGGATTCCCTTGAGGGTTGGGACGTCGTTCTGTATACACCTATTTTGAAAAAGGTTGTCACCGCTAAGAGCGATAGGCGATATATAGGTAATAGGTCATTCCAAGACCGCAAAGCACTATCGATTTCTAATTGATTTACATATGAATAGCCAAATATTTGATGGAATAGTGTAAAGAAAGATTTAGGATGGCTTAATTAAGAAATCAATAGTGCTTTGTGGTCTTGGAATGACCTATTACCTATCGCCTTTCGCTCTTAGCGGTGACAACCTTTTTTGAAATAGGTGTATAAGGACCGGTCAAGCTTGGAGCGAGTGAGTTTTGGGGCCGGCTAAAAGGTGGTGACGTATCCTATAGGAGTGGTGGCCCAACGAGAGCGGACACATAGGCTCTCTGAAGTAAGTGAATAAAAAATTCTGTACTTCCAAAGTACAGTTTACATATGAAAGCACCCACAGTTGTGAGCTTTCGTTCATTTACTACATAAAGAATAAAGTTTTTAATGGTATGTGTTTTGTTAACATCGAGGTTGCCAAAGCGACGAAACTGTTCATCAACACTGCCTCTACTCACCTCGGCAATTTCCCCACTTTCCTTTGTACTTGGAATCAAGTGAGCACCATGGTCTGCTGTATCCTACTTTTGTGCACTTCTTGTATGTGACGCCTTTGTAAGTGAATGGGAACACACAACACTTGCCAGTCGTGGTCTTCGTTTTACAAACTAGAATCATCAAGGAAATGAAACGCCGGCATTAATTTTGTCGACCAAAGTACCAGCACTGTTCATAGACACTACGTCTAGCTCACCTCGACAATTTCCCCACTTTCCTTTGTACTTAGAATCAAGTGAGCACCATGGTCTGCTGTGTCCTACTTTTGTGCACTTCTTGTATGTGACGCCTCTGTAAGTGAATGGGAACACACA
This sequence comes from Telmatactis stephensoni, assembly GCA_029948255.1. Lineage (NCBI taxonomy): Eukaryota > Metazoa > Cnidaria > Anthozoa > Actiniaria > Isophelliidae > Telmatactis > Telmatactis stephensoni. Next base: position 397,770 of record JALIZF010001621.1, on the reverse strand, counting down.
ACACTTGCCAGTCGTGGTCTTCGTTTTACAAGCTAGAATCGTCAAAGAAGCAAACATCGGCATTAATTATGTGGACCAGCGGTACCTGCATTGGCGTCATCGACACTACTTCCAACTCACGTCGACAATTTCCCCACTTTCCTTTGTACTTGGAATCAAGTGAGCACCATAGTCTGTTATGTCCTACTTTTGTGCACTTCTTGTATGTGACGCCTTTGTAAGTGAATGGGAAAACACAACACTTGCCAGTCATGGTCTTCCTTGTACAAACTAGAATCGTCAAGGAAAGTAAACATCAGCATTAAGGAGGCTTCCTACAATTTGTCTAGGGCTCGACCGGTCAAATTGAAACGGCTGTAGTTCTTACATGTGTAGCACGAGTGACTTCGCGTCTGTTTTTTGTATGATCATTGTGTGTGTGCTTGCCTACGTGCGTGCTATTCGTATTATCATTTGCGTGTATTTGGGATTCCCTTGAGGGTTGGGACGTCGTTCTGTATACACCTATTTTGAAAAAGGTTGTCACCGCTAAGAGCGATAGGCGATAGGTAATAGGTCATTCCAAGACCGCAAAGCACTATCGATTTCTAATTGATTTACATATGAATAGCCAAATATTTGATGGAATAGTGTAAAGAAAGATTTAGGATGGCTTAATTAAGAAATCAATAGTGCTTTGTGGTCTTGGAATGACCTATTACCTATCGCCTTTCGCTCTTAGCGGTGACAACCTTTTTTGAAATAGGTGTATAAGGACCGGTCAAGCTTGGAGCGAGTGAGTTTTGGGGCCGGCTAAAAGGTGGTGACGTATCCTATAGGAGTGGTGGCCCAACGAGAGCGGACACATAGGCTCTCTGAAGTAAGTGAATAAAAAATTCTGTACTTCCAAAGTACAGTTTACATATGAAAGCACCCACAGTTGTGAGCTTTCGTTCATTTACTACATAAAGAATAAAGTTTTTAATGGTATGTGTTTTGTTAACATCGAGGTTGCCAAAGCGACGAAACTGTTCATCAACACTGCCTCTACTCACCTCGGCAATTTCCCCACTTTCCTTTGTACTTGGAATCAAGTGAGCACCATGGTCTGCTGTATCCTACTTTTGTGCACTTCTTGTATGTGACGCCTTTGTAAGTGAATGGGAACACACAACACTTGCCAGTCGTGGTCTTCGTTTTACAAACTAGAATCATCAAGGAAATGAAACGCCGGCATTAATTTTGTCGACCAAAGTACCAGCACTGTTCATAGACACTACGTCTAGCTCACCTCGACAATTTCCCCACTTTCCTTTGTACTTAGAATCAAGTGAGCACCATGGTCTGCTGTGTCCTACTTTTGTGCACTTCTTGTATGTGACGCCTCTGTAAGTGAATGGGAACACACAACACTTGCCAGTCGTGGTCTTCGTTTTACAAGCTAGAATCGTCAAAGAAGCAAACATCGGCATTAATTATGTGGACCAGCGGTACCTGCATTGGCGTCATCGACACTACTTCCAACTCACGTCGACAATTTCCCCACTTTCCTTTGTACTTGGAATCAAGTGAGCACCATAGTCTGTTATGTCCTACTTTTGTGCACTTCTTGTATGTGACGCCTTTGTAAGTGAATGGGAAAACACAACACTTGCCAGTCATGGTCTTCCTTGTACAAACTAGAATCGTCAAGGAAAGTAAACATCAGCATTAAGGAGGCTTCCTACAATTTGTCTAGGGCTCGACCGGTCAAATTGAAACGGCTGTAGTTCTTACATGTGTAGCACGAGTGACTTCGCGTCTGTTTTTTGTATGATCATTGTGTGTGTGCTTGCCTACGTGCGTGCTATTCGTATTATCATTTGCGTGTATTTGGGATTCCCTTGAGGGTTGGGACGTCGTTCTGTATACACCTATTTTGAAAAAGGTTGTCACCGCTAAGAGCGATAGGCGATAGGTAATAGGTCATTCCAAGACCGCAAAGCACTATCGATTTCTAATTGATTTACATATGAATAGCCAAATATTTGATGGAATGTGTAAAGAAAGATTTAGGATGGCTTAATTAAGAAATCAATAGTGCTTTGCGGTCTTGGAATGACCTATTACCTATCGCCTTTCGCTCTTAGCGGTGACAACCTTTTTTGAAATAGGTGTATAAGGACCGGTCAAGCTTGGAGCGAGTGAGTTTTGGGGCCGGCTAAAAGGTGGTGACGTATCCTATAGGAGTGGTGGCCCAACGAGAGCGGACACATAGGCTCTCTGAAGTAAGTTAATAAAACATACTAAACTGAAGTAAGTGAATAAAACATTCTGTACTTCCACAGTTAACATTGGCGCCCAACGTGGGGCCTATAGTGTCAAGATTCGTCACTTAGAACGCTGGCAGAAATTCTACGTCGTACATCGTTCAAATTTGACTGGGGCAACCATTCGAGTAAACTCAAGTGCAACGTCAAGATACGACGACAAAGATCTCATTTCAAGTGTGGGATTTGTTCAAGTGAAGTAGTTTGAATTGATAGCATCTAATTGTTTGATGTACTGAAGCCCAAAGGGTTTTATAACTGACACTGAGTACTTTATCGTGGATTTGTTTTACAAGACTGTACGAATATCTACGGAGCCAGGGAGTTGGTTTTGTAAACTAACTGACAGAAAGATATCATTTATTCTGCTGTTCAAGCTGAAAGTTATTGCAAGCACGCGGATAACGAGAATTGTTGTACCGGAAAGGAAGGGAATTATTCTACAAGTTTAAAGTAATTGGAAATTCCTGGACAACGAGAACTTGTCAAACAAAAGCTTCAAGAGAACTCTAATTAGGGACAAAGAAGTATTAAGAACATTACTAAGTCACGTCAAACAAGTAAACATCCAATCAAGAGAAAATTAACTAACAATAGGGATCAGATATAGTTTTTTGGAAAACATTAATTACACTATATTGTAAGGCATTCTTTAGCGGAACTTTCGCGGGGCCTTTGTGTTCTCGGGGGGCGCTCGGGTTTTTTCGGGAGGGTTGCCGCCACCAGGTTCCTCTCTCCTTGCCTTGGCCGCGTCTTTATTTCAGTCCCTGGGAATAGGAGTTTTTTTGCTTTTCATTTTTTATTTATTTACCTAATTCCTTCATATTTATTTATTTCTGTTATGTAGTTTTTTATATTGGGTTCATTGTTACTGTAGTTGTTGTTATTTTTGTTGTTGTTAGTTTATCGTAGTTTGTTATTTTCATTTAATTGCGTGAGCTGCAGAGTGGTTGGTGGGAGTATGGTACATTCTTTGCATGGCGAGCGCAGCCACTTAGATGATGAGGAAGACATAGACAGAATTGCACAAGCGGTCATGGTCCTAAGGCGCTCTGGCCTGTTCACTGTAGAACCTGTTGAAACCCAATCGGAACGTTCAGGGATTGCTAGTCATGATGAGAGAGCAAGGAGCCCAACACAAGGTGTCCAGGTCGAGGGAGAGAATCCTTTCAGTCTTCAGGGGGGCTTCGAATACCCACATGTGACGGACAGAAGAAGGCGTCCAACTCGTAACAACCCTATCAGTGCAGTATTCCCTGGTCCACAGAAAAAAACCTCCTTTGGTTCCACGAGCACTCCTTTGCCATCTCACGCTTTAATCAGGCCTTCTGTTAGTACGAAAGACCGCCCCCATTACTCCGCTCTTAACGAAACATCTACCTTACGCAAGCCCGGCCTTACGTTGTTGGGGGCAACCTTGCCGGGACCCTTTGAGTCCGTTAGTTGCTCCCTCACCTAGTTTCAAACTGTGTTATTATGTAGTTGTGTCTTTTCAGTGCGTTTTGTTTTCTCTCTTGTTATTGTAAATTTGTGAACTAAGTGGAAGCTTCTAAATAATAAATAATAAATAACGTAAAGACAGCGCAACCACACTCCATGCCTTGGGTGACCATCCCAGCCATCTCAGACGCTGATGCTCAATATGTTCTTCGTCGTGTTCCTAGAATCTCACGTTTTCTGGTTCAAATACGAAGACTGATGCCAGCTTTGAAGCGTGGAAGTTTGACTTGTCTAATGAACGACAAGTCAGTGAATAGATAACATCTTCTGCGTGGAGTACGAAAATCGCTCAGAGGAGAACCGAGCAAGCTTTGTATATACACCTGGGAGAGACGGCTTCAGTTGAGACAATAATGAAGAAACTACAGGGCGTTTATGGAATTGTAGAAAGTGGCACTACACTCCTTCAGGTCTTAAAGATGAGAGGGTAAGAAACGCAGCCCGCTACAAGTACGAGATGATCCCTGACTTTGATACTTTGAGGGCTGAGCTGAGAGCTATCGAACAGGTGATTAAGGAGTCAGATGGTTTACGAGCCAAGACCTACAAGACGCCAAGAGTTGTATCAAGGCCCAAACTGATGGCGCAGTGGACGATTGACGAAAAGGATGAGAAACATTGAGGAGAAGTTATCGAAGCAACAAGACACAAGTAAATTACTAAACAAGATCCTAGAAAGGATAGATCGGATGGAAGAAGTGAACCGTAAAGAGAATGCTGGACAGACAGATCAACCCAAGGAGAATAAACCGTCAGACTACAGGGGCCCCCTGCGAAGGGACAACCAGAGGGCCAATCCACAGAGACAGTGAGTCCCATGAGAGAGTTGTTAGGCGAAGTAAATGTAAGTATGTGTTATATAGACAATACACCCTGCTTAGCATTAGTTGACACCGTTTCACAGGTTACCACCGTAAGCGAAGGCTTTTATAAAGAGTGCCTTTCCAGTAATCCTATGCAGCAGCTTCAAGATATTCTAAAGATAGAGGGTGCCGCTGGACAAGCTGTTCCTTTTCTTGGTTTCATAGAGGTGGACATTTCCTTCCCAGAGGAGACAAGTGGTATAAGTAAGTATTTACCGACTATTGTTCTAGCAGTTCAAAACACCAATTTTAACAAACAAGAACCGATGGAAATAGGTACCAATGTTGTCAGACATTGCAAAGAAATCTGTAGTGAAGAGTTTGGTAACTGTTTCCTTCAGAGAAGTAATATAAACCTGAGTTAGCGTGGAGACTAGCCTATCAGTGTTTGACCCATCAAAACCGTAGGATTAACAAGTTGCTCAAGTCTACAACTATTAAAACCGAAAACGAAAAACCTTGTGTAATTCATCCAAACGAAACCGCAGTACTGTGGACATCCACTAAGACAAGAAAGGCTAATGTGACATGCCTTGCACTTATCGAAAGTTCATCGAATGGAATTGCGTCATTGCAAGTTATCCCAACTGTAGTCACCTTAAAGATGAATGGGTCTCGCAATTTTATTCCTGTTAAAGTCCACAACAACACAATTGAGGACGTCACTATCCAACCTAAAACAGTAGTTTGCTCTCTACAACAGATAAGTTTAGTAGATTCAGTTCGACATCAAGATGATGGTAGAGAAATAGCTCAAAAGACAAAGGATCCTTATTTTGACTTTGGAGAATCGCCTATGGACGAAGACCAAAGGAAAGTTGCCTACGCAGTACTCGAAAATTGGAGGGATAGGATCTTTTCACAAGGACCTAATGATCTTGGGTGCACGTCAGCAGTAAAGCATACCATCCCACTGAGTGATGAAACACCCTTTAAACAAAGACATCGGCGGATACCACCATCCCAGTATGAAGAGGTAAGAAATCATCTTCGTGGCATGTTAGATTGCGGAGTCATAAGGGAATCGCACAGTCCATACAGCTCACCTGTTGTTTTGGCGAGGAAGAGGGATGGCTCACTCAGATTCTGCATCGACTACCGGAAACTTAACTCCAAGACAATTAACGATGCGTACGCACTGCCAAGAATGGACGAAGCTCTAGAAGCAATGGGTGGATGCTCATGCACGGTGGGCATAAATCACCCCAAAAACGCGCAACTTTAAATTTAATCGAAATTTTCAGATTTTTTCCAAAGTTACATTATATTGTTCCTCTTAAAGTAACAATCTCAAAACTGAAAACCGTTTTCAAATTGGATGAGTGGAAGTGGAGTTATGAATTTTTTAGTTTCATATTTTTCCCGCGAAAAATTGGCGGGAAAAATTTCATACAAAATCATTCGGAAAAATATACTTTTTCAAACTACTTTTTTGCGTTAAAATGTTTCGTTGTCATACATTGCATGATGAAAGAACTATATGTGGCCTAAAATCGTATGTTTTTAGAATTTTAACGTTTTAATGATAAATAGTTGAAAATAATTATTGTAAAAAACGTAAACGTCATAATGACGTCACAGATATCTTAAAATATCTCTAATAAAATTAATATCGAGAAAAATTCTTCGTCTTAAACAGTATATATACTAATAAAACATTACTAAAGATTTTGGAGCTAACTTGGCCTCATCTATCGACTAGAATATCTTTTTTTACTTTCTCAATGACGTCATCAAAAATTACGTCATCAAAACAGTAGCTTCGTTATAACTCTTGTTCCAATAATCACAGACGGAAAAAAATTGCGCCAAATTAGAGAGAATGACAACACAAACAAAATGCTTTGTTATTACCTCGCCATAAAAATAAATTTTGGCTAGAAATGTAACATTTTGATATGACGTCACTATGACATCAACGTCGACTCCAACTGCATCAAAATAAAATATCATATCTACTGGTAACACTCTGAAAATTTCATTTCATTATGTCAAAGATTTTTGAAATTATTTACAATCGCTAAAAAGTGTCACATTTTCCTTGCGCATTTTTGAGGTCATTTATGCCCACCGTGATGGTTTTCTACTGTAGATTTAATGAGTGGCTACTATCAAATTGAAGTTGAAGAAGAGGATAAGCCTAAGACTGCTTTCACGGTTGGACCACTTGGGTTCTATGAATGTAACAGGATTGCCTTTGGTCTCACCAATGCTCCAGCCACTTTCCAAAGGTTAATGGAACACTGTTTGTCTGATCTAAATTTCAAGAAGTGTATAGTTTATATAGATGACATTATTGTATATTCAAAAACTTTCGAGGAGCACCTAGAAAGGCTGGAAGCAGTATTTACCAGACTCGAACAGTATGGACTTAAGCTAGAGAAGTCGAAATGCAGATTCTTCCAAGAACAGGTAAAGTTTTTAGGTCATGTCATTTCCTCCAGTGGAATCCGAACAGATCCTGACAAAGTAGAGGCTATTAAGACCTGGCCAGTACCAGCCAATCTGACGGAATTAAGAACTTTTCTCGGATTCACTGGATATTACAGAAAATTCGTGCCGGAATATGCTAGAACAGCGAAACCACTGAATGACTTGGTTACCAAATTGTTGAAGAACGGCTCTCAAAGCAAGGTCAAGACTGAAAAGAGACCTGAATGGAAATGGTCGACTGAGTGTCAAGCCGCGTTTGAAGAACTGGTTAAAGTTTTATCTTCTCCGCTAGTTCTAACTTATCCAGATTTCGAACTACCCTTTTTGGTTAACACAGATGCTAGTCAAGAGGCTCTGGGTGCGACACTTAGCCAGCTTCAAGACGGGGAGGAAAGGTCATTGCATATGCCAGACGAGCCCTTCGTAAGGCCGAGAAAAACTACCCTGCACACAAATTAGAATTCCTTGCTCTCAAGTGGGCCGTGACAGATAAATTCAACGAGTATCTCTATGGGAATAAATTTACTGTGAGAAAAGATATTAACCCTCTTACATATGTCACCACAACGGCAAAATTGGATGCCACGGGTCACCGCTGGATGGCCGCTCTTTCTTCCTATAATTTTGACATAGTTTACAGGGCTGGGAGAAAGAACAAAGACGCTGACGCATTGTCGCGGAGACCTCAAGCAAGTACCCTACCAGAACAAACTGTAACGCGCGAACAGTTTTCAGCCATCATAGTTCTATGGTGGGTTTTGAAGGCAACGGTAGTCAGGAAGAGTTTACCCTGCTTGAGACGATTTGTGATAATGAGGCTGGTCTTGATGCTACACTTGAAAATTGTGGCACAATTGTGCCACTGCCATCTCTGACTGTCGACGAGTTGCAACAGCATCAGCATAGCGATAAGATCATTGGCAGGGTTATAACATATCTCAAACAAGGAAAAAGACCCAGCAGGGCCAATACGAAGAATGAGGAAAAGGAAGTCGTGAGACTTCTTAATGAGTGGGGCCGATTTGTCCTAGTAGGTGGCGTTCTGTATCGACGCCGCCAGGACGACACCTCCCCGGATGCCCTCCAGTTGGTTGTCGCGCTTCTTTGGGCTTAAAATGTCAAAAGATATTGAGTTGATGGTTAAATCGTCTAGGGGATGTGCCTTGCGCAAAGTTCCGACGCCGTATCACGTGGCACCGCTGATAAATATTCGTACGTCCGCGCCGATGGAGATGGTCTGTATGGACTTTCTCAAACTGGAAAGGTCTAGAGGGGGACAAGAGAATGTACTAATACTAACAGACCATTTCACGAGGTATGCTCAGGCAATCCCGACCGCCAATCAGACCGCAAGAACGACTGCCAAAGCTCTTTTTGAGAAATTCATTGTGCACTATGGGTTTCCTGAGAGACTACACAGCGACCAGGGGCATAATTTTGAGTCGGAGGTCATAAGAAACCTGTGTGAATTAGCTGGCGTAGCAAAGACTAGAAAACTCTGTACCATCCAAGCGGAAATGGGATGTGCAACGATTTAATCGGATTCTCCTCCACATGCTTGGAACACTGGACGATCATCAAAAGGCAAATTGGAAGGACTATGTTGGTCCCTTGGTCCATGCCTACAACACAACGAAACACTGTAGCACTGGCTTCTCTCTCTTTTATCTTATGTTTGGCCGTCATCCAAGGCTAGCTGTCGACGTTTACTTTGGACACTAACCGAATGGGAGAGGCAGTAAGGGTCAATCAAAGTTCATCACCTAAGCAACCGGTTGGGGTACGCCTACGATTTAGCAACAAAAAACTCGGAAGCTGCGCAAGCAAGACAAAAGAGCGCATATGACAGAAAGCCAGTTCCGAATAAGATTGAAATTGGAGATAAAGTGCTGGTTAGAAATTTCACCCCCGCTGGAAAACTGAGCAACTACTGGGAAGAACATATATACCTCGTTAAGTCAAAACCAAATTCGGATATCGCGGTGTATGTGGTTCAGAGAGAGGGAGCTGTAGGACGAGAAAGGACTTTACATCGAAACAACCTGAAACTGTGCCCATTCTCGGTGCGTGGTGAACCAACAAAGGGACCGCCTATGGCAGAAACGAACGACAGGCCTCTTAGACGATCGTCCCGGATTCGAAGAAGACCTAAGTGGATGAGCGAACCTGTATGGCAGAAATAGTACGAAAAACAAAAACAAAAAACAAAACAAAAAAAGAGGGAAAGGTGTAGCAGAGTGACTTCGCGTTTGTTTGTTGTATGTTTATTGTGTGTGTGCTTGTCTACGTGCGTGCTATTCGTATTATCATTTGCGTGTATTTGGGATTCCCTTGAGGGTTGGGACGTCGTTCTGTATACACCTATTTCGAAAAAGGTTGTCACCGCTAAGAGCGATAGGCGATAGGTAATAGGTCATTCCAAGACCGCAAAGCACTATCGATTTCTAATTGATTTACATATGAATAGCCAAATATTTGATGGAATAGTGTAACACCTTACGCTGTTTCCTTTACACCTTACGCTGTTTCCTTCAAAATGCTCGTAGCTTAAAATCCATGTCTCAAGCCACAAGGGGTTGCCCTCGTAGATGCAAGTTACAAGATTTCCAGGAGCTTGTTTATGGAAACGATTTGGACCTAGTTGCTGTAACAGAAACATGGCTAACTCCCGACATCTCTGACGGTGAAGTTTTGCCCATAGGCTACCAGATTCTTAGGAACGATCGTATTGATAGAAAAGGTGGTGGTACTTTACTCGCCTTTAAGAACTCTCTATCTGCTACTCGCATTGAAAATTGTCCAAATGCCGCTTTGGACTATGTAGCAGCAGAATTTTGCTTCAAAAAGGATCGTAAACTAATTGTTGCAGTTGTTTACAGACCGCCCAACTCGTCCCCGGACTGGTTTAAAAATTTCTACGAAGCAATTAATGGCTTTGATGTTTGTGGCAATCCTAATATCTTATTGCTTGGTGACTTCAATTTGCCCGGCATTGAATGGATTGAGGGTTCTGGATTTTCAAATGCATCCAACGCGGCTGACTTTTGTGATTTCTTAAGTGACAAAAATTTATTTCAATTAGTTTCTGAGCCTACTAGAGCTAAAAATGTATTGGACCTTGTAATTACGAACATCGAAGATGATATTTCAAGTTTAGAAGTTTCTGACGAGGTATCTATTGTTTCCGATCATCATTCCATCTTATTTGACTTACAAATTTCACATTGGAAACCAGCATCAAGCTCGAGGGTTGTTTACAACTTCAAGAAAGGCGATTTTGCATCCCTAAGGACAAAATTAGATTTTTCATCCTTTAACGACATTCTTCAGGACAGTAACATTGATATTTGTTGGTCCTTTTGGAAAAAAAGGTTCTTTGAAGCTGTTGATGAGTGCATTCCAAAAATACGATTGAAACGTGCAAATACTCCTCCATGGATAGATGGTGAGGTTATTCATGCCATAAATAAACGAAACACTTTGCGAAGAAAAGCCGCCAAAGAAAACAATGCGGGCTTATGGGAGCGAGTTAAGCAGCTACGCAGAGAAACAAAGTATCTCATTAGAGCTAAATTCAACACCTACGTACACAAGCTCACCACCTCTGATAATAGCCAAAGTAAGATCTGGGCTTTCTTTAAGGCAAAGACTAACAAAGGCTCAATACCTGAAACTGTTGTCAACAATGGAGTTAAGTTCTCTTCCTCAATAGAAAAAGCTGCAGCTTTTAATAATTTCTTCGCGTCTACTTTTAAACAGCCTGGTTTATGCTCCGCTGTACCTCCTGTGCATCCTTATACAAATGTTCGTCTGACTGACATTAAAATTACTGTGTCTGATGTACTACAAAATCTACTGTCTCTGGACGTCTCAAAGGCTGCCGGACCTGATGGCATTCCTTCCCGTCTTCTCAGAGAATGTGCAGTACAGCTTGCTCCTTCATTAACTGAACTTTACAATCTCTCGCTGTCTTCTGGCCAAGTTCCAATTGAATGGAAAACTGCTAATGTGACTCCTGTTCACAAGAAAGACTCTAAGAACTCTATAACTAATTACAGACCTATTTCTTTATTACCCATTATAAGCAACACTGCTTGAAATAAAGGATTTCCTGGAATTTCCGTATCGTGATACTTCCGTGAAATTGAGTGTGTCAAGGGTTTGAAATGCAACGTGTACAGGAACGTAACGTGTCATGACGTACCAGGAATTGAAATTCTTTCTACACCGAATGTCAGGATATGTCCGATTCCTGACACTTGATGCACGGCGTACCAGAGAGTTTTCGGGCTTCAGACACGAATGCTATCAAGTGACAGGGCAAATCAGAATCATGATATGTATGGGCACGGCATGTTGAGGTAAATACCAGAGGCACTGATCATGAGCTCGAAATGCATGGTATATAATGGTAGTCTCGTTCAGTGCAACAAGAGAGCAGCTTAACTCTGGCACCGAAATAGACTTTGTCTTATCAATTTTTAAAGTTCGCTTCTGACACGACAAAAGTTTCATTATACGCAGACAGTAGTTCAAAAAAATCTAGGTTCAGGCTTCGATCTTTTGAACAGTCATTATTGTCTTGTTTTATAATAAAATTCCCCTAGACCACAGCACAAAAGTTGCAGAATCTCTCTGCCTACAGGTGAAGCAACGAGCTTCTCTGCAAAGCGAGAGCCAGAACCTTTGGCCTTCCTCGGATGTCGGGGCGCCTTAAAAGGTCTTTGAAGTTCCGAGGAACTTTCGGTGCCTTCACTTAACTGCATGGGAGGAAACTACCAGGACCCAAAGCCTATAATAGTGCCGTCGCACATTGATAGAACCTGACTTTCGTTAAGTGCAGCCACAGAAATTTTAGTGGCTCATTGCTTTGATGAATCAAAGCGCGCTTTTCATGTGGGACGTTTTAGCTGTGGTCTGCGCATGCTCATAAATACAAAAAGGAATTTTTATGGTTTACAAGCCATTAAAAAGGGAAGGGGGTATTTTTTAGGTCACCAAAAACTCTTACACTTATAAAAGAACATAATTTCAAATAATTTGGAAGATAACATACAAAACGTGCGCTTTGATTGGCGAAAAAAACCATGCTTAGTATCAAAACACGAATCTACGTCAGGTCTAGCGCGCGCCATTTTTGTCGGTAAATGGAAGAGTCGACTGTTTTTGACGAAAATTACTTCCGTTATACGTATTCTGCGTCTGATAGTATAGCATAACCAAAACACTTGTGAAGTTGTGGAAACACTCGAGAGCTGTGAAAGCACTCGTTCCTATCCCCTGTCCTCACATGACGCATTTTGGTGAAGCTATCAAACACCGCAGAAAACTGTTTTATATTCCGTTCTCTTGCATGGTTAAACTCCCAATCTCACTTGAGTCAGGGATTTTTCCTATATCCTATTGTGTGTGCACTCAGAGATTTAGCTTTAATTCCCTTTGATTAATGCACAACCTCCTTTCACCAAAAATGCACAATACAATATTGCTATGTAACTGCACATTCTCCATTAAGTATACATGTCCTAAAGTACATCCATGGTATTTCCCTCAGTCTATAGAATATTCAAATGAGAAAAAAAAAGTTGTTTTCCCATTAATCATTGCACACCAAACTATGGACTTAGCTATTCTGTTTTTGTCAGAGAAACAGATTTTTTATTTGATATCAAGAATGAAGTCATGTTGTTTCCATACAATACTATCAAGTAATATTAATTATTAACCACCACAAAGTCATCACTTTACTTGTCAGAGTAAGGAAGAATGACCAGCAGCTGTTTGATTAATGGAAGGTGCACACATTTTCCTTTGATTTAGAAAAATAATACTTCTTCAAGCACTGGACAAAAATATTGCAGCAGTCAATACAAACAATCATTTTAGTTAGTTAATTATAGAAGCAATATATGTTTCCATGTAGAGCGAGAGAGTCAAACACATCTAGTAAATTATATTCTAGCTGACTTGGGTAATGGAATAATTACATTTGCTCTTTGACACTGACGTCCTACCAATGGAACTTGATGAAGAAATGCCACACAATTACATTGAATTCTTCCTACAGGCATATAGAAAGCATGTGGTGGAACAATTCCTTCAAAATGGCTTGCCCATACCTCTACTGGTCTTGAGTACCTACTATGCTGTGGATGTCTAGCATACCACTGGACTTCTGCTACAATGTGGGTGATTTTTCCTGATTTGCCATTTTCTTTAACAATTACAACATCATGAGATAAGAATTCCCTTATGATAGCAGGTCTGCTTGTTTCATCAAACCAAATTGCACTGACAGTAGATGCCTGATTGCTGTGTTCATCACCAGCTCTGTAGTGAGTTCCAGCACAAACAAGGTGTCTAAACCTCTCACAGAAGCTAGATACCTGAAGTATTCTTTCTTGGGGGTAGATTTGTTCATACATCCTCCTCAGTTTCAGTACACTGTTGCTATCCAAAGCACTCTTCTTAATTGGAGGTAGTGGTAGCTGAGCATCAGATCTTGAGAAATCAAAATCCAGAGGGTTCCCCGTTACAGATTCTGTGATGGAGGTATACAGTTTTGGATCAACAGTAATTTGTAGAAGAGTTCCTTTCTGTTTAACAGCAGTATCGAGAAGGCACCATATATCATTCATACTCTCTGGGAATTCGGTAGCCATTAAAGCTTTTTCTCTCAAGAATTTTCTCATCATCTGGACACCTAAACATACAGTGAATTATATATAACATTTAAGTGTGACAAAACAACCCAGTCTTTACTTTAGGAGAGATAAAAGAAGATACAACATGTAAATATGACTATCAAAAAATGTTAACAGTCAATTCCAACAGCAAACAACAGCAAACAATTAAAAGAAAATTTAGGCCATGTTTGGACTTTCTGACTAGAGTTAGTCACATTGACACATATATAAATAAACAAAAGAAAATTATTATAGTTAGGAACCCTACAATAATTTGTATAAAAAAGTAACTTAATTAGAATGGACACAGTAGTAAGTGATCTTAGTTTCCAATCTTTGTCATTTCAGGATCAATAACTTGCAGATGTCAAATAATATGTAACAGAATATAATTTTAGGCAATATTTAGATTTTGCATTCTTTTGTTGTTGTTGTTGTTGCTGTTGTTTTCTGATCAAGATCACAATCTAGAACATTAGTAAGAGTAAGTAAGCTGTTTATTGAAGTTTAAATTTTAGAAATCCATCTGAATAGAGCAGAGTTGCAAGAAGTCAAAGTGATGGGAATGGCGGACACACGTCTATCAAAGTTTATAACGAGCTATCGGACGATGTTAGCAAACAGAGCAAAGTGGTACAAGGTGTTCGAAAGGCAACGATGTATTCCTGTATTTAGCGGCTAGTTGAATGAACAAAGACCTTTACGATCATTGTGAGAATCAGAATTCTGGTTCTGATTATAGGGGCTTACCTCGGGTTGACCCCGCTGTTGTTGTTGTGTCCTGATCTTGAAGGTTGCACTTCGCATGATTTGTTAAATGATCGTAGTAAGTACTCTTGGGCATCCATGATTTGCATTGCGTACAGAATTTTTGTCTTGACTTTGAAAAGCCGTTATCCATGTGTCATTAGAGCGATGAAAAAGTAGAAAGTTTAAAATGAATTTTAGTTTGCAAACAATTGAAAACCTTTCCCAGGAAGGCCTTGCGCCGCCAGTCACGAGTAGTTCATGAGAACAATACATGACGTCATTGCTTTGGAAGACTTTTATTGGTTGTCTCTAAAATAGCGGGCTTTTCAGCGTGAAATCACAAGTCATTTGCTTCATCTAGCGTGCTTGTCGGTGATAGAGTTAATTGACCTAAGTTATCTTCAATTTGTTAGAGTTATTTCAATACTTAAAAGTTCTTTAAAAAACTCGGTTACAAGTGTTAAAGTTGTAGAAGATGGTTCACTCAACAAGCTCGTTTTTTTCAAGTGGGAGCCGTAGCAACAGAGTTACAACTCCAATTGTGACAACTCCAAACCCAAGTGATCGTGGTAGTGGAAGCAGTCTTAGCAACTCGAGATCATCAAGCTCTGATGAGCGTGGATCAACGCCGAATCATACTAGAAGAAA
Organism: Telmatactis stephensoni; assembly: GCA_029948255.1. NCBI lineage: Eukaryota > Metazoa > Cnidaria > Anthozoa > Actiniaria > Isophelliidae > Telmatactis > Telmatactis stephensoni. The sequence goes on along the minus strand of JALIZF010001621.1, from coordinate 382,602 downwards.
TCGTGAGAATTTGGTCGTGTCCTCAGCTGAGGTGCGTCAACTGTTTGAGGGGTTAAAAGATTTGAGCACTCTAGCACGGCGGCAAAACGACAAGATCGATGAAATGGCGGCAGATCTAGAATGTGTGAAAAGTGAAGTCGTCCAGTTGAAAAGCCAACTCGAACTACTAGCAGACCACAGTAAAGATAAAGATGCTGAGTGTTCAACGCATTATGGACCAGTACCAAAGGAAGTCAAGGTATATAGATTGTAGGTTTGACTGATCAAGAGGCTGCAAAGTATGCCATTGCGCTATTTGAAACCATGCCGTGTTTCGCGCTCTTAATCTGCATATTCAACATGTGACAATTACCAATCTTTAATCATACGCATTTTTATATCTTAGGATGGTGTACGTCTACTCCATAACCAGCAAGACACGAGCAATCAGTTCAAAGGAAGTGAAAGGTAACTACATGATGATTTTGGTGGCCGCTTTGATTAATCTCAGTCCTCAACTGTGATTTTGTATTTTTCTTTTAGCATTGAAAGCACACATAACGCAAGAGTGAGAGGTTTCCTCCTTCATGAGTTGCAACAAGAAATTACTGGTCACGCAAAGTCTACAATTCAACGTAAGTTAAATTATCCCAAAGCATGCAGCGTATTGTGTCTATGTGCGAGAGTTGCCATTGCCTACACTTTTAGATTTTATTCTGAATTTTGGAAAACATGGTCTCTCATTGAACCCTCAAACTCAGGATCTCATAACCTTTTTGCCGCGCCAAAACAAATTTGAAGTACTGTAGTACCGGTTTGAAGCAAGGATGACTGGGCTTTTCTTTCCACAGCAAACATATTCGTAAAGAATTAAAGCTGTTACAAGCCGTTTTGCTCTTTTGTCGTCACTCAATCTGTGTTTTTTTGAATAGTCCAACGTGTTTCTTTTCCCGAAACATTGCGTCATGTAGGAATTTTGAGTTTTTACTTCAAACTCAAAATAAGAATATGCTCTTATGTACCGAATAAAAATATTCTTGTTTTGAATTTATAGTTAAAATTTCTAATTAAGTGGACACTTAATGCGGTCCTAATTGTCTTTTTGCTAAAAGACCGTGCCGGCTATGCAGTTTTGCCGATCTGTTTGTTTTGGCCGTATAATGCGGCACTTTTGTAACAGTAGAATTTAATTAGTATCAGAATTTATTTTCGCAAATAACGTGTTAGCCTCAAACAAATTAATTTACTATTTTAGGTGGGATAGCAAGACACTACGAGTCAAAAAGGCAAGCGTTTCTGGATAGCTTGCCTGAAAGACAAGAATCAGCAAACAAGAGGAAAAAAGACAAGAAGATGACATCGAGAAGAAGAAGGGTATGCAAAGGATATACTTTCATTTTCTATGGAGTTTGTTATCTGAGAGCAGAGGCATTTTCCTCTCAGTGTCCTTCAAATGAATAAGAATATCATATGATTGATTACTGCATGATAACTTACTGTAATCATGTCAATCCCAATATTACTTAGATCCAAGCTGTACTGTAAAGGTGGCTAACTTTAATTTTTTTTTTAGCTATATGTTACCAGAAAGAAAGCCTGCACATCAGAAGAAGAAAAGCAGCGATGGAAAGAACTAAGTCCCCTTGTCATGAGTGACGAAGAAGACGGCACTGGAGCTGAACGAGGAACATGGGTTGTCAGATCTCCATCATGGAGAAGTGATGCTGCCAATGTTCTTATCAAACGACTCCAGGCCAGAATTGAGGCTAGCGACGATACTTCAAAGCATCCTAAGAATAAACGCATCCCTGGTCCACCATGCGAGAGAGAACCACCATCGTCATGTCCTCCTTGGGCATTACAAAGCTTGGAAATACACAGCTGTGTGCCATCAAGTGATGTGGATGAATCAGAGGAGACTCCTAGAGCACCTGTGAGACCGCGCAGCTTAACAGCTGAACTCCGGCGTCTTGCAAACACTAGTGAGCCACAAAGAAAGAAAAGAAAGAGATCTAGAGTTCAAGTGTCTCCACAATTCAATGAATGAATAGTTGTGGACTGTTAATATAACACGCTGTGATGAGTTTGATGATGCATGTAAATATGTTAAAGTTAAGCCTGATGACTGAAATCTCATGGACGCTATTTTTAATTTCAATTTTAAATATCTTTTGTAAATATTAATAAGAGTTATATGCATTTTGATTACTAAATAAAAGTTTGAAGTATACTAAAATGTGCGAATTAACTATATTTGTTGTGTAGACGGGCAGTGGAAACTTAATGGAACCTGACGTATCATTGAATTTATACGATCCGGCACTCAAAGACACGAGTTGTGAGCGGAAGTTCTGTTTCGCGAAATTTCCTGATTTGTGGAGTATTATAAAATTACGGGGCAAGAAATTCTCTGAAATTCTCTAATATTTTTGATCAGCATCCATTGGAGAGTCATAGCAGAACCTCCAAAAAAAAGTTTACAGAAAAATTATATTTCCAATAAAAAATTATTCTGTGACACAGAATGAAGATGTCAGTGCAGAAGAATTTCATATAACTGGCACCAACATATTTCTTACGTATCAAAGAAAACCGAGAGATTTCCAATACATGACACTATAAATTTTACAGGCGTGTCACCATCACGACACTTCCTGATCCGGACAACCCAGTTCGATTCGGGAAGAATCCTTGTTTGATACGACCTGTACACGTCGAATATCAGATGCACGACACGAGCGGAAATTTAAATATTTTCAAAGAATCCGGGTTCGTATCACTTCGTTTCAAAGCCATGACACGCTCTTTTTCAAGCAGTGCAAGGTTCTCGAGAAATGTGTACTTAAAAAGATTTTACCTCATTTTGAAACTCTTCTCTCAGATTGTCAGTTTGGTTTCACAAAAGGTAAATCCTGTGTTTCTCAGTTATTGTCAGTCTTTCATGAAGTCGGTTCACTACTTGATAGAAATACTGAAACAGATATTCTATATTTAGATTTCTCTAAGGCGTTTGATTCCATAAATCATTCAAAGTTACTAGTTAAACTGAAGTTATACGGAATAACAGGCCCTCTTTGGGAGTGGTTTAAAGATTACCTTTGTAATCGTAAACAATGTGTAGTTATTGATGGTACAAAATCTAGTTACACGTCAGTTATTTCAGGAGTCCCTCAGGGCAGTATATTAGGGCCGTTTCTTTTTGCTCTGTATGTAAATGATCTTCCGGATGTCACATCGGCGGGTACGTGTACGGTACTTTTCGCGGATGACACCAAATGCTTCCGTGCACAGAGGTCCCAACAGGACCATCTCGCACTTCAATATGATTTGAATGGTATTGTTTCTTGGAGTCATGATTGGGACCTAAACTTTAACCCTGCTAAATGTGACGTCTTGAAGATCTCCAGAAAGCGAAATCCGCCTTTTCGTAATTATACTATCGAGTTTGACATCCTCAACGAGGCCAACTCGCAAAGGGACCTAGGAGTTATCATATCAAATGATTTGACATGGCATAACCATGTCATCTCTGTTATTGCCAAGGCCAACAAGGTCTTAGGATTTCTTAGGCGAAATACGCCTACCTCTGTAGGAGTTGATCTGCGTCGTGCTCTGTATCTGTCCCTAGTACGCTCTGTTTTGTGCTATGGGAGTCAGGTTTGGGCTCCTCAGTCCAGCACTCGGGACTTGCTTTTGATTGAACGTATACAGCGCCGTGCGACTAAGTACATCCTTACACCCGGTAAGGCTGGTACTGTAGATCTATCCTACAGAGATAGGCTAATTAAACTAGACATGGTCCCAATTTGTTATTGGTTTGAGTACTTAGATCTCGTATTTTTTTACAAATGTCGTCTCAAACTCTTTAGTCTTGATATCTCCAAATATGTAACTTCTTACGGAAATGCTTGTAGATCAACAAGGAACGCAGTAGCTCATATCAATTACATGCCTAATATTACAAAAACGTCAACCTTTAGAGACTCTTACTTTAACCGCATAGTTATCCTTTGGAATTCTCTGTCTTCTGATATCAAGACCTGTACTTCCTTGTCGTCTTTCAAAAAGAAACTCCATGCTCACTATAAATCGCTTCTCATTACAGCTTTTGATCCAGATCGAATTAGGACTTTCAAATCAATCTGCTCTAAATGCAGACAAACTAACCCAGAAATTGTTTGCTGTCGATAGGAAATGTTTTTGCTTTTTTGTTTTTTGTAGTTTTAATCTATATTGTAATTGTATTGTCTATGTGTAATTGTATCTTGTATGGGGCTTTGCTTGCATGGACTAAGAGTCTTTTCATTGCCCTGTTAAAGTTATTAAATAATAAAAAAAAAGATTTAGGATGGCTTAATTAAGAAATCAATAGCGCTTTGCGGTCTTGGAATGACCTATTACCTATCGCCTTTCGCTCTTAGCGGTGACAACCTTTTTTGAAATAGGTGTATAAGGACCGGTCAAGCTTGGAGCGAGTGAGTTTTGGGGCCGGCTAAAAGGTGGTGACGTATCCTATAGGAGTGACCCAACGAGAGCGGACACATAGGCTCTCTGAAGTAAGTGAATAAAACATACTAAAATGAAGTAAGTGAATAAAACATTCTGTAATTCCAAAGTTTACACATGAAAGCACCCACAGTTGTGAGCTTTCGTCCATTTACTACATAAAGACTAAAGTTTTTAATGGTATGTGTTTTGTTTACATAGAGGTTGCCACAGCGACGAAACTGTTCATCAACACTGCCTCTACTCACCTCGGCAATTTCCCCACTTTCCTTTGTACTTGGAATCAAGTGAGCACCATGGTCTGCTGTGTCCTACTTTTGTGCACTTCTTGTATGTGACGCCTTTGTAAGTGAATGGGAACACACAACACTTGCCAGTCGTGGTCTTCGTTTTACAAACTAGAATCATCAAGGAAATGAAACACCGGCATTAATTTTGTCGACTAAAGTACCAGCACTGTTCATAGACACTACGTCTAACTCACCTCGACAATTTCCCCACTTTCCCTTGTACTTAGAATCAAGTGAGCACCATAGTCTGCTGTGTCCTACTTTTGTGCACCTCTTGTACGTGACGCCTTTGTAAGTGAATGGGAACACACAACACTTGCCAGTCGTAGTTTTCTGTACACACGGTTTTGTTTTTGCTGTGATAATAGTATAAAGTTAAAATGTTTGACCATCCTGAAAAGTTAATCAATTAATGTATATTTATCCTTTCTTTATTCGTTCTTCCTTTCTTTCTTTGTTTCTCTTTTTTCTCCTTTTGGTCACAATTCATTTTTTCTCTCTTTTCCTTTCTTGCCTTCTTCCTATTTTTCTTTCTTTCCTTCTATCGGTCTTTCTGGACATGTGTTGACTGATAATGATAATGTCTTCAGTTTGTGATTTACCTGAAAGTCTAGGTATCTAAAAATGGAACGTTCACGTGAATGGAAAAGAGATGAGAATACTTTTGATTTACAGGGACTATTTTGAAAATGAATGAGTAGAGTTGTCACTACCACGAAAACTTTTTTTTTAATTACAACGCCGAGCTTTCGGACAAAGTGTCCATCTTCAGGGCAAATGAAAATGTTACATTCGTTACATTCATGGCTTCTCCCAAGTACAATGGCCTTTTAGATATGATATTTTGAAAATGTTTTAAATTAAGGTATAACAAAGTTGTAAATATTACTACACGAATTTAATCAAAACAAATAGGCCAATGTCAGCTTCAGCTCTTATGTTTGAAAGAGTTTTTAAATGCATTGCGAGTCTTTTTAGACCTAAGATCTTCAGGAGACTGTTTCATAATTTTGCCTCCCTATAACTAATACTTCTTTTGCCGTATTCAGTATTATATCTTGGCATAAAGAGTTTAGTTGAAGCACCTCTTAGAATATTGTGTGGTGGTTTCTGATAATTTGTTGTTACATTTAAATATGAGAGTTTCCACCGTCAAGCCTTTGCGGTTATGGAGCGGTTATCAGTCCAAAGAGTTAAGTACATCACTGGATCTGATTCCATAGGTGTCACCTGCGATAATTCGGGAAGCCCTATTCTGAACCCTTTGTAATTTACCCGATAGGCCATTATTAAGGGTAGAGGTTATTTCGCGTGATTCAGAATGACATCCGAAAATGACGTCACCATCGTGTTTCCGACGGTGACTGCCGATTCCTGGTAAACAAAATGGCGGCATTTTGTGGAGAGCAAAATAATCAAGGTGAAGGGTGACCATGTCCTCTCTTTCATGATCAAGTTTGAAGTTCATGATCAATATGAAGCTCTTTTTAGTGTGAAAGAAAAGGTAAGATTCTCAGCAAGTTATAATCGTTGTAGAAATTAGTTTTCATTTTGGAACTCGCGAAATAGCCCAACTCGGCCTTGGATGAGTTTCTTCGCGAGCTCGAAAATGACAAGACCTTTTTTGTTCAAAACTCACATCGATAGCTTTAAGTAATTATACATACAACTCCATACAACATAGCCATTAATACACCCTTATACTGATTTGCAGAAAGGCTTTAGTATATACATTTATATAAATATCTTCTGAAATATAGATTTGGATTCCTAATATGAGAGTTTAAGCATACATAGAGACGAAAATTGTATATTACCGATATAATGAGTGCATGTAAGCTGATCATGAATCACTGATATATCAATATTAATTTCAATTGCTAGTATACATAAATATTTATTGGTTTATTTCAATTTTCACTTTTTTCATGTTTCCTATTGTTCATTCCATTTTTTTTCCTCTTATGTTATCATATAGAATAAACAGTAGACAAAAAAGACTTCCAATGTGCATGTTAAGAGATGTTAGAATAGTATTTCAAGTGCAGTCTATTGTTGTATTATTGCCTACTAAAATTCAATTTAATTTTCTTTGTAGGACCCTATTGCATTTGGATATTGGTCCCTGGATATCAGTCTGCAGATATCAGTTTTCCTGAATGGGCTATATGATATAATGAAATGGGTTTCATTTCATTATATCAGAAAGAACAAAGTACCCCAATACCCCTCAATCGGTTGTAAGAAACCTCCTATAGATAATCAGTACAAGGATCATAATTTATTCTTACAGTTATTTGAGTTGTGACATTTTAATTAGACAATTCTCTCTAGCAGTGAGAAATGGTTTATATGTAAACACAATAAAGAACTCACCTTTTTTTGGCAAAATTCTTGCAATAAAAAACACAGAATTTACTTGTTGTTGCTATTTCAAACTTCTTTATTTGAAACATATCCATAATTTGAATCCAGAGATTTGAAGTAATTTAATTCAAGAAGATTATCAATGTTATCAATGTTGAGTTCCATATTTATACGGTTCTTTTTATAACTTTCCCGGTAAATTTCTGAAATTCCCGCCACAAGACTGGTGTTACTTCGGGTTGTCACGTTGGGTCACGCGAAAGATTGTTCAGGGATTTGTCAGTATTATTTCGCGTGAATCAAGCCGACATTTCGTCTTCGAATGGGACTAGAACTTTCAAGAAATAACAAACATACAAGTTCTTATCAGAAAAACTTTATTTTGTGATGATGATTCCAAATTTGCAGCACTTCAACTTAAATCAAATACGGCTCCAGGCCGGTCTGAAGTTTGACCGTTGTTGCGGGTTATCTTGCGTGTTCTTTACGTCGGCAAAAATCTGTCGGAAACACGATGGTGACGTCATTTTCGGATGTCGTTCTGAATCACGCGAAATAACCTCTACCATTATTAAGATCGCTCGAGTCACCATTACCTTGAATAACGATAACCGTGCCGAAGACAAACATCATCAAGAACACCTCTAAACGAGCCATAGGAATATCTATAAAGATAATAATAGTGGACTATGATATCAGTAATTCTTATCAGTAGGTATTTTTAGGTTTATGCATTTTCGTAGGACCCCCTTGGGACAAAGTTTCCTTAGTATCAAATTAAAGCTTAGAGGCTGCCCAATCAGGTTCAACATGTTTTCCGCCTTTGAAACGTACGTTATTTTAACAAGAGGTAGGGTGGTGTGATGCTTGTGACATTCTTGCTACCACAAAATTACAGGTATTTCATTTTCTCTTTTTGCGCCCACGCTCATATTTTCAGAGGGTGCATGTCGTACGTAGTGTAAACCACTTAACAAACTTTGTCTTTTTCATGTCGGTCACCATGGTGACCGATGCATCAGAGTCGATGTTTCTATGATATAAGTTAGTTTCTATGATATAAGTTAGTCTCTAATAGTTTTAGCTCCGCTTTCGAGCAGAGCTTATCTTTGTTTGTTCCTGTTGGTACATTAACGTACCGTATTTACTCGTTTTAGCGCCGCTTTCGAATAAGCGCCGCATTTATTCACACAGTGCGGCGCTTATTCAAAAGACAGCCGGACTATCATATTTATAAATAAAACCAAGTACGATATAACACAACGTTGAAAGCTAGCGAGTAAAAAATAGAGTTTTTGTACATTTGAAGCACATTTATGGTGTTGTTAACATTTGCTTCACTTATCAAATCATTTATAAGCCTTATGATTTCTTAATAAACGCCGCCCTCGAATTAGCGCCGTCCCAGAATAAGCGATATTGCAGAACATCACATTTTGATTGTTTAGTCTTCATAATTATATTATGGTTTTGAATGTTTTCATGTGGAATACAGTAGGCAGTATTGAATTTGCAAGTAGTATTGTCTTGGTTTATCGTGAGTGCAAAACAACAGTTTTCTCTTAAAAGTTAACTTATGCAAATTGAAAACAGATATAGAAAATCAGTTATTTAGCATAAAAAATAGAAAGAGCACAAGGAATATAGCATTTCCAGGTTCAAATTTAAATTCAGATTTCTGAATAACAACTTTACTTTACATGCAAGTAACACCTTTTTGCTGTCAGTTCCTTTATTGAAAATATTCTATACCTAAACTTGATTCAAACGTACGATTTCTTCACTCAAAAACGTTGAGGTGCATACAGATGAGTGTCCGTAAAAATGCACACTTTTTTATGAGGTCTTCAGAAATATGATTGGTAGTTTTGGGTGTAAAAACTGCAAGCAAACCTGCGAATTGAAATCTCCTTCTTTTGCCGCCATGTTGAAGCTATGCCACGCCACCGTGACGTCACATTGCAGACATCACTGTACCACGGTTTTCCTTAGAGACGCTCCCTCCGTCCTGCTCCAAACGAAAAATTAAAGAGTATGTCAACAAAATGAGCTCAAAAGAAGCTGTTTCTGAGTCCTTTAAAGAAGATATTTGGCCAAGTGAACTAAATGCCTGGAATTATTAACTCTTTTTGTGCGTAAAAGTTGAAGCGCGTTTTATTCGAAAACGCTTCAATAGAAATCCTTTAAACATAGTAACAGTGGAAAACTTGATCTGGATTCTAGAACCAATAAACGCGGTTTTGTACAAAACTTTATTTTGTCTAAAAATTTCATGTTTGTGAAAATAGCAATGTCGTCACTATAAATTACTGGTAGCTCCAATCATAACGATTTAAGCGTCAAAAGAAACTTGAAACTATCCCTTGACTTACTATGAAAATTGTTTTGTAATTAGGTTTTTGGACGCGACGCATTTTGCGATCAAACAGTGGAGGTGTGCCTCAAACAAAAGCCAGTTGAGCCACCTTAATGCAAACCATAGTAAAAATTTGTCCTTTTTTACGTTCAGCTATGTTATTACTCGCCGAGTCGGCGACTGGTACACACTTAGCGTGCATCTATCGAGTTTTTGGGCGCACTCGGTGCACTTCTTTTAAAGCAAGAAGCTTTAAAAGTGAGTTTTCTTTTTTTCAGAACTATAAGAAAAACATTCTTGCCTTCGTCATTGCGATCAGGTTCTCTCCTAATATATGCTACAGTTCGTGTTTTCAATTCGCTAAAATGAATATTTTCAAGAAGTTTGTGAACTTAAATATTGACACCAAAGAGATTTTTCGCTGTATTTTGTTTCTGCTCTTTGAGGCGCAAAAAAAAAAAGGATTTTCATAAAGCTAACACTTGAAAAGCTTGCAGTATAAACTGTAACAACGCCCATTTGATCAGCCTTTGGAACTTAAACTTTTATCAGAATTGGATTCTCGTAACGTGACAAAATGCACTATTGTCTCAAAACGACTCAATCTCAGTCAGTTAAAGGCAAGACAGTCTTTCTCCGAAACCAGTGCAAATTGTTTAAAGGAATTTGGCTTCTAGTGAAATTCGTGACATCCTAATTCTTGAATTATTTATGTATTTTCAAAACACTTGAAAAATGTATTTGTTATGAAAAGACGCCGACGTGATCAGCCTTTGGAACTGAAGGTTTTACCAGAACTATTAACTTTGACCAGAATTAGATTCTTGTAGCGTAAGAAAATGCACTAGTGCCTTTAATTGACTCGATTACACTCAGTTACACGCAAAACAGTCTTTGCTAAACTTTGCTCCAAAACTAGCGCAAGTGGTTTAACAGTTTTTCGTGAAATTCGTGACATATGAATTCTTTAATTTTTTTCTCAAACATTTATAAGAATAATTAATGAGTAAATGAAAATCACTACCGTGATAGTGTCTTCATACACTGATCAAACACTTGCATAAATTAACTAACTTTTGCTTTGAATTTATCCAATAATTATCCATGAATTTGAGAAGCTAAATCAAACACTTGTCCTCGTGTTTCATCAGCGCATCGTTTTTTAACCCACTTCTCGGTGTTTTGATACGCTGATCATACATTGGTACTCGTGTTTGATATATTACTTATAATTTAACGTTGAAAGACAGTGTTGTAAGAATACCTTAATGTCTGAAGCACGTTTTCCATCTGAACTAAGAGAAAACTGAATCGAAATAAATGAGGCTCTTCAAGGGACAATTTGTTTTGCGAAATATCTGAGAATCGATTATTTAATTTCAAAAAATATTGGCATGAGACGCCTTCATGATCATGAGTACTATTCTTTTCACGGGTTACATAAAATCACTCTAAAGTACACTAAAAGCGTGCAACATAAATAGTACTAAATAGTGCTAAGCTTGTTAAATTAGCACTATATAGTGTTAAATAATGCAAAGTATTGCACGCATTTAGTGTTTGTACTCTACCGGAAAAAATACATTTTGAGAAAAGTAGTTTTATTCATAACTTTGGTCCTTGAAGATCTGCATTTCTATCGATTCTTAGTATAATTATTATAGAAAAGAGGTGTCTACCACATATCAAAACTTGCTTTAGTGGTAAAGCAATTCTTACAAGGCTGAATCTTAAATCGTTCACGAAATTAGATCTCATGAATTTACTACAACCTAATTAAATTTAAATCGCTAGCAATAGTTTTTTTTTTTGCCAGAGAAAGATTATAGATTAATATTTAATGTACATTAACAGTGAAGAGTCTGTTCACTAGAGAATGATTTTTTCTTTTCGAGTACATTTGAGGCAAGAGTATAAAGTTGCGTGATTCGAATCCTGATACTTAAAAGCTTCCGTTCCAAATAATGATATTTAGTATAGTAGACTCTAAACCCATTATTTTCTATATTGTTCATTATCTACTAGTACTCTGTAGTTAGTTAACTTTCTTTCACGAGTTCAATGAATGAAATGCCTTCAGTATACCTCAGGTTGTTTGCATTAGATTTATAAAAGAACAAGAACAATTGACCATTGGCTTGTAAAATTAAGTTGAAATTAAATATAAAATGAACGCTGTTTGATATGATTATGGAATACTAACCTTAAAGTGTGGCTTATGCCAAAACGTCTTCAAATCCCGTAATTCTGAGCTTTGTTAAAGTTCTGCCTAGTGTGTTGCCAGGTCTGTGTCAAAAATAAAATAGAATTATTGGTTTTATTATTGTGTAAAGAACGAGCTACTACAGATGCAACCACACCTTTCCTCTTCAGCTGCATAAGGAGCATGTAATCAATGTACCGTTAAGTTTTGATGAGCATGAACACGGACAAATGAGGAATAACAATTCTAAATCGGTTCAAGTACAAAGTCAGGAGATCCAAAATGAGACAAAATATTCTATAGAATCACCGAAATGCTAAGCTAAAGATTGAAAACACAGAAAGCAGGCCAAAACAGAATATATACCGGCTAAAGATGAACAGTTTACAATAAGAGAAAATTGTGTTGCAATCGTTATAAAATAGACTGGTACACACACACTTAGCTTGCAACTATCGAGTTTTGGGTGCGCTCGGAAAATTGTTAGGGTGGTTCCGGCATAATGCGAGTTTAACTCGCTCGCTCCGCGTCAACAATGCGCCAGTGTTATCGTCCTGAACACTAAAACTAATTCAATTATTTTAGATTTTGATGGGTTTTTTTTCCGAAATTTTATTTAATAGCTGCATTTGCCGCTGCCAGTCGATATTCAAACAACATTATTTTAAATTCCTCTGCCAAATCTTATTCCTAAATGCAATTCCTTTGAAATTGCGTTTACGGGCATTTTTATGTCCCTAACAAGGTTTTGACGAAGCAAAGAAAAAATTGTTCGAGGCAATATTAAGTAACAACGTCGGTCCAAAAAATAACAAAAATGTTTTCGTGCAAACACAGCATCAAGGAGTGGCAACGGTTCAGCGATTTCAATATTATTGACAGGTCGGTGTTGCCTACTAAGACACTGCTGTCCAAAGTTGAGCTCCGTAACTTCAAATTCACTTTGCAACTAAATTTTGACTGAAGGCATCCAAACGCTTCCTAAATGAGGCATTAAAAAAAAAGATTTTCTCGAAAATTCGTCAAACAATTTTATATATATATAAAAAGTATGTCAAAATACAAAGTTCGGAAATAAAAAAGTTTGTGACTGCGGTGGATTGCGCTCCAAACTCTCGCCGCAACTCAGAGATCTTTTCTTTTCGTTTATGAGCTTTTTCGGCACTTCGTGCGTTTCGCTACTGTGGAACAGTGAGTTTTAGTAATCTTAAGAATACACACAAAAATAAAACCAAAATCTTGAAATGAAAATAGTTTTAGTGTTAAAAACGGGCGCACCAAAAACTCGATAGTTGCTAGCTAAGTGTATGTTGTGCACCAGTTCTATTTTATAACGATCTAGAATAATTGAATCGGTGAGTTAATTTCAAAACAATTTTCAGAGTAAGTCAAGAGATAGTTTCAAGTTTCTTTTGACCTTAAATCATTATGATCATATGCTCATTTACATATGCTCATATGCGGCTGTGTGTGAAAAAATGCACGAAAGATGGCTTCATTATCCTAGTTCTTAAAGAACTGAGGATTAAAATTCTTTCAGGATATTGGTTGAAATTTTAGATTATATGATTATATGAAGTGAACTGGCTCAACACTTGAATGAGCTAAATTGGTTTTGTCTGCAAAAAACACATAACTTATTTATGGCTGAAGACTGTTAATTCTTTTCTTCATATGAGCATATGTTAATGAATATATGCGCGTTATAAATATTAAAGTCATTATTATTATTATTTATGATCGGAACTACCAATAATTTATAGTGACGACAAACACCTTCTTTTAAGCTCATTTTGTTGCCATACTCTTTTTTTAACAATTAAAATTGTTCGTTTGGAGAAATAGAACAAAATTGCTTTGCACAATTTTGAGAAATATGAATTTACGCCAAGTTGATAGAGCTGCGCCTTTTCAATTTTGTTTATCATTTCAGTTATGTTTACACAAAGCTAGAAAACTTCAGATTACCTCGATAATTCTTTTTTACTTCAGTAGCACCGTTTTCACCTAGTTTTTTCTTAATCCTACACATTTCATGGCCATTGAAGCATTGTAAGCTATCCAAAATACATTGTAAAAAAGGTAAATTTTAAGGCCGCTTACTTCAGGGTGATGTCGTTTTGGTCGTCAAGCAATTTCATGTCCAGTTATTTTTCGGAACTTGTAAATTCCGATATGCCACTCTTGATTGCATTTTTTGTAAACCTTCCGAGTATCTCAGAGTATGAAAATTTGAAACACCAATTGAAATGCCTTATTAAAATAACAAAGGATGAGTGCAACGAGAGAAATGTATTTTTAGGGTTTCCAAGTAAAGCATTTACAATTTGAAAGGAAAAGTTCAAACGCATTGAAGAAACGTCGTTAATTGTAACACAGGAATCCCGGTCGACCAGCTTGAATCATTGTTAGTAGACTCATTCCATAAGTGGGTTTGTTCGCTCCTCAGTTGGCCAACCAGAATAAAAGAGCGAAAACTAGGACATGTGGAATCAGTCTAGTTCCTTTTCTGTCAGTACGAGAATTATCAAAACAAGATATGGTTTTTGAACACTCAATAAATACAGGGAAAAAAACCTTTGTTTGCCATCCTCTACTAGCCTCCTCCGCAGGCAACTCCTTTTATCTCTTGGGCTTCCTGGGCTTCCTGTTGCAAAGAAGAGAGACTGGGAGCGAGCCAAAAAAGATGAGGGGGGAGGGGGTCAGGGGGAAAGAAAAACGGGAGGAGTTGCCTGCCAAATTTGAAGGCTTCCGGACCAGCTATGTCACCTTCCAGGATCTGTTGTGGCACCCCGGGTACCCCGGGAAGAGTTTTGTAAAGAATTTGCCGCTCTCCACCCCTGATGAGTGAAATAGTTAAACACAAGATGGCGGAGCAAAAGGTGCGATACAAGAAGACGAGCATTCCATAGCTGCCAACCCCCAAGGCTTTCGTATCTGGAGATCAACATTTTTTCCTTAGAATTGGGTCGATTTTCACGCTCAGTGGGGGGGGGGGGGGGGGTTTGGAAAGACGATATTGCAAGAAAGATAGACGATATTTCAGTTAAAATGGCCGCAATTTTAGGATTCGAGCGATTATCCGGGAGATTTAGGTCTTTATCCGGGAGACCGGGAGACGAGGCCCAAAATCTGGAGACTCCCGGATTATCCGGGAGGGTTGGCAGCTATGGCATTCCTATTTGTAGTACGGAGTATAAAAAGGTCTTAAAAGCTGTGAAAGAGAACAAAATCGAAATTCAAAAGAAAGAGGCACGGCTGACGTGTTTGATGAAAGAACTGGAAGAAATAAAACTGAATCCTACTTCTACTCGCTCCCCGACTCGCTCGGAGTGTAAGCTAGGTTTTGAAGGTTTTATTGGTACGTCTATAAAACAGAAAATCATAACTCCTGGTGGAACGACAAGGAAAGGTGCGTATGAAACTGTACATAACTTACTTAAGACAACGTATGCAACAAAAACCTCTGACTCAGGGAAGTTCTGACACGAACCCTCGGTATTTCCTATCGACAGTTAGACCAGCTCACCAAAAGTTCAAATTTGAACTCAATGCTGCCTTAGAGGATGTTGTTCAAACATCGCCAGGAACGATACTGCTTGTAGACGATCTTTTTAAAAGACTTGCGGAGGAATACCCAGCCATCAAATTCTGTGACCAGACCAAGGTTCTCAAAGTCGTGTCTGGATTATTCAAGAAGAGAATTGAACGACGAGGGCAGAAAAAAGAGTAAGAATGGAATTTTTGTTTGTTTACACACAAAAGTTGATTCCTTAAATTTACGAATTTGTCACTCAAAAAAACGAAAGGTTGTCTTCTTGAGATATATCTCAGACATTACAAATTTGTCTTAATGTGAGATTTTTTTTCTTGTTTGGACACAGAAGAGCTAACTGCAAACGACACTGAGCTTTGATCCACAATGATAATTTTTATTCCTTCCTGATATCAATATTGTAACACTTTTTAATGTTTTTAGACGTTTCTATCGTGACCTCTCTCTGAAGCCTGTAACAAGTCATGACATTACTCATGCTGACAAAGGTATGGAAAACTTGCCATTCACAAATATGATGGAGTACTTGTAAACTAGCCTCATAGTGAGTCTCATACCAGTGTTATCATTACTTTGATTATCAACATTTTCTTGTTTCACTTTGTAGAACATGTTGGATATTCTAAACCAAAAATTAGGAGAAGTAAGTAAGGAAGTACTAGTTGAATTCTGAACTTTGCAACAGCCTAACTTCTTACTGCAAGTTGTTTTCAGTCCAATGAACTGTCAGCAACTTTGCAAAGTGAATGGTTTAATTTCAGCAAAATCAAAAGTAACCTGTTATTGTCAATCTTTTATAGGTTTACTCAAGGCGACTGAGATAGCTGCTAGTGTGACTGATATTACAGAAGGTAAGGACAATGTTTCATTAAAATAAATGTTCACATGTTAATGTCAGTGATATTCCAGAATTGTACTGCATGTTTTTAAGTGTTCCACTACCTAATGTCTCGTGAATGAGGAAGCGGTGTTGATAAGTCCCACCGTCCAAGTGCCATAGTGTTCACCTGATGTATAGCCAACCAAAAATCTAAATTTTGGGGTTTTCAAGGAAATTAAGATGTGAAGAAACTATAATTTGGCTGTATTTCAAAGTCATAAACATGCAGTTATAGGTTCCACTAAGTGAGCACGCAGTTGTGATAACTTCCAATGATTAATCTGATTTCCTTAAATTATAGTTGTAGCTGGAATCGATGATGATGATGATGATGCTATTGTTGGAAAAATAGATTCTTTAAGTTTGGGAACAGACAGAATAGGTATTAAAAACTAAGTAACTATTCATATTTATGTGTGGTTCTGATGAATGCCTAGGAGGCAGCATGGCCGAGTGGTCATAGCGTTGGTCTTGCAATCTGGCGGTCCCAGGTTTGATTCCCGCTGTGGCCACTAGCTGAGACTGAATTTGTTCCGATTTCGATTAGTTCAAATTCAGTTTCTCGGCCATGCTTGTAATATAGCCAACTGGTTTGCCTCCTTGCCAGTTGGGATTCTTAATCCATTTATGTTTGATTTATATGATTTTGTTATAGCGCATTTGATCATTTCACCATGGAAAATGCGCTCTAGAAACTGCCAAATTTATTCATTTATTTAATTTATTTATGCCTATCAAAATGATTGGTGGCAAGGGTGGTGCTATGGTTAATTATGTGAGCTGGGTTTGCTTGATGTGTTGTTCTCTCCCTTGCCATGAGGGTTCTTTCTGGGTTCTCCAATTTTCCCCCACCACAAAAATCAACATGAGTCAAGTGATTTTGTTAAAAAATATTGATGGATTGATGGATGGATGAATATTAGACATGTAGTGAGTGTGAGAGTAAAGTGTTTCCCAATAATAATTATTATATTTGTGTAAGCACAAGTAGACATTGACACTCAAACAGTATTTATAGTTATTCATTCATCCATCTATCCATCCATTTCTTTCTCTTCTTTCTTTCTTTCTTTCTTTCTTTCTTTCTTTTGATTATGATGAATGCAGTATGAATCATAGTAGTTGATCATTCTCTGTTATTTCATCCAGACAGAGACACCACATATGAACAGGATGAAGGACTGTTTAATGAAACTGATGAGACTATCAGAGATTTGCAAGAGAATCTAGAAACAGTACTAACAGGAAAAAAAGAACTCCAAGAGGAACTTGAACAGCTTCAAAGTCACATTGATCAATTTGAGGAATGTGCTGATAGGACAATCCATGAGCAACAGGATATAATAAATTTGTACAAGGATATTGTTGATACTGGCAATCTTCTTGGTGGATTATTGTCCCTTTCAGAACGAAAAGCCATACAGGAGGAAGTAAAGAAAGCTGAGAATATATTCAACTTAAACATTAGAAGCAAGGAACCCAGTGACTTACTGGATGTACTGGATCCATATCTTTTCCAAAAACTAGTGACACGCATCAAAGCAGAATGTCCAACAACAATGAACATTATTGAACAACTTATTCTTTCCTCCAATGTTTCCAAAAACACAAAGAAGACGGTTGGCACAAAGTTAAAAGCGGGCATACATCTTCTAGCTTTCTTACTTGATGTTAGGAACCAACAATCAGGCAATGACATTCCTGTTTTGTTTGGGATGTTGTGCCTTTGTCATGGAGCTGGCCCTTCTATGATCACTGTTCTTCAGCATCTTGGCCTATCTGAGTCGTTTCCAGTCTTGTATGTACAGTAAATGATTCCTTTACCAGTTGTGTACCAGGGGTTACTATTTATTTCAACTCATAATAAATGATTGGGATGTAAAACTATGCACATTACTAAACCTTGTCAATGGAATGTAGACTGCTCAAATTATTTAATATCTTTTAATAGTACTTAATTTTGAGGGATTTTTTCCCCATTGTGATTGTTCCCTCTTAAAAACCATTCATGTCTCATTTTAGTAAATTTCTTTCTTTTCTTATCTTATCTTTTCTTAGGATTGGAATTTTAAGAAAGCAACACAACAATTACAAGCTTCTTATCAAGAAAAAAGTTGAAGATGATGTTCCTGTGTTGACATACCAGGACAACATGCAATTAAAAAAAACATCATTGAGGCACCTTCGTCTTTCCAAGCTTCAGAAAGAAAAGATGAAGCAAGGAAAGATGTGGGACTTCACGGTAAGAGGGTGGCGAGAGGCAAACATCTCTGGTATTGCTGACCTATTTAAAAATCCTGACTTTGCTACCAAGCCCCAAAAAGATGTTCACACTCTCAAAAGTTCAGATGTGACACTAGGTATGTATCTTCTGGGCCCCCATTTTGGAGCCTCACCGCTCTGTGTCAGGGGAAAACCCTGCTCTTGCAGTGAAATATGTAAATAAACACAAAATAAGTATAAGAAAGGTTAAAAACCCATTGCAAATACAAAAATGAAACATCGGAAAAGTTGACAATCATCAAAAACTCCAATAAATACAAAACCCTCTGACATTGTGGGTTCCCTCTATGAATAAACCACTGTAATGTAGGCCTGGACTTTCAATTTGCCACATGTTGCTTTGATGCATTTACTATTGTTTCCTACTTCTTTGCCTTCAAATAGATATTCAGACATTTTTTATTATCTTAGAATGCAATGAAGAGCAGTACAACCTGTGGTTGAACTTTAAGGACAGAGAGACTCTTCGAAAGCTAAACTTGGGGTTGAATGTTGTTGATAAGTCAGCACAGGAAATTGTAACTTCCAAAAATGAAGATCTCCAAGCAATCACTGAAGTGTCAAAGCAGCAATTCAAGATTGAGATTCCTGGTGTGGAGGAGGATTTTCCTCGATTTGCAGAAAAAAAAAGTGATATCTTTCCTCTGCCCATTTCCCATGAAAATCAGTGCTCAACATTTGGTGTGGCCAGCAACCTAGACTTGTTTACAGATGAGTTTAATTTCTCAAGTGAGACCAAAAAGAGATATTTACCTGTTGACAAATCAGGCAAAAAGTTTGATTTAGATCGGGCATACCAAAGGTTTGCATTTCTGAAGAGCCTTGAAAAACACAAGGAAAAACAGAAGGAATATGAAAACATTTTGAGGGGGCAAGCTAGTGAAGACTTGAGAGATGCAGATTTTATAGATGAAGAAGACACTCTTGAAGATCGTTCAGATGAATCTAGTTCTGAAAGTGATGAGGAGACTGTGTAGTGTTTTTCAATCCTATAAAGAGAAAACAGTGCTCAACTTTTTTTGCTTCATTTATGTATTGTCAAATAAGAAGAATTAATCAATTTGCATATTATCAGTAAATTTAAGATTTAAACATTTAAAAAGTTGAAGGGAACTTTTTTGTATGTGCTTGGCCAAAGTGACAACCAAACCATTTGGGTCTATTCAAGTAATTAAGCAGCATATTCAATTTGTTATGATTGTTTTAATTGCTTGACTCAGTCATTGCAAAAAGGGAATAATTCCCAATTTAAAAAAAGTTCCCATGTAGTTCACTTGTTTGTGTCAAAGAGAATGGATAGTGATGGTGTAAAGAAAATTATTGATTTTATGTACACTAGTACAAACAAGGATTAATTAGAACAAGAAATAAATTAGAAATCCTCTATAGGCTGCTATAAACCAGGTGTTAAAATAATATGGTTCTCAATAGACCTCTTGCAGCACGTCAGAATGCAGCTCAATCTGGGGGACAAAACAATGGATTCTAGCTCTCAAGAGAGCAAAAGTCTTTTGTTTTGTCCAGTCCCAGATTGAGCTGCTCTGACATGACGTGCAAGGGGTCTATATCTGTTTGACTGGTTATGAAATTGCTATGCTTTCCACAGTGTTGTCACCCCCTTGTGATTTGTTATGTGATGTTATGTTGTCATCATATGACATTAACATGATAATACATTCCTACATGTAGATATCTTCCTTTGGCTGTTCAGACCCCAATGCAAAATTCTGCTTCCATATGATTTTTGAGGACATTAATTTAGTAAAGTACTTTAAAACAAGAATGCATTCATTTAATGAAATAACCAAAAAATATTCCTAAGGGGTTTCTTTTTCTATATATTTTCCCATACAAATGGGGGTAGACGGGAGGGGTGGGTAGGTGATTATTTTGAATTTAATAACTAGGAGCATTGATACTATTGAGAAATGCTTTTCAGATTTAAACACCTTTGGTATACACCTTTTAAAATTACTCACATAAAATGTTCAATCCATGATTTTAAAAAATGACAAAAAAATTGTGACTATTAAGACGTCACAGTACCAACATTGGGTAATTAAAAATATAAAAAGATATATTTTGTGAGATGTTTTTACCTTACTGGCAAAGTTTGATCAAAACATACTTTATAAAGTATGCAAAGTTCTTGTTAAAAAATCTCTTGATCGATTTTGGGGAGGAGGGCCGGAATGGTTGACCCACCGTGTCACGGTATACCTCGGAAGATGTCACGCTACAAAAGCGTTATTGACTCTGGGCCGGACGTGATTAAAAAAATACAACGAAAAAGTTGTGTCAATTTTTGTCTCGGACTAAAAGTTGCACAAAATATGAATAAGAGATTATCAAATCCAGCATTCGAGCACTTGCATATTTTCTTTTTGTCACGTCCTTCCGGAAGTGAAGTAGCACGTTGATCATTGATGTGTGAAAATGTAAACATGGCGCCGGCAAGTGCGCTAACGTGGGAAGAGCTACTTGACCAAATTGGCGTAGAAGAGGCGAACAAAGAGCTAGATAATCGAACAAATGTTATTATAAATGAGCTGAGAGAACTGGCGTCTGTATACAGTAGCGACGCGACTCTGTTTAAGAAAATCGCGGCCATTAAAGACGAGTGGTTTCCCGCGAGAGACCAGTATAGAAGAAGTGTCCTTCATCTCGCGGCAATGAGAGGTGATACCAGACTTGTTAAAGGCCTTGTTTTTTGTGGAGCACTTATAAACGAAAAAGATGGCATTGGGCAAACTCCGCTCACTATAAGTTTGCACATGGGGCACACTGTCGCTGCCAAGTTGCTGGTTGAATTGGGAGCATCAGTATATGAACGATTTTATGACTCTACAGCTTCTCCCCTGGAAATTGTGAGAGTAAAACAAGACACATTTATGGAAACTGTAATCCAAAATAAAATCGCTGATAATGAAAATGTATTATCTCATGTGACTTCACAAATACAAGGCCTTAACATCAACACTGATGGTAATGCAGGCATTGATAAGATGGAAACCGCATGCAGCCAAATGAACTATGCTAGGACACTAAACATCAACATTGGAGATCAAAAAAACACAGTAACATTACAAGGCTGTGCCAACAGATGCCCTGATCGTTATGGTTGCCACTCGCCTGGTGGTGGAGACTTCCACAACCGTGGTTATATAAATGAATGCATTGCAAGAGTCGCAGGACATGGCGGGTTTTGGCATGTAACAGAGAACATTATGAAAAGGCCCACAGTCAATCCAACTTCATTTAAAAAGAAGTTCCAGAATAACAACTACAACAACAATGATGAGGCACTTCTGGACTATGATGATGGACTGTCTATTGCTCTGGTTAAAAAATTCAAGGATTCAAAATACTTCCCGAGTCAAAAAGAGCTTGAGACATGTTTAAAAGAGCATGGATGCCACAATAGAATCCTGTTAGACAAGTTTGAAGAGTTTGTCAGTCACGAGAAGAAAGATGCTGTATTTTCTTACCACCTTTCAGTCATAAGTGAACTAATGCCAATCACTAGATGGTATAAAGAAGCAATAAGGTTTGGAAATGGAAAAGCAATAGAGGGGGTCTGGATGCTTTGTCCACCATTGTACGCACCCTTGGGGAAGACCAACTATCGAGATGAGGCACTAACTCAGTGTGTTCATGCAGTTGCCAAATGGCCTTTGGCTTTTAGAAAAATGTATCAGCAGAATAGAACAGTAAATCTAGATGGAAAGAAGGGACGACAGCTAGCAGGTGACGAATGGGTGGAGGACTTTCTTGTTCGTCCTGTCAAACAGTTTGTCAGAGCACAGAGTTCCTTTGGTATGGTGGAGTTGATGTCTTCAAATGTGAGTATTTTGGAAGCAACCAGGAACATGTACAAAAGTAGAGAAGCCTTTGGTGTGCACAACACTAGGAAACACAAGAAGCCAAGTTCGTTATATGATCAATTAAAGGTTGCACAGTTTGTTCTAAAGGAGGAATGGTTTGAAAACAAAGGAAGAGAAACGGTGAAGGTTTACCCATGGACTGGAAAGAAAGTGAAGGATGGTGAGACTGTTCCCAAAAGGTATATTGACACTGTAGAAAAAGGACAAAAGAAAATTGAAGGTGAATTCCAATCCTTTCTTCATAGAAAATTCCCAAATGAAATGTTGTAGTAGACAAAATAAGTTGTATTTGGGGAGAACTATGCATGCTGTTGCAATAGCATGCAACATATTCACAACAAAAAATAATAAAACCAAGGTTACAATATAACACAATAGATTTTTTGAATGCATTACTTGAGCTTATTGTAGGTTTTCCCATTTGTTTCCTCCATTAGTACGTACCAGCAAATGATAAAACATTTTGACTATTCATTTTAACCATTCATGTAATGGCCTGAACTTCTAGCCAAATAACTATTGTTAAGTGAACAGTACATGAACTGCATAGTTTCTCCAGTTTGTTTCACTATATTGATTAAGAATTTGAACATTGGTAAATACATAGAATATTAATTGAAACATATCCAATGAAAAGGTATAATGGTCAAGATTTATAAGTGCACACAATTATTCAAAACACTAGCATCCCACCCACAAAAATGACCATTTTCATGGTAGGGCACTTATTCATTCAGTGGTAACAAGCCAAATAGAAGTCAATAATAGTTATTTCTTTCACTGGTAGAATCACTATATAGTTTCTTTTTTAACTAGGAGTAAGGACCCACAAATCTGTTACAGGTACATGTAAAAGTATTTATTGTAAGTAAATTTTAAATTACAAAGAGATCAGCCCTGTCAAATCATTGAAGAGAATGTCCAACAAGGATGAATATTTGAAACTTGAGAGACAATGTCCATTTTAGATATGATTTGGTTTTCCTTTTGTACAAATTGTAATTGTCAGATTCAATAATTATAATTTGACAATATGAGAAATGACAAGTATTGTATTAACAAATAACTGACAATGCATGAAGAACAGCCTTTTTTATATACATAGTATTGTAATTACTGACTATGAATGCCAGAAGACTCATGTATGGTTTTACATATTAAAATATAAGAATCATTGATAAAAATACTCTCTATGTTCCTCTTTGTTCTCAAAATAAATGGTAAACCAAATAGATGAACATAGATAACCCTTGAAGAATACAAGCAGATCTTTATAACTGATATTTTGATGTACAGCATCAACAATGTAGCAAGCATGTCAATTAACAAGTACAATACCAAATTGTTAGACAGTGGCTCCAACTTCAAGAAATCAAGCTTCTGTGATATGTTGTATTTTACATAAAAATCAAGATATCAGTCCTAGAATCTAATTTCTTGTAATATTGTAAACAGAATATGGGTTATGATGCATCTCTTTGGTTTATCTGTCATCTTTTTGTTCTAAAGTAAGTCTTTGCATCTGTTCTTTTCAACTACCTAGAACTTTACTTTTTTAGTATATACTTAGGAACACTTACATTTAGTGCCAAGAGGTCATGTGCTTTTGAACCCAAGCAAATATGCAAAGAAATGTTGCTACCACGCCTTAGTTGTTGTGGTCTTTCATCAAGAATTCCACAGAAAATAAGAGTGTGCAGAAATTTTTCCAACATTACAGTTGGCATGACTTTTTTCCCCAATACACCAAAATTTGAAAAGTTGTCTAGGCCAGCTTCTAAAATACTTTTCTGTCGACTTCCTGCAAGGAAATTTTTCAAAGTGTTACATGTTAAAGTGCGTCCTGTTAACTGCACAAGTGCTTGCACAACTTTAATAGCATCTGTTGTTCCATCAGTTATTTGGCATCTGTGATTGGAGTTGCAATTATCACAAGAAGTGACACAACGGAAATTCTCTTTTCTTTCTCCAAAGTATGCCAAGATTTCCCTGTGTCTACAGTGAACTGGATTTTCAAGGAATTCCAGAAGATCATTCAAATCCTCCACAGCTGCTGTACAATGTGGCTGACCAACAAACATGCGATACAATGATGACTTATCACCATATGAATAGTACAATCGGCATAATGATTCCAGACCATCCCTTCCTGCTCGTCCACACTGTTGATAATATTCATCGAGGCTAGTTGGTATGCGGGCATGGACTACATACCTAACGTTTTCTTTGTCAATGCCCATTCCAAAAGCCGAGTTAGCAATAATCAAGCTAGCCTCTCCATTTAGCCATTTGTTAGCACTAGCTATCTTTACTTCTTCTGACAGTTGTCCGTGGTATTTGACACAGTTAACTTCACGCTTTATGAGCTCTGAATGAATTTTGGCTACGTCATTTGGCAATACACAGTAGATGATACCACACTCTCCATGGTGGTTTGATACAAAATCACAAAGTTCATCGTAAAATTTGCCTGGCCGTTCTAGTACTTCAAGAGTCAAATTTGGTCTAAAAACTGAGTGGCGAAAGATGACCAATTCTCCAAATATTTTCTCTAATTTGGATTGAAGTTTTCCGGGAACTGTAGCACTAAGCAGCAACTTTGGCGTAGAAAGCTTGGCAAGATCCTCACACACTTGGTGATACTCAGGACGAAAGGTTTCACCCCAAGTTACAATAGTATGTGCTTCGTCGAAAACAAAACGTTCAAATCTCCCTTCCGTTACTAATGAGAGTTCTTTGTCTAAGAGAATCTCTGGAGTGACAAACACTATTTTGTATTTTTCAGTGCTCAACAACTGAGTCCTTTGAATATCCTTTGGTACATCTCCAGTGAACTTGCATGCTGGAATGTCCAAATTCATACATCTAACTAGTAAATCATCAATGAGCGCCTTGATCGGAGAAAGTACTAGCGTTGGCTTTTCGGAAAGTACAGCCGGCAGCATAAACATCAGTGATTTCCCTCCGCCCGTACCAACTACCGTTAAAACATTCTGACCATTCATCATACAAAATATTGTTTCTCTTTGTAATGGTCTGAACTCATGATGGCCAAAGAACTGTTGTAAAGTCCTGTCGATAAGTTCACCATCATGACTACCATCTTCACTTTCATTATAACGGTCGGTTGTACGGGACGTTACTTCTTCATTTTGTTGTCCATCACTTATCAAATCACTGTTTAGTTCTTCTTCGTCTAAAATAACCTCCATAAATAACAGAACTGGATTACCACGACATTTACCATCCACTTCATAGACATAACGACGGCCATCTTGGAGGATTTCAAACTTTTCTTTTCCGTTAATTTCTGCCACGAATGAAAATTTCACCGCAGTTTCATAAACAGAACTTGCCTCAACATCCTCAAGCTCTATTCCATTAATTTTGATTGTAAATTTGGAAACAACGAGTGCATCTTGTGGCGGAATCCGCGAAAGCACTTCGTTATAATGCTCTTGGATAGACGCCATATTTGTATTAGAACAAAATTTTCCCTGCTACACTGGTGTGAAAAAAATCGCAAGACAATTTTATACGGTCCCCGCCCCCATACCGTAATGATTGTGATGCGCAGTGGTGACGTCACAACATGCGCAATGCACTTGGGAAGCCTTCAAATTTGGCAGGCAACACTCGCGCTGCCGCGCTCGCCTCAGTCTCCGAGCGCTTCGCGCTCGGAGACTTCGCAACACAGGAAGCCCTAACAGCGGCTTTTTTCCCGAAAACAATGCAGTGTTGCCTGCGGAGGAGGCTAATCCTCTACATATTTGAAAGCATGCAACTTGGTAATACCAAGAGACCTTAATACTATTGATGCATATCATCTGTGTGGTGTACACGAAATATAAGGCTAGTTTTAGTAATTTTGCAAATGTGCGTGCACGGCTTTTAAGCAATAGAATAATATATAGATACCATGCAGAAAAAAAAAAAAACTTAATTGCCATAAATAAGTTGTGTGTGCCAGTTCCGGCCTTCGCCCTCAGCTGCCTGCATTATACGCACGAATGCTGCGTGCCTCAGTGATTATCTATTAAATAATTACTGTTCTTACCAAAACTCATTGTTTTCACTCTGCATTATACCAACGAATGCAGAGAGAAAAAGCATAGAGCAGCTGCATTATTGCAAATAATGCCGTCTGTCTAATCCAGCAGACGGCGTTATTTTTAATAATTCTGTGTGATTCTGTGATCCCACAGCATTATTAATAATAATGCAGCGTGTTTTGCTTACAGGGGAACCAGATTTGCAGGATGATAAAGTAATGTAACTACTAAGCTAGCAGCCACAGTACTTTTCAGAGCCTTTTCAAAATCCAGCTCCTCATTCAGAATTTAAGTACCGTAGCCTTTCTTTGTTATGACAAACACGGGTATCAAAACGTGTGGGATACAAAATCAGCAGAACTACGCATGCTCAAACAATACTTCAACTTTTAAAAATAAATAAATACCTCAATTTAAACAATTTGGGTGATTTGGGTGGTTATGAAGTTGACCAGTAATTATAAAAGATAATCACTTCGGCACACAGCATTCGTGGGTATAATAATACACGCTACAGTTCGTGTTTTCCATTCGCTAAAATGCATATTTTCAAGAAGTTTGTGAACATAAATATGACACCAAAGAGATTTTTCGCTGTATTTTGTTTCTGCTCTTTGAGGCGCAAAAAAACAACCTAGTTTAATAAAGCTAACACTTGAAAAGCTTGCAGTATAAAGAAACAACGCCCATTTGATCAGCCTTTGGAACTAAAGCTTTTATCAGAATTGGATTCTCGCAACGTTACAAAATGCACTTTTGTCTCAAAATGACTCAATTTCAGTCAGTTAAAGGCAAGACCGTCTTTCTCCAAAACCAGTGCAAATTGTTTAAAGGAATTTGGCTTCTAGTGAAATTCGTGACATCTTAATTCTTGAATTATTTATGTATTTAAAAAAAACACTTGAAAAATGCATTTGTTATGAAAAGACGCCGACGTGATCAGCCTTTGGAACTGAAGGTTTTACCAGAACTATTAACTTTGACCAGAATTAGATTCTTGTAGCGTAAGAAAATGCACTAGTGCCTTTAATTGACTCGATTACACTCAGTTACACGCAAAACAGTCTTTGCTAAACTTTGCTCCAAAACTAGCGCAAGTGGTTTAACAGTTTTTCGTGAAATTCGTGACATATGAATTCTTCAATTTTTTTCTCAAACATTAATAAGAATAATTAATGAGTAAATGAAAATCACTACCGTGACAGTGTCTTGATACACTGATCAAACACTTGCATAAATTAACTAACTTTCGCTTTGAATTTATCCAATAATTATCCATGAATTTGAGAAGTACTAAATAGTGCTAAGCTTTACTAATTCTATTGTTTTCTTTTGTTAAATTAGCACTATATAGTGTTAAATAATGCAAAGTATTGCACGCATTTAGTGTTTGTACTCTACCGGAAAAAAATACATTTTGAGAAAAGTAGTTTTATTCATAACTTTGGTCCTTGAAGATCTGCATTTCTATCGATTCTTAGTATAATTATTATAGAAAAGAGGTGTCTACCACATATCAAACTTGCTTTAGTGGTAAAGCAATTCTTACAAGGCTGAATATATAAATCGTTCACGAAATTAGATCTCATGAATTTACTACAACCTAATTAAATTTAAATCGCTAGCAATAGTTTTTTTTGCCAGAGAAAGATTATAGATTAATATTTAATGTACATTAACAGTGAAGAGTCTGTTCACTAGAGAATGATTTTTTCTTTTCGAGTACATTTGAGGCAAGAGTATAAAGTTGCATGATTCGAATCCTGATACTTAAAAGCTTCCGTTCCAAATAATGATATTTAGTATAGTAGACGTATATGTATATGGATTGATCCGCGGTAATGGAACTGGAAATATTGAAAGATCATCACGGATATGTAAGCAATTTAGGCAATTGCTTTAGAAAAGCCCGAAAAAAAAAAAAAAAAAAAAAAAAAAAATTCGGGGCTTCAACGGGATTCGAACCCATGACCTTTGCGATACCGGTGCAATGCTCTGCCAACTGAGCTATGAAGCCACATATGTTGGGAGCAGGCCATTTTGTCCAGTATAGTAGACTCTAAACCCATTATTTTCTATATTGTTCATTATCTACTAGTACTGTGTAGTTAGTTAACTTTCTTTCACGAGTTCAATGAATGAAATGCCTTCAGTATACCTCAGGTTGTTTGCATTAGATTTATAAAAGAACAAGAACAATTGACCATTGGCTTGTAAAATTAAGTTGAAATTAAATATAAAATGAACGCTGTTTGTTATGATTATGGAATACTAACCTTAAAGTGTGGCTTATGCCAAAACGTCTTCAAATCCCGTAATTCTGAGCTTTGTTAAAGTTCTGCCTAGTGTGTTGCCAGGCCTGTGTCAAAAATAAAATAGAATTATTGGTTTTATTATTGTGTGAAGAACGAGCTACTACAGATGCAACCACACCTTTCCTCTTCAGCTGCATAAGGAGCATGTAATCAATGTACCGTTAAGTTTTGATGTGCATGAACACGGACAAATGACGAATAAAATTCTAAATCGGTTCAAGTACAAAGACAGGAGATCCAAAATGAGACAAAATATTCTATAGAATCACCGAAATGCTAAGCTAAAGATTGAAAACACAGAAAGCAGGCCAAAACAGAATATATACCGGCTAAAAATGAACAGTTTGCAATAAGAGAAAATTGTGTTGCAATCGTTATAAAATAGACTGGTACACACACACTTAGCTTGCAACTATCGAGTTTTAGGTGCGCTCGTAAAATCGTTAGGGTGGTTCCGGCATAATGCGAGTTTAACTCGCTCGCACCTCGTCCACAATGCGCCAGTGTTATCGTCCTGAACACTAAAACTAATTCAATTATTTTAGATTTTGATGGTTTTTTTCCGAAATTTTATTTAATAGCTGCATTTGCCGCTGCCAGTGCCAAATCTTATTCCTAAATGCAATTCCTTTGAAATTGCGTTTACGGGCATTTTTATGTCCCTAACAAGGTTTTGACGAAGCAAAGAAAAACTTGAAAATTCTGCTTTAGCTGAACATTGCTACAAAGAAAATCACAGTGTGGCTTGGGATGACATATCCATCCTCGCTAATGAACAACGATGGCATCAACGTAAATGGACTGAGGCTTGCCTCATATCTAAGAATAAGAACTCTATATTTAATAGGGACAATGGGAGAGTTCTCCCTGAGTGCTATGCTCCTATCATTAAGTCCTAATTTTAGTCTTTTGTTTATTTAATTATTCATTCATTCTATTGTTCATTTTATCCTATTTATTCTATTTATTCTATTTATTTATTTGTTTATTTATCTATTTGTATATTTTTCTATTATTTCTCTCAATCATAGTGAGCATAGCGCGCGCATATAGTTTCCGTTTAGGTTTTGATTGCTTGCGTATATACTAGCTGTTTTCTATTGGTTGAAAGTAAGTTCGTGTAGGCACAATCGTAAACAAATGAAACAATTGTAATTTTTATATTCAGTTGCCCTGAAGATGTGCAAATTGCACGAAAGCTCGGTAAATTAAAAATTTACAAACGTGGATGAAGCTTATTCATTACTATTCAATATGGTTATTCCCACGTACCACTCTATATTAAAGAAAAAATTGTTCGAGGCAATATTAAGTAACAACGTCGGTCCAAAAAATAACAAAAATGTTTACGTGCAAACACAGCATCAAGGAGTGGCAACGGTTCAGCGATTTCAATATTATTGACAGGTCGGTATTGCCTACTAAGACACTGCTGTCCAAAGTTGAGCTCCGTAACTTCATATTCACTTTACAACTAAATTTTGACTGAAGGCATCCAAACGCTTCCTAAATGAGGCATTAAAAAAAAAAAAGATTTTCTCGAAAACTCGTCAAACAATTTTTTCTATTTGAATGACCCTAAGTTTAGACCTTACTCAATTTTTTTTGGCCTCGAAAAAAGTATGTCATGCAAAGTTCGGAAATAAAAAAGTTTGTGACTGCGCTCCAAACTCTCGCCGCAACTCAGAGATCTTTTTTTTTTCGTTTATGAGCTTTTTCGGCACATCGTGCGTTTCGCTACTGTGGAACAGTGAGTTTTAGTAATTTTAAGAATACACACACACACACCACACACACAAAAAAAACCACCAAAATCTGGAAATGAAAATAGTTTTAGTGTTAAAAACGAGCGCACCAAAAACTCGATAGTTGCTAGCTAAGTGTATGTAGTGCACCAGTTCTATAGGAAGAATTCATGGAGGATCGTAGAATCCACTTGTTGAATTTCACGACTTCGCGAACTAGTGCGATTATCGTTTTTTCGAGTGAAATTAATGTGGAATTCCCGAGTCAGGAAATGAATTTTTATGAATCCCATAGCGGACATAGAAAAAATAAATAGAGAAGATTTTGTCCATTTTTTCAAAGCGCACGGCAAGCCATTCAAGAGCAAGTACACAAAAATAGCCAGCGAATGAGAATGAATTCGAAGCTGTAGTCGTGAATGAAAATCGTCTCACTTGCAAACTTACTGTGCTTCAACCTCGTGTCGAATATTTGAGGAACAAAATTATTGTCAAACTACTGGAAAATATACTTTATTTGACTGCAATAGGAACTGGAAACCATGTAAACATTGTCCTGGAGGAATGCTGGAGCATTTCATGGACACTGCGGAAAAAGTAAGTTAAGTTAAAAGTCGAAAATTGTGTTCCCCTAACTATCGACTACTTGCTATTCAGACATGATAATAGTTTTCTATCTTGCTGGTTTTTTTGGTTATGTTTTGAATGCCATTTTACCGGTGTTTTTTGGATAATTCGTTCTGACAACTTCAGTTGAAAATAAATCTCTCAATCTATTGGACTGTGTATTTCGATCTGTTGTTTTGTTTTCAAAAACATCTATGACTGCATCCGGATATAATCTATTCTTTATGTTTTGAAATAAGTGATCATTTTTTTCTACTGAAGGGATAAAAGTATTGTCGAAGTTGTCGAAAAACACCAGACCACGATCGACGGACTTCAAACGCTCGCTTTCATATTATGTACTAGGCGTAAAAATGTCCTTTTCCTATTAGTTATTGCGTCTTTTTCATTGCTTGTTTTCTCATGATAATTTTTGGCAGCTATTGAAGTTTGTTTTCGAACTATTTTAAATTTTAAATTTTCGCTAAAACTGACAAAAAGAAGAAACACAGCAATCGCGGGCTACCTGTGTAAGTATGCAATTCCACACTGAATTCTCACTCCATGTTTTACCGCCAATATCTTTGGAAAAATATTTTCCTTTGTCTTGAAATCTGTTGAATCTTTTTTATTGTCTTGTATTTTCATTTTATATTGAACTACAAAAAATGATTATTTTTCAAATACCGATTATGAGAAGGAGAAGGAATCAAAACGGTTGCGGGCTGCCTGTGTAAATATGCAATTCCACACTGAATTCTCACTCCTTGATGGACTTGATAGCCAATCAGCGCGAGAGTTTCGTGTGAGCTATGGGATTCTATTTTATAACGATCTAGAATGATTGAATTGGTGAGTTAATTTCAAAACAATTTTCATAGTAAGTCAAGAGATAGTTTCAAGTTTCTTTTGACCTTAAATCATTATGATCATATGCTCATTTACATATGCTCATATGCGGCTGTGTGTGAAAACTGCACGAAAGATAGCTTCATTATCCTAGTTCTTAAAGAACTGAGGATTAAAGTTCTTTCAGGATATTGGATTGAAATTTTAGATTATATGATTATATGAAGTGAACTGGCTCAACACTTGAATGAGCTGTCTAGGTTTTAACTAATGAGATCCTGTTTTGTCTGCAAAAACAACACAATTTATTTATGGCTTAAGACTATTAATTATTTTCTGCATATGAGCATATGTAAATGAATATATACGCGTTATAAACATTAAATTTATTATTATTATTTATGATCGGAACTACCAATAATTTATAGTGACGACATTGCTATTTTCACAAACATGAAATTTTTAGACAAAATGAAGTTTTGTACAAAACCGCGTTTATTGGTTCATATAGAATCCAGATGAAGTTCTCCGCTATTACTATGTTTAAAAGATGTCCATGGAAGCGTTTTCGAATGAAACGCGCCTGAACTTTTACGCACCAAAAGAATTAATAATGCCAAGCATTTAGTTCACTTGGCCAAACATCTTACAGCACTCTTTAATTGTTCGTGTTGAGAAATACGAATTTACGCCAAGTTGATGAGCTGCACCTTTTCAATTTTTGTTTATCATTTCACTTATGTTTACACAAAGCTAGAAAACTTCAGATTCCCTCGATAATATTAAAATAATTCAGTAGCAGTGTTTTCATCTACTAGTTTTTTCTTAATCCAACACATTTCATGGTCATTGAAGCATTGTAAGCTATCCAAAATAAATCGTAAAAACGTAACTTTTAAGGCCGCTTACTTCAGGGTGATGTTGTTTTGGTCGTCAAGCATCTCCATGTCCAGTTATTTTTGAGAACTTGTAAATTCCGATATGACACCCTTGATTGCATTTTTTGTAAACCTTCCGAGTATCTTAGGCCCAGTTCAGACGTCGAACTTTTGCCGCGTCGAATCTAATAACATCAAAGAAGGCCGTCTAATTATCTATTGTTTTCAATGCATTCGACGCGACAAAAGTTCGACGTCTGAAATGGGCCTTAGAGTATGAAAATTTGAAACACCAATTTAAATACCATATTAAAATAACAAAGGATGAGTGCAAAGAGCGAAATGTATTTTTAGGGTTTCCAAGTAAAAGCATTTACAATTTGAAAGGAAAAGTTCAAACGCATTGAGCATGTATACAATTTGTCTGCGCATGTCTGTGTTTTGGGCTTGAAATTCATTTGCATATCGAATGTAAGAAATTTTATGTTGACACGGAACATTTGGCTGGCTATCTCGTTCTTCAAAATTTTGCTCAACTACCGAAATACTAAGACAACTAAAACATGAGCAGTCTACCTACTGCTAGTGCGCTGTGGATAATTATCCAAACTGAAGGCACTCCAGATGGGAAAATATCGCGCGTCAAAGTCAGTAGAAAGTTGCGAGAAGAACCAGAACTCCGCACTTTCGAGAAATATTGTCGGCGCTAAATTTATATGTAGGGTACGTTAAGCAGTGGAAGCCATTAACAACAAGTTACTTTGTAGATTAGACCCGATAAGGGTATTTTAGACTCCATCGATCGTTTAATAATTAGCCATGTTTACTGGAATGTCGTACTTCTTCGCTCAAAATTCTTGCAATTCACTTTCAAAATTTTACATCTTAGACTGCGCCCCCCAGCAAATTTATTTAGTAATTAGCTTTTTCGACGTTTCTTTCTTGCAAAACTGAGCTTTAGTCCAAACTCGTGGTCCCTACATGTGATCCAAAGCATTTTTGTGAACGTGTTTCCAAGCACGTTGTTTGCATGCAAATTTCAGCGATGAATTTATTGCTCTTTTATAAAGTATAAAACGCTGCTTCATACGGCACAAACTGTATGCCTCACCATGTATAAATGTTGCAGCTGATTATAAAATATAGGCTACCGAATTTAGTCAATCTTAAACAAGGCTTAAACCCGGCTGTAAACATTGCTTGAAATCACATGGAGGGACCAGGAGTTTCCAGCAAGAAAGCTCTGGTTTACAAGAACGAAGCATGGAAAAAGCTTATTATTAAATAATTTTGCTGGGGGGCGCTGTCAAAGATGTAAAATTTTCAGAATGAATTGCAAGAATTTTGCGCGAAAAAATACGAGATTCCAGTAAACATGGCTAATTATTCAACAATCAATGAAGTCCAGAGTACTCTTATTGGATCCAATTCCAACAGTACCATGTTGGTAATAACATCCATGACTAAATTTACCCTATACATGAATTCAACGCCAACATTATAACTCGAAAGTGCGGAGTTCTGGTCCTTCTCACAACTTTCTATTGACGTGCCTTCGATCTGGATAGTCATCCACAGCGCACTAGCGGTAGGTAAACTGCTCATGTTTTAGTTGTCTCAGTATTTCGGTAGTTGAACATAATTTTGAAGAACGAGATAGCCAGCCAAATATTCCGTGTCAACATAAAATTTCTTGCATTCGATATGCAAATGAATTTCAAGCCCAAAACACAGACATGCGCAGACAAATTGTATACATGCTAACGCATTGAAGAAACGTCGTTAATTGTAACACAGGAATCCCGGTCGACCACCTTGAATCATCGTTCACAGCTGTTTCAAATGACCGAATCCGGAATTACATTGAATTGCCATGCGCATTAGAATACGATATGTTAATATGTCACTATTACCATATAAGGAGTCAAAACAAACAAATCGAAAATAGACTTTGCCGCACGTATTTGGCGCAATTAAATCTTGCCTCATGCAGCATGTATGCATACTTGGACCGATTAAAGAGAGTGGTGAAAGATCTGTCTGTGGGCTGACGTAGAGAAATCGCTGTAAAAACATTTTGAAGTGTCCGATTTTAAGGATCAATTTGCTGCTAACCGAATAACAAGGATTCCGAGTGCTTTGGAGGCATAATCCTCTTATTATTTTATACTTTTTGAGCAATTTCTACACGTTAACCCATGCAAGGACTATTCAAAAGCAAGGTAATAGAAATATGATATTGATCAATGCAGTCAGTTTGTTGTAATTTATGCGCCCGATATGAGGATATGATCTAAATCTGTTCGCGTCCTCTACAAGCAACTAAAGACTTATTGATTCCTTCTCGACTCACGTATAGGATATATTAGTTTGAAGCATTGTATAATAAATAAATAAATAATCAAAGAATAAATCAAACAAAATTGTAGTGAGGATATGTTTTTATTATATTGATAAAATGATAGAGAATATTACTGCGGTTTTCGATATTCTGCGAACAGTCCGTTGGAATTTGGTTATTCGCTTCTGCCCACCTCAGCAACAAAACATTGAAAAATCAATACTAAAAGTTCCTAAAATCCTACCAAATGGCCAAATTTGATCTTTAGAAAGTATATATTAGCTATATTATCATTTTGGTATTAAAAGTTCTTGGTATTAGTGATATTTACTTTTGATTAACAGAAGCAAAAACGCAAATTAGCGGTTGGCGTTTGAAAGTCAGATTCGCAGAATACTGAAAACCGCAGTAAGATATAATACAGTGTATAAACGATTACTCTGCCTCTGAAGACTCGTTGTCCAGGGTGGCGTCGCTGTTACTGTTTGAAAAGTTGTCAAGCCCCAGTTAGTTTTTGTCATCCTTTTCATTTGAGCGGCATGGCGTAAGATCAGTCACAGCGATACACTTGATCAGCGGACTTAAATTTCCGGTTGAAACAGCCGTGCGTTAGTAGACTCATTCCATAAGTCGGTTTGTTCGCTCCTCAGTTGGCCAACCAGAATAAAAGAGCGAAAACTAGGACTTGTGGAATCAGTCTAGTTCCTTTTCTGTCAGTACGAGAATTATCAAAACAAGATATGGTTTTTGAACACTCAATAAATACAGAAAAAAAAACATTTGTTTGTCATCTTCTACATATTTGAAAGCATGCAACTTGGTAATACCAAGAGACCTTAATACTATTGATGCATATCATCTGTGTGATGTACACGAAATATAAGACTAGTTTTTGTAATTTTGCAAATGTGCGTGCAAGGCTTTTAAACAATAGAGTTTTCCGATTTTGAGACTTTTTAAAACTCATTGCCAGACACTAATCCCTGCAACAAAAGGCATTGTATTCTTTATATAATAGGTTTTTAAAGTGCACGCAGTAGAGTGATTTTATTCGTCTGTGAAAGCGTAGAGTACCTCCCACACCAACTTACACATTCACACTCCCAATAATGCAGGTAGGTATGATTACCTACCTACCCTCCAACCCTTTCCCCACCAACCCTAGATCACTATTCACTTATCATGCACAGTACCCATCCGACCTTCCCTATAAAAGCATATCCTTCCACCAGTCATTCACCAACTAACTTTCTCCTCCCCCTCCCACCCTAAATGATTTCCAAATGTACTACACATTACATGTAGTTCACCATTTTTTACTCCCCATTCCTCAGTCCTACCAAACATACAGGATTACCATTAGGCATTTGAAAAAGTGCCCCTGAATTACCGCCCCGCACTAGCAAATATTGTAGTAACTGTTCAACAGGACAAAAAGTGTCCTGGCGAGAAACTGTGAGTGAAAAAGGCCGTTGATTGTAGCTATGTTTATAGTCAAAAAAGGTAACTCGGAAGGCTTCCATTTGATTGTTAGAATTCAAGAGTTTAGTATGCAATTGTATAGTATTGCCTGTAGCTGATGCCGTTATTTCGCCTACTCTTGAAAATGTGTAAAAAGCAAACAAACACATAGTTTGAAATTGAATTGTGTTATATGGAGAATCAACCAGATAGGTAGCGGATATTAATATCTGATACAAAATCGGTAGAATGATGGGTAAGCGTGCATCAAGCCGGGGTCTTTGTTTACTATAACCCTTTAACATTTGCAGTATAAAAAAGGCTTTGGTAGGATCAGGAAAACCAGATAGTTTATGCATGTAACCGATTGCCGAAACATAAGTATTAACTGTCGATGAAGCATACTGCTGGTTAAATAAATAGGCAATAAACAGAGCTAGTGTCGGCGGTGAAAAGGGGAGACTATAAGGGGTACCTGGCAAAACTTTGGTAAGAAAATTACAGAAAAGCTTCCATGCCCTCCTGTATGTAGGAATTGAAGATGGCTGAAGACTTGACTGGACTAGGTGTGACACTATGGCTGCCAGTTGTGAGGCTGCAGATGTTGGGGGATCTCTGTTGGTGATTGATCCATTGAGGGTGGTGCCAAATGCAGGAATTTCTGGATCTGCAAACGAGACAAAGAGTCTGTCAATTGGTTGTTAATACCTGGAATGTGTTTAGCTCTTAAACATAATATTATTCTTTAAGCAAATCAAAACTAGTTTACGAACAAAAAACATGAGGTGTGGATCTTTTCATGATTGCTTGTTGATAACATGAACTAAAGCCTCATTGTCCGTATAAAACAATATACATTGCTCCTTCATTTTATGACCCCATAAATACAAACTAAGGACAATGGGGTAAAATTCAAGGATATCTTTATTATAAGAATGCCAATGTACTGGCCATGCCCCATAACACCAAGCATGGCCAAAAATAGCACCAAAACCTATCGCACCTGAAGCATCCGTATACAGGTTTAAATGCTCAGAATCATACCAAAAATCATCTAAGAAAAATGATTTACAGTTAAAATCTGAAAGAAAGTCCTCCCACACCCTCAGATCGGCCTTAACTTCTTTTTTTAGGCGAATAAAGTGGAAGGGCAATTGGACGCCAATGGTGAGGTCAATAAGTCTACGCAAAAAGCCCTGCCTGGCAAAATCACAGAACAGGCAAAATTCAAAACACCTGACAAAGATTGAATTTCCTTGAGTGTAACCTTTTTCCGTCTCATAAAATCAGAAATTAGTGATCTACATTTTGAAATCTTTTCATGTGGCAAGCGAGCCTCCATTCTAACAGTATCCAAATCAATTCCTGCAAATGACAATGTAGTGGCCGGTCCACAGTTTTTTTCATATGCAATAGGGACTCCCAGATAGTTACATAAAGCCATAAAATTTAAAAGTTGCATCTGACATAACTCAGATGTTGGAGCAACAAACAGAAAATCATCAAGAAGGTGAATTATATGATCAATTTTCAATTTTTCTCAAGCAATCCATTCCAAAGCAGTGCTAAAAAGTTCAAAGGTCCTACAAAGAACTGGAGCAGCCCATGGGCATACATTTGTCAAAATAATATTGGTCTCTCCATTTCATACCAAGTAAGTGATAATCACCAGGATGGACAGCAATGATCCGAAAAGCACTTTTGATGTCAGTTTTACCTAAAAAACAGCCCCGACCAACAGTTTTAATGTGGTGAATTGCATCAGCAATATTTGCATACTGCACACTTGAAAACTCTGTTGGAATGCTATCATTAACAGAGCCACCCTTAGGGTAAGACAAATGATGTATAAGCCGAAACTCACCAGGGGACTTTTTAGGTACAGCACCCAATGGCGACACCCTGAAAGGTGAGAGTGGGGGAACCAAGTATGGTCCAGAGAGCCGGCCTGCCTGTAATTCTTTATCAATTTTAATGTGCACAACCTCTGGGTTATCAATTGCAGACATTAAATTAGATGACTCACTAGAAATTCCTGTTCCATCATGATGAGTTGGAAAACCAAATGTAAAACCGGATGTGAGATGCTCCGTTATGGAAAGATCGTAACCAGATAAAAAGAAACTTAACCTATCTTCTCTAACAGGAGTAGGAATACTACTTAGCTTGTTTACTTCATCTGACCAACTATTTTCTAATTGGACAGCACATAACTCCTTTACATATGCATATTAGAATATTTCCAGCCTATATTTCAAGTGAGTGTGTGTGGCAGCAGATGAATAGCCACTATGTGCATTTACTGCCAAAGATTATTTATTATTATATTTATTGATGATTTATTTATTTAATGTCTACCACAGCAAGGTTTGAGCCTGGTAATTGAGTTTGCCAGTCACGCAAAAGCATATTCTCCAGATAATTGATAAAGCTGGTTACATCTCCGGTTCCAACAGAAATTATGCCTCCTTTGGAGATGTGTGTATGGCTTTTTTCAAACAAGCAAATACAGTTGCGATCGAAGCATAAAACCATCGATTTGTCTGGAGGTACAATGAGAATGCAGGTAAATTTCTGCCTCTGCAACTGGTAGTTTGTTAGATAGTCTATTAGGTGTTGACTCATATAAAAACCAGTGTCTTAAATAATTTTCAAATTTGGATTGACATGGTTTCTTTGAAGGACTTCTCTGACTTCTAGGTTTGGCTGTTGGAGTGGCATGTTAAAAGACTGATAAATGAGATTTACATTCACAATTATGCTTCTGTACATATATTTACTGAGGGCGGGTAAACTTCGAGTTACGCGCTTCGAGTTACGCGCTTTACGAGTTACGCGCTGTGACACACCCATTTTTGCCTGTGCCACACCCAGCCACACCCAGCGCGTAACTGGATGTCATTGGGAAAGGTTAGTGACTTCGAGTTACGCGATGAACGCACAACTCGAACTAAACCATATAGTCTTAAAGTGTCGAGTTACGTAAATAAGACGTTTATGTTGAGTTATTAGGTTTATAGGAAACTAATTCGACTTAAAGTAATTTTGAAATTTGAATATCAACATGTTATAAATTCACAATCATCGTGTAACGAAAAACTACTGAAACGTAGCTTCAACATCAAGACCAGAGATTCGTTTGTAAAAAGTTTAATGCCAGTCGGCAAAATTTACGTCTACGTTAATGGACTGTACATTCCCAGAAATCAGAACTTCGCAGTAGACCGCACATTTTATATTTGTGCAAATTTGATTTTTTTAAGAAAGAAGCCCATCGGCAGCAATCTGATGTGTCCACCCCCTGTAATCAAATCTCCTGCCAGAAATAGCTTAACAGCGGAAGATTTTGTTCTTTCCGTTCAAGGTCAATGCCCGGCTTCTGCTAGTACTAAGGGAGGTCAGTGGCGTTCCAAAAACTGTTCTATTTACTTTTTTTCAGTCATTTTTTGGAATTTGTATGTTGGTTCTAACCTTAAAAATAACATTATTACTACTGTTTTATGAAGAATAAGAAAACGATTAAATCAGAATGTGTTCAGTTTTAAAATGTTGATTCTAGTCTAATAATTAATTCAACATAAACGTCTTATTTACGTAACTCGACACTTTAAGACGATATGGTTTAGTTCGAGTTGTGCGCTCATCGCGTAACTCGAAGTCACTAACCTTTCCTAAAGACATCGAGTTACGCGCTTGGTGTGGCACAAGCAAAAACCGGTGTGGCACAGCGCGTAACTCGAAAAGCGCGTAACTCGAAGCGCGTAACTCGAACATTACCCAATCCCATATTTACTGAATGAAAGAGCTGAGCTACGGTTTGTGGAATTGCAAGTGTTCCTTGAAGAAAGTGTTTTGCAGTTAGAAGGGCAATAACAGTGCATGCATTACTACCAAGTTGTCCTGCAGACTGACATATGTTTGGTGGAAGTATCCATTCTGTCACATTGACATGCTGATTCTGTAGGATGTGTTGTTGAGTGTTGGTCTGTTGAGTGCTGGATAGACCAGATGGACAGGTCTGTTGAGTGCTGGATGGACGAGGTGGACAGGTCTGTTGAGTGCTGGATGGACGAGGTGGACAGGTCTGTTGAGTGCTGGATGGACGAGGTGGACAGGTCTGTTGAGTGCTGGATAGACCAGATCGGCAGACCTGTTGAGTGCTGGATGGGTTGTGCCATGAACAACTGCACTTTTTTGGGCCAGGAGAGCAAGTGTTGTTAGTGTATTGCTTGTTAGTTGCTTTTGTGTGACCTCTCATTGGGTGGTGGCATTTCCTGCAGTGTGGTGGGGCTCTTGATGTTTGGGCACGAGAACATATTGGTTGTGCTTCAATGGAAGGGGCTGGCTGTGGTTGTGTATTAATGCAGGCCAGATCACTGTTCAGATTCTTGATGATGTTATGGATTTCACTACTGTCAAACTTCCCAAACTGTATTTCATGATCATTATTTGTGGCACTTTGCTTGTGCTTCATTGGGGTGTAGGATTGCTTCTTGTGCCACTTTACCAAGTTCCATTATTTTTTTTTATAGAAAATCAGAGTGGACAAAATGTAGTATCACCAAGGCAGCATTCATGAAAAGAATGAAAGCAACCAGGGAGAAGTATCCATTTTTCTTCATGATTTGATATTGTACAATCAGGTAAATCACGTTTTGGTGGGGTCAGGTTTGATGTCTCCATGGTATCCTAGTGGCAAAACATTTATCTTGGTGGTTTTATTGAAGAACATGGTAGGCAGACTGACATGGGTTGGAGTATGTTTTGGATTGTTGGATGACAGTGTTGATTTTCCAGGAGAGTGAGCTATCTTTTTTATCATAGAGGATAGTACCTGGGTACACCTGACTTTGAGAAATTGAAGCTGGTCAAATGAGAATGCAAATGTTTGGGTGTAGTAAAATGAGACCTAAAGTTAGATTGCTTTTCCTTAGATTGAAATATTGAATATGCAGTTTTCTGTAGCTGTTCTGGAGTGTCACTTGATTTGGTTTGAGCACGGATGATACTATGAGTGTTTTCTATGGGATATTCATCAAAAACAGTTATGTAGTTCCTACGTAGGTCATACACTTTAGAAGAGTATTGTCTCCAGTGTGAGCACATGTTAATCCAGATGAGAGGCGCTTTGTTATAGTGTCTGCGTTTCAGGCATGTAAACATTATCCATATTCTTGTCATCGCTCTTGAGTATTCCAAAAAGTTGTTCATTTTAAATGAGATACTGTAGATAGATAGCACCAGTGGTATGTAGTTGTCCAATAAGTTAAGTAGTGTTCCATATTCAAGATCTTTAAAGTGAGAAAGTTTTCGTATTACAGTTGTCCTTATTAGTGTCCATGCTCCACAAACAATTTCCAATATCATCTTATTCTCCATAGCTTAGGATTGTCAGCAAACTTACTTTTGGGGAATATTTTCTCATAAAGTGATTTGAAAAAGGGATGAAAACTACTAACAATGTGTTCTCTGCTGTTTAAAGATATGTGGAGTGGTCCAATAGTTGGCACAACAGAAAAAAGAGGTAGCTGCGAAGAAGTCATATCCTTGTCTGGCCCAAACAAGTAGTATAAGTGATCTGTGTGTTGGCTGGGAATATGTGTAGTTTGAGCTTCCACTGGATTACTGGCGACATGCTTCTTGCAGACATTGGTAGATAATTTGTCTGGAGTACAATTGGCATGGCCAATCCCCAGGCTGTAAGA
Organism: Telmatactis stephensoni; assembly: GCA_029948255.1. Taxonomy (NCBI): domain Eukaryota; kingdom Metazoa; phylum Cnidaria; class Anthozoa; order Actiniaria; family Isophelliidae; genus Telmatactis; species Telmatactis stephensoni. The sequence continues at coordinate 340,346 of JALIZF010001621.1, read as the reverse complement.
TTATAAACCTTTTCATGTAGTCTGCCAAAGCTGTGCTGAGGACAATGTCAAATTCTGCTTTAAAATCCTCCCGCAACTTAAGTGTTAATTGTACAAATTCAACCAAATACAAATCATCCATTTTTCACATTGTTCTAACGTGATCACTTTGAGAGTACTGATGGATGTTAATGATCTGTCTCTGTAGCTCGGGTTGAAAAATGCTTTTCGTATCCATTTTGACATAATAGTGGCATACGTTCGACTCATATCATGCATGCTTGCAGCTGATGTGATAATGCTTTTACACTACTCGAGGTTCGTATCAAGAAATGTATGTGCCATCTCGCGTAACAAAAGCTTTTTGTCTAAAGGACTATAAAAGGAGCGATCGATTAGCACTTATTATGGCAACCATTTTGAGCGGGAGTTGTGAATTTTTTACAATTTTTCTAATTTATGTGCCGATCGTAATCGGAAAACACGACACGATGAGCCATAGCTTATCACCTGGGGGAGAGGGACATGTCAGCCTTTACAAATCAGCTGTCATGGGGGAGGGGGACATGACAAAACTTGAATCGGCTCAGTAAACAAAATATCTACAAGGGAATCCAGCAACCAGACTTATTATAAACTGAACATGAAAGAATTATAATAACGTAAAATATAACTTGCAATAATCTGGCATTATAATATAATTTAATTCCGGTTTCAGTTACTGAGTGTACCAATTCAAAGTTTATTCAATAACTTTACATTTCTAACTAGCTCATTTTGCATGCTATACCGACTAAACAATTGTGAATTCTCGAAACAAATTTAAGACTGATTATCTTTAGCTATGGATGAAATTCTTGTTGCCGCGCTTTGAGAAATCCGCTCAGTGATTATGTAATTAATTAGATATATATTCTCTATTGTTCAGAGTAACACTATTCACCGCATATGCAGAAGGCGGCTTATTCAAAATAACTTAATTATGAACCAGCTGCATTGTAGTTAAGGGGCATTTCATTTTAAGAATGCCAGTTAGATTCATACATCCAATCATTTAACGCTGTAGCTCGGCAACCTTCGACAATCATCAGTCTTATCATGTTTTCAAAATTTGCCATTCGAGATCCAAACAGTCTGATTGGTATTTTGCAAAAAGAGCTAGAGCATACAAAATCATGGTCTGCTCAAGTTTTGTTAGAATACCATAACTTCCATTATGCTGCTGATCAAGAGATTGCAAAGCTTAAACTTCAGTTATCTAAAGCTGAACAGCACATACAAGAACTCAAGTGTCCTTTGGTTCTAAATAATTCAAAAACTTCTATTTGGGATATGACATCGAATGGCAGGTGTCGTCGAAAAGCTAAAATTGGTCGGTTTGTAAAGCAGCGCCTGAAGACACTTCCCAAGGAATTTGAGCCAGTTGAAGTAACTTTTGTGAACTTTTTTTGTGTTTTTTTTGTATAAAGTTTCAGTAACAGATTTTCAAGGTTTTATATATATATGTTTGGGGGAGTTGTGTATCTAAGAAGCATCAGATTGCAAACAGTAAACTGACATTGCAATGACATATCATCGCTCTGGCCTTTTAGATTCTGTTAAGAGCTGACGGCTGAGATCTACTGATTCCTTTGCAAGCTACTGGCGAGGTTCTTGTCAACGAAGATGACGACGACGATGGCGACGACTCATGTGAAGATAACATTCATAGCACAAGAAAGGTTTTAGCGGCAAAAGATCAAGGCCTCATCAGTGATGAGGCTTATCACAATCTAAGGATGGCATTGGAAGATCCAGCCAAAAGCGCAATGCCTTCTATTGCCACCCTCAAAACTTTAATTGAATTAAGAATCGAATCAAACATCACATTAATGAGGAGCCCAGAAAAACAAACATCTTATTATTGACAACTTCAAACATACTACTTACTGGCAAACAACTCCCATTCCCAGCTTTTGTTGATATTTTAACAAAACTTTATCAAGATTTTAATCGTTACTAAATATAATATATTGAAAATCCTTGAGTCTTTTGATTGCCTTGTATATTGGATTTGCTTATTTCGTATAGGCCAAGTGTAATGATGGATGCAGAAGATCCCTTACAGATTTACTGCAATATCTGATGTCTGTGCCCTCTGTAGAAGAAGCTGTTTGAAAAGATGGTGGAACAATTTCTGCACGTTTTGCGGCAGATGGCAGGAGAACCAGTGCAAAAATAGGCAGCGTCATGGCCGTGATCAGCATCCTTAATGAGAATTGTAACTCTGTTGACTACCAATACACCGTGGCATTGTATAATGGTTAGTCTTTTGATGCCTAAATTATAGCACTGATATTGTGCTACTCTCAACTATGTATAATATAAACAGTGTTTCATAATGATGATTAACATTGTTTTGTAGGAAAGGAAGACTATGATGAACTTGAAAGATGCATGAAAGAAACCTTTCAAGAGATAAGTACTCTGAAGGAAAATGGGTATCTCGATTGATGGTGTACATTTTAGACTGGTAAGCTCATAGTCTTATAACTAATTAACAAATAACACAATATTTGAACTGAAGCAAAATTTTCAGTGATATACTTCCGGCTTGTTTCAAAAGAGTTTCACTGTCTGATTTCTGAATCCGACATTTGTTTTAGAGAAACTGATAAGTACAAAGCTTGACAATTTAGTTTTTTTTATATAACTGGATTAGTTAGTCGTAAGATTTTGATGTAGAATAGTGTCATTCATATGATTTGCCAGTTTCTCTTTGTATAATTAATTCAATTCAGTATATTGTAATTTCACCCACCACTGAAGGCATAGGATATGCCTAAACGTGTATTTGAAAAGTGGTATCGTGTTCTTAAAATTTATTTCATTTCAAAAACAAAACAAGTTTTAAATTGAGGCGTAAAAATGATGCCACTTTTCCTTTAAAACGTATCAGTGGAAAAATAAAAGAAACTCCTGCTGCTTGTCGACACTCTCTTTTACTCTAAATGAATAATTTAATTTTTATCAGAGCTCCTGAATGTGATTATCTAATTAAACTGCAGGGCTGTTTGCTGTGATTGGAAATTCCTTGCACTGGTATATGGCTTGAACGCTGCTTGTTCAAAGTACTTCTGCATTTGGTGTTATTGCAGTAAGGACTCAATCAGCAATTTCAACAGTAAGCAACAATATACAACTAGCTCATGTTTGCAACTTTCTATAACTTAACGAGATTTTTCTATATTCTTGTTGTAGTTGAAGATTGGCCTATCGAAAGGACTCTTGAAGAGTGTCAAATTAATTGCAAAGAAAAAACTGTGGCAAAAAGGAAAGGAAGTCACAAGATGCCGTTGTTACAAGTAGAGTTTGACTCAGTTGTTATGGACACGCTTCACCTTTTCTTAAGAATCATGGGCAACTTATTTTCACAGGTATACCATAAAGTAGCAAATAAAAATGTGTAAGGACTGCAAATATAACTGGCAAACTTGTTACAAGAAATATCGAACACTGCTATTTTATTATATTACAGATTATAGATGTGGTAGTGGCACACGATAGAAAGACGGTTCTTGAAGAGGAAATGGAAAAGAAATCCATCCCATTCAAGTTCTTTGATGTGCAAAACGAGTTGGGTGGTGAAAGTATTATGAAATGGACAAAACTTGATGGTATTTTATTAGATGAGATTCTATGTTTCATTGAGCTTATATCAGAACTGCTGAATAATGAAAATATAGTTGAAAACAAATGTTAACGCTAAAATATGAAATTACATCGTATTTTATTATATTTTTTGGGAGGTGGAGGAGGAAGACCGAAAAATCAGTAACAGGGATCGAATGATACTCATTTCATGCACCTTTAATTTCATAGGGAAAGATCTTAGAAGGGTTCTGTCATTCCTTGATATCAAGACTGTTGTGAAAGACCTATCCTTTGTTGAAGGTCAAGATCTAGAAGAGCTTTGGTCGGTAAGTACCAACAGTTGTTCAGCCTCTAGGAATAAGATTTCTTGTTCAGCCTTGTTGATCATTCTTGTGTAGGGATTCAAGACACTACTGAGAAGTCTTTCTGCAAAACCAGACCAGAAAAACTATCTAAGCCACCTAGAATTTAAATCTCGAGCTAAGGATTGGGTTCGACTGTTTTTGTATGTTCATAACAGAGAAGATGTAATGCCCTATATTCATGGTAAGTACTTAGAAAGAACTAAAACATATCGCGTTTGCCGCTTACACGTCATTAAAGGAAAATTCCTAGATGTTAGGCTAAACATGTTTGGTGCTAGAGGCGAAATTTGGGGCGGACTGGTAATAATATATAATAACAGCTTTTTATAAGTGTGTATGGCGTATACTAATAGGGGACACTGCATTCCACTCTCACACTGTACTCCACACTCACTGCCTCAGTGGTCTTAGTGCTTTTTTCCCTTTGAACAATTCTAGCTCTGGTCTACCATGTCCCCCAGTTTCTAAGCAAATATGGGACAATAAACCAATTCAGTTGCCAGCCGGTTGAAAAGAAAAAGAAAAATCATCAACAAAACCAGTCATTTCATCGAGCATCACAGAAAGGTGGAAGGAAATCAAAGTACACAGAACAGGTATCTTAAACATTCTATAACCTGACTTGGTCCTTGTCTCTGTGAAATATATATCAAACAAACGAAACAATTCTTCGTTTTCAACCACGTGGTATATTGATGTTTTGAAATTTTAAAATATTATTGCTTTTGCTAAATAAAATAAGATGCTTATGGGCTTGTAGAGCAATTAAAGCAACACCTCTGGGACAATATTTGGTGCACAAGAGCAATTCTTTACTGAGTTATTGGCGAAAGAAGTTTCTTAAATTATAGTGTAAATGTATGGCGGCGCCATCTTGGAGGACATATCGTTGTCCTCAGTGTCCTCCGACATGGCTGCCAAAATTTCAGAACATAAATTCAAGCATAAAGTTGATAGATATCACTTAATTTAACCATGAACAGCATTTTTAAGTATTTATAAAACCAAACTAATTTAATTTGACACAATTGTACTGATTACAATGGCATTTTAGACGCGTGACTTGAGCTGGGGCTTCTGACCAAATGAAAAAACACCGAGTCCATCAAAATATCTGAATATGTCTACAAAATAACTTACATCACAATTTTCTACAAAATATGATAGAATAAAAGTGATAGGATTCGAAATTAGATTTTAGTTTGCATTTTTGTGATCTGTGTCGTAAGATGCAAACAAAGAATATTTATTTACAGATCTTACAGAAGGAAAATCGGCTGTTATTTGTCAAGAAGCACGACCTTAAAAGAGTTGTTAGAAAATACAAGAAGAGCAGTCTTGATGATGGAGATGAAGACCAAGAAGATGCCGACCTCATGACTTTTGAGGCATTAAATTTGTATATGAAAGATGCGACAGAGGAAGGTTAAAAAGAGGTAAACTAGTAAAGAGCAACAGCACGTTTTACTGCTATTCAGTTCAAGTCTAATTTTTATCTTTTTTTCTATTTTAGAAAGTTTACCCTTTCCTACACAATCGATGGACAGGCTGATGTCCAATTCAGTAGAAGGCCCCCCAAAGACAGGTAAAGCTATGCGGCCAAAGATGCTCAAAAAATGCCTCTTTCAGGAGCTACCAAATACAAGAAAATTATGACCAAAAATACTCAAAAACGGCTCTTTTAGGAGCCACCAAATACAAATAAAGGAATGACCTAAGATGCTCAAAAACGGCTCTTTTAGGAGCCACCAAATACAAATAAAGGAATGACCCAAGATGCTCAAAAACGGCTCTTTTAGAAGTCTTAACCTCACAAAGATCACACTTTCACACAAAGAGCACACTTTCAGTCAGCTAGCAAACATGCCGGACTGTTTGTAGTTTAAAAATTTTTTGAATGATCATTAATTTAACTGACTTTCATATCAGGGAATAGGTTGCCATCTACAAAGTTAGACTTTTGTTACCCTAGTTACATAAAAAAGAATCATTCAGCTGTAGAAGGCTGAAAATTTGGGTCGGACATGTGTATGTGTTAAAAAAAATCAAACTATTTTGATGATTATAAAACAGCACTGAAGACATTTTATAGGTTTTAAAATAGGTTTAACCGATCTATATAGTAAATAGGTTTACATTATACAGTATAACAACTAAAAACAAACTTCGTTTTGTAACTGGTTGAACTAAACGCTTGCTGTAGCAACACTAATAGGGCCATTGAACCAAATAAACCGCTCACTAAATACGCTGCGGCTTACTTAGTGCGCGGCTTATTTGGACCAATGGCCCTATTGTGTTGCTACCTACACAGGCAAGCATATAGTTTAACCAGTTACGAAACAAAGTGGCTAATTAATCAGTTCTGCAACTATTATGGTCGTGTTGTCTGCTTTCATTTCCCTCTCCCTCCATCTTGAAAGGGCACTGTTTATGATTCTAGAAAAAAAAAGAACGGGGCATTTATTAAAATATATCTAAGAGAGTTTTTTCGTATCTCTTGAATTTCACATGTGAATTTCAAAGGGTGAAATTTTGCATGCAAATTAGGTTGAACCATAGTTAACAAATCAATACACAAACACATGACTCAATCTCTCAAAAGCAAGCATAATATATCCCAACCTAATCTGTTTTACATTCTATGTAAGCTCACAAAAATTGTCGATGATTAACTACAAGTTAATGTTTTATAAAGATTAGTTTTAGCAATTAGTTACAGCACGTACGATAGCCTACGATTTGATCGGTCCGTCGAGCCAAATATTTTCTCTCCCACTCAGTCAATATAAGAACATAGTATGTGCCAACCATTTTTCCGCAAGCAGAACGTCAAATGTTTGTTCGACCCAACATTAACAATGCAGAAAATAACATAGACTCATGATTTCATGGAAACAACGAACTTTTATTTGTAAGCAATTTATAATTACAATCTAGCACTGATTGAACAAAGCTAAGAAAAAGAGCTTATCAAGAGACCATAATACTAAAGGTGCTGTTACACAATTAAAAATTTGATTCTTGACGTGTGGGCGGACGGGACCGTTTGCTCTTGGCTTTTGAATTCTTTTGTTTGAGAGCCTTGCGCGCGCGATGGTTAAGTTACTAAAAATAGCCTTAGTCGCTGCGAACATCGCACAGACAGCAGTAGCGAGCTTCGCTCTGTTAGTATTATGGTCTCTTGATCTTATCATATGAAAATAACAAAACTTATATCAATTTATAACGATTGTTTTTAGTCACTGTCAGAACTGACAATAATTTCTTGGTTAGCCGCAATGGCTTTTATATAACGATGATGGACTTTAGCTGCTTTTGCAGCTACGTCCATCATGTCTGATGCCTGATTCATGAGTTGCTCAAGGCCCCTCTTGCTCTTCTTTTGTTTTCTGAAAATAAAGCGGCACAAGGATTGAGCTATACATATGCATATGCAATTCTTACTTTCCAGTCTTTCAGCAATTTTTTGCTATGCAGTATGTTTTACCTTTTCTTTTTACCCTTTCTAGACGCCGAAGGAGTTTTCATCTAAAATACACACGCAAAGCTTAAATTAGAAACGATTTCATCTACAACACAAATAACACAATTTGTAGTACCTCTGCACTGCTAGTGGTATCGATATCAAGATCTTGTTCCACATTTGCTGATAGGGAACTAGGTTTTGAAGGCGCAGTGGTTGAATCACTTTGTGCGTCATCTGAGTAACTGATGGTTGACTGAAGCTGTGTTTATGGGGTCCTTTGCTTCTTGTTCTTTAGCATGCTGCATGCGCACTGCTAGTTCTTGCACAGTTCTTGCAGTTTTAATTACATGCACTTCTTCGCGTTGTGCTATTTCAGGGCTTCCTCTGTTAAAGAGAGACAGTTTGTAAGGCAAATGTATTCAAAGAAACCTTTAGAAAAGCTACGTTCATATTCTTAAAGGTTAATTAAATCTGTGTTTTTATTGTGGCGCCTCTAATCTAGAATGAATATTACGTGACACTTACTTCATTTTTCGATGAATATTCCCGATACGACTTCGTATACTTTTCATCATTGTCTCATCTTTTTCAACAGCCCTATACTTTTCGTAAACCGCCCTTGGAAGAGACTTTCCATTGTTAAGGATATACGTAAAGATTTGCCTCCAACTATTTCCATGTTGTTCACATGCTTTCAAGAATAACGCTTTTTCGTCCTCTCCTATGGCGTCTTTTCGTCGCACTTTTGCCTTCTTTGTACCTATAGTAGTCAGTCAAGAATGAATTATTATGCTTTTGGCATTATAGAAATTTATATCACGTTTATGCATACAGGAGGACTACAATTTTATCAGTCTTGGTAGTGGTGTGCTTTCTAAGGTTTATAATAAGCATTTCAGATCAATTATCATCCCATCATGGGAAACTATAATATAACTTTACAATACAATATGGATAATGTACTCACATTTGGTTTTCTTCTCTTCCTCGCTCGAGTCTTCGACACTAGATGGCCACACTTCTTTCTCGCTGTCCATTTTGTCGACGCAAAACAGTGTAACATGAACTAATTATGCAGCATGCATTCACTGCTGCTGCACATGCATATTTCGATTTCGTAGCTTTTGGACAATAGCAAAGTCAATTATTAAACAAGCCAATTATAAATATATGTGCGTGTAAAGCCTTCGTTCGCAATGAATAGGAGCTTGTGAAATGAATGCTGATTAAGGTACAGAGCAACGAGTAGCTATCTTGAGAAACATGAGTACCCGCCCGTTCCCTCAATTTCTTGCTCCAGTTAGCATAGCTATTTCGACATTTCTTGCAGTGATTGAATCACTAGATGACCAAGATATTATCCCTTTGTATCCAGTGCAGCATGTTGCTTTTGCTATCTTAATGCTTCTTCAGATTTTGTCCAGTATTGATGGTATTCCAATTCGCATTGCCATTCGAAGAATTTTCCCAACTTTTCTTTGTCGCCGAGAGGAAGTATGGCCTCGTCTTATAAGAAATCCTGTACAAATGTGGGAATTAACGGGGGAAACACCTGCCAGTCTAACAAGTATTTTGCAAAGAATTACAAGAGACGTTCAGAGGTTCGTGCGAAATCCTAGAAACCCAAGGCAGAGACTAAGAGAAACAAGGCCATGTGCTCTGAGCACTCGTGATCGTATATTAATGTTTTTTGTATGGCTACGAACATATCCAACGTTCGCGCACCTTGGTAATATGTTTGGTGTCAGTGCATCTACTGCAGCAGAGAATGTTCATATTGTGCTAATGATAGCGCTTGTGCATTATGAACCACTATATATTCCTGGCATTCTCTGCGTATCTGGAATAATTTACGAGGAACTATTGATCATTTCCCAGACGTGGTAGGTATGGTAGATGCCACACCCATACGGATAAATAGACCCCAAGGAAATTTGCAAAGGCTTTACTATCGCAGGGATCGAAGTTGTCATTTTGTTAACTGGCAAGTCATCGTAGACTGTAATGGTTATTTCACTTACGGCCAAGCAGGTTTTTTAGGCCATTTACCCGATGCAGGAAGTTATGGTATGATGCCAACAATTGGTTATAATTGCACCCTACCACTCCCTAGAGACTCCTATCTAATGGCCGACAGTGGGTATCCAACAGGGTATCCATTGCTTGTGCCATTCAATCGGCGTGGTGGAAGACGGCTCACTGCAAACATGCAAGTATATAATCGACTCTTATCTGGATATCGAGTAAAGGTAGAACATCGTATTGGCGACTTGAAGATTTACAGATGTGTGTCCAGTCGTTTCAGGCATAGGAGATGGAGAATATCCAGTGTGGCAAACCTTGTTATGGCCCTAAGCAACCGAAGACGCCGTAATATTGCCAATATTCGTAGACTTGCGATAGTTTGATTGTATAAGCGGATCAGAATTATATTATGACTTTTTTGTTTCATGTTGCAAAAAACACTGACTGCAGATGCACTCATCTGATCACGATAACCACATTATTGCTATATATAAAATCGTTTAAAATAGCGTACGAGAAATTAGCCGTTTCATTTCAAAACCTGTACAGTATATTCATGCTATCTGGCAAGAATTTATTGGTTCTTAATATAGTTTCAGGTTTTACTAAATATGACATTCATGCATTCTCTCGTCCGGAGATTTATGACTTTTTGTGCTAATACGCGCTCGCCTAGTATAACAACGCTATATTGCTGTTCGTTTTTAGACGTATTATAAATAACATTTTGCTCTTTCAACAATTCCTGCGAAAATGCGGATATGATCTTGTAACAATAATGATAATAATCCTCATCACCTACGATAGTAATTTGCATGCAAAATTTCACCCTATGAAATTCACATGTGAAATTCAAGAGATACGAAAAAACTCTAAGTAATCATTTTGTAACTGCGTCTGCATGATAAGACGCAAAACTTGTTAGCATCAAAGTGCATATACCAGTGGTAATTCTGATTGTGTTGAAATCTTATCAGAACAATAGTTTGACTAAGATTTGCATAAAACATCCAAAAGTGAGCAGTTTATATTTCAAAATATACTTTTTCAGCATAAAACTCGCAACACAACAAAGACGCTAGCCTTGTAAAACATGTCTACACTGAAAATGACTCATTTTAACAAGAAAAACTGTTTGTTCTGCAGTTGAATTACTACCCGGGCAAACGTCTTTGCTTTTGTTGGTGCATTATTCCTATAGGGGAGGAGTACGTAGGAGCTTTTCAATATCGATTTTAAAGCTGTAAAACCGAACCCCGATAGATGAATTTTCTGATTACAAAATATTAGAATAACCTGAAAGTTAATAAACCACAAAAACAGAAAAAGGAAACGGGTCACCTTACCTATGCAATCCGTGGCTTTTCCAAGAGTAGTGGACGTTTTCAATCCACTCATGGACATAACGTACTGCTTCATGACGGGTCACCACACCCCATAAGCCATCACTGGCCAAGATGATAAATTTATCATAAGTGGGGTCGATATCACACACCTGAACATCAGGGACTGGTGAAATTAGATATTCGTCATGGAGTGCTTCGTAGCTCCAGAAGTCGCCTAAAAACAAAACAAAGAAATCAGTTGCACTATTGCAAAGTATATAGTATTTTCATTTTCATATTCTTATGAACATTTTCATTTACCTAAAGAACGGGCAGTCGAAAGGCAAGGAAAGAATTCAACAGGTGTCTGCCTTGTTATAGGCCCTCTATAAGACGCGTTAGAAGTTCTCTTCCAGGCCACACGGTAAATACCATTTGCCAAGAGTACTTTACCGCCCAAAGCTTCGATTCTATTCTTTTCCTCAGGTGACTCGGGTTTGTGGTCTAAGGTAATGGCTCTGGCTTGTATTTCGTTTGTTACTTCATTTTGTGAGGCCAACACAACACCAGAATCGCCTACATGTGCAACATACATCTTTCGACCACGAATGATAACTATAGCTGCTGTTGTGCCTGATGTGCTTGGTAAACCATTTCTCTTCTTGGGCCAGTGATCTATTACAACAACCAAACTTAGTTCAAATACAAATGTAAAAGAAGTAGTTAGACTTTAAAAGATGTAGTTAGATACTTTCTACATCATCTTTCCTAAATATGGATTATCTTGAGATTTTTGAGCAACAACTGACTTATACATGCTTTGTAAATCTTACCTAGCTATTTTAGCATGGCCTTGTGAGTTGAAATAAAACCCTTGGTTATGGCTTTTTTCACCATCGCTGGGTCGTTGGCATAAAACCCTCTTTCGGATTTAATAGTGTTCCATAGCGTTTCTCTTGCAAAGCCAGCAGCCTCACGCCCACCATGGCCATCAAATACGGCGAGGTACTGATCGCCTCGGCATTGGTTAAGGGAGTACATGTCTTCCATATACTCCCTTCCACCTTGGGTGCCTTCCACGAAGATGCTCATTCTGATGTCCATGATGTCTGAAAGAATGTGCGCTCACTATGAAAGCTTTAGCCTTTTTATCTAGTTTATTTAGAATGCCATTCAATAAATCACAGCCAGCCGAATAAAAAAAAGGAACTAACACTATGAGAGAATGCAAACACGGTTCATATTAATTTTTTTAATATGATAACTCTTAACTCATTTCATTCATTAAACTGTATGGCAAGCCATTACTGCCAAAAGCCATTGAGTTTTCAAAAGCTGTCGAAAACGCTACACTATATATTGAGTTACTTTTTTTTATATTGAGTTCTTTAGAAATATGTCGAGATTTACAAGTAATATGTTGAGTTACAAACTACTACCATTGAAATCTCGACGAGTTTTTCGAAATTCTCAATGAGATTCTCGACGAGTTTTCCAAAATTCTCGACGAGATTCTCGACGAGTTTTTCGAAATTCTCGATGAGATTCTCGACGAGTTTTTCGAAATTCTCGACGAGGTTCTCGACGAGTTTCAGGATATCGACACAGGAAGCCCATTGACAATTTATACACCTCTGACCATTGACGCCGACAATCAAAATATGGCGGCGGATAACATATCATTTGGGGAGCAATTGAAGCAGTTTTTAGCCAGTTTTGATAAGGTCTTGCAACAACTAGAAGAATCGTCTGACCCACTGTTTGTGGAGTATCGAAGAAGGGAATTACAATACCACTTAGGTGTGCTGTCTGGTTTTATTTATGATCTTGAAAACAGTCATTCTAATAGCACAAACATTGAACTTTTGAAAACACTGTATGATTATTCGTACCAAAAATGGAACGCCACTTCAGATGTTGAAGTACATGAAGAACAGGAATCTACTTATCAACTTCCAACAGAAAAAACGTCAGGAAGACCAAAGTTTGTTATTACAAGGGAACAGCTGTTGAATCTTAGGGACAGTGGTTTGACATGGTCACTTATAGGAAAATGTCTAAACATAAGTGAGAGAACTCTATACCGTCGTGTGAAAGCATTCGGGATAAATCGCACTTTTTCAACAATAGCAGCCTCAGAGCTAGACACGGTTCTTAAGGAAATAGCATCACTCACACCAGGTGCTGGTGAAACCTACATCCGGGGAGGCTTAAGAAGTAGGGGAATCACTGTTCAGAGGAGGAGAGTAAGGGAAAGACTACAACAGATAGACCCAGTGGGAAGGGCATTTAGGAGAAGTTGTACTATACAGCGCCGTGTATACAATGTCAGAGCACCCAACTGCTTATGGCATATTGATGGCAATCATAAACTGATCTCTTGGCGAATAGTAATCCATGGCTGTATTGATGGATACAGTCATACTATAACACATCTAGAATGCGCAACCAATAACCTAGCACAAACAGCATTACAATTCTTTAAACAAGGAGTGGAAAAGTATGGCCTTCCTAGTTGAGTAAGAGGTGACCGTGGAGTTGAGAATTGGGATGTAGCTCGATTAATGGTTGATAGTCGGGGCACAAATAGAGGTAGCTTCATAGCTGGTAGAAGTGTACATAACACAAGGATTGAACGGTTGTGGAGGGAAGTAAATCGTTTGGTAACTCATTACTATTCAGCAATATTTGAACATATGGAAGAGTATGGAATCCTTGATTCCAATAATGAAGTTGACATCTTCATTCTCCACTATATTTTTGTCCCTTGAATTACAAGATCACTATGTGAATTTACTCAGCAATGGAACTATCATGGAATAAGGACAGCTGAACACTTGTCACCACTCGCTCTTTGGAATTCTGGCATGTTATCAAGCCAAGCTGAGAGTCTATTTGAGGATGTATCTGAACTTCAGAGCTATGGGATTGATTACGAAATTGTTATGCCACACAATACAACTGATGACAACAACATCATTGTTCCAGAATGTCTTTTTAACTTGGAAGATGATCAACTAGCTGAACTCCAACGAGCTGTAGATCCACTAACTGATGATGGAGACTCAGGGATCAATCACTTTGGCACAGCAAGATCACTTATTCTTACTTTTGAATAACATTAAAATATAAGGCAAGCTTCTGCCATAAACTTTTATTGTGACCAAGTGTAATTTTTTGACTTCTTGTGTCAATCCGTTGAATATGGACATTTTTATATATGCTTGTTTTTCTAATAAAGTATCTTGTAACTTGTTTTTCAATTGAATAGAGTTTACCTAGTTATTTTAAGCAATTGAATCTAAATTGCTTGTCTAGTTTGAGTTAATTGACAATGAAAAAAAAAAAGAAAAAATGGCAATACTGTATTTATTTTTCAGTGTCATGGTAACAGCAATCAAATTGACATCTCATTATGTAAAACTATGCATATGCTTGTACATAAGTGACCACCATGTTCATACATAAGCAATCTCCCATAGGCAACCACCTTTTGAATTTCTAGTTCAGTTTCCCATAATTATAAACTCTGTAATAAAACTCTCTCGTAAGCGACCACTCACACTACCTTTTGGGTTAAAATTTGTGAATTTTCCAGCATTTTTCCTCTCCCATAAATGACCATACTAAGAAAAACAGAAGCTTTGCATCATGCTGGCAATTGCAATACTGCTTTTTGATAATTTTTGCAAGCAATATAAGACTTTTTATCATTTGAAATGTTCAAATTCTTCCCAAAACAGTATAACCCATAGCTGTTACACAAGGACAATTTTGAATGCAGGTTTTGGCATGCTTTGTTGCGATTCTCTTTGTTTGGGCTTTCTGTCTTTCTCTCTCGTAAGCAACCATCTCCCGTAAGCAACCACTTTCTCTGGACCCTAAAGTGGTCCCTTACGAGAGAGTTAACTGTAACATGCCAACAGAAAGGGCTTATGCTTGATGATATCACAATACTATATACTAGAAGTCAATTTTATTATTTCACTTTGTTACAAAATGTTATAAAGTGCTTTTTATATTTTAACAAAACTGAACATATGCCTTGTGTGAGAAGGCAAGCTGCTGCATATCCATATTATAATTTTTAACTATGAACACTGTTAGTGTGACATAACCAACATTGTGTAACTCTTTTTCGGCCATAAAATAATACTGGTACAAAGAGACAATTTTTTAACATGTTTACTTATGTAAACATTAAAAAAAACTGTAAATAGCTATCATAACACAACGGCTGTAATAGAGTGCATTCAGTAAAAGCATGAAACATTAGGAATACTGTTTTGTACTATATTTTAATTCTACTGTTTTGTATTGGTCACCGGTCCTGCTCACCTAGCATTGGCGAGCAATTTCGGATTTTGCATTGGTGTTTCACCTTTTTACTGAATGCACTCTATCAAAAATGAATCCTACTTATGTAGTATATCATAATGTACTTAAATTCAAACAAATTGCTTCAAACTTTTCCAAAGAATGCATTAACAAATGCTAAATCGTACATTTCAAAAAGGCATTCTTCACTGGGTAATTTGTACTCCATTGTTGGCCTGGGGAGGTGTAGAATATTTGCACATGTATTTGCAAATGGCATAAAATTGAATTGCTCAGCTCCTATTGCCTCTGGGAAATCGATTGATGGGGAGATTCCAAATCCAAGTGGCGGTTCTTCATCAGCTCCTGTCACAAACTGAAGAATATGATTAAGAGAGATATCCTTCTTTCTACCAGCTGCTACTTCACGGCAGTATGTATTAAATGAGTCATAAACAGTGTTCTCTTCACCTCTGCTGTTAGATCCATTTTCAGAGAATTTGGGTTGCAGTAGGTGAATCAACATCCTTCTGGACAAATCATGTGCAGGAGAAGGGCGGAAAAGATATAGGAATGCTGGTATATCCCTTCCAATTTGATATAGGCGTAGTTGAGCATAACCTTCCCTTAGATTCTTGATGCACACAGAGGGTTGTCTTGAACAGAAAAGCTCTTGGAGGTGGTCCTCTGAAAGGAATCTTGGGATAGCACCATTCTGTAGGATACTTAATGACATAAGTAAGCCCACATTCTTGTAGTCTTCTGCCAAGTGTTCCTTGAGACCTTTGTCAAAATACTTTGTTTGTATCTCTTTCATTAATAACCTGAAGAATTCTCTTCTTGGTCCCCCTGAATCCTGTGCACATTCACCGTAAAAAGACACCTCAAGGGTAAGCCTTGGATTCTTAATTTCTTGGATTTCCTCCAGAGCACTTCTAAGAACATTGTACCTAAAAAAGATTGTGCATATATATTGATGTCAATGTCTGGTATACTCAGTACTTTTTATGTTGAAGACTATTAATCATCCAAGATTTTTTAAAACAGGAATAGACAAGAAGCATTGCAAAGACCAACTATACATGTACACTCAGATGCAAGCTTATTACATACATAGATAAACAATGACAATTACCAGTGTAATACCACATCTAAAGAATACTTGATTCTGATTGGTTGATGAACTGTTTATTTATATTTTTCTTGATACTGTGCAATTAATTAAGTGGACACATCCGGGAAATTTTCTTTTAAAATACATGAAAGAATCAATACAAATCTTAAGTTTAAGCTCATATTTTTTATAGATGTGTTATTAAAGGAAATTACACTATGCACTTGTGGTATTAATTTATTCTAATTAAATATGCACAGTATTTTTCATTAATTCTTTACCATTAAAATTGTGTAATTTACTAATACAAATCATTCACAACAACAATAAACTATGTCAAATAGATGTTGTGGGAGCACACATATAACAAAAACATTTTTCAAAGTGCACAAATCAGCCCACAATGGTGGGTGCAATGTGCACAAACTGGATTTTCTAGCGGCAAGTTTTATTGACACATTTTTGTCGTATACAGTATCGGAAAAATGCAGTTAGCCGGTACCTACCTAGTCCTGGACCATCCTTTAACAGCTCGGCTTTTGTTTGTTTGTTTGTTTATTTTGGCTTCCTGTGTCAAGAAAAGCGGAGCGTGATAGTCTAGTGCGTACCTGACGACAGTTACCCTAATTTCACGCTTCTTAGTAATAAGAAAAGTTCTCTTGCTTTTCTCCCTTTTACGTTTTACTATTTCTATTCGTCCCCACTATTTCGTTCTCTGTTACAACTTTCTTCTCTTAATTTCATCGAAAGTCAACTATTGTAACGCTATTCTCTATGGCCTTCCACAACAACAAATCCAAGAGTTACAGCGCCTTAAAAGCACGGCTGCACGAGTTATCACAGGAACAAAGAAATCAGATCCCATTTCGTCTGTCTTAAGGTAATGCGATCGTGCAATTTTTGTCGAAAAAGTTTTTTAAACTTGGCACAAATTTTGAGTGCTTGAATAGAAAAATGAAATAAAAAATGGGGGTCACCGCATTCGTTTAGAAGATATAATTTTTCAAAGATGCGGCTTTCGGCCATCTTTTTCAGACAAAATAGTGTAATGGAATTACAAGCTCTTTCAGCTCATATCGGTCTTCAATAATAAAACCAATACTTTCAAATGATACATAAGTTGACACACTGTAGTAATAAACCCAAAAAGTCTTATTTTATTGTGTTGAAGAATGAATTTTCAAAGCCAAAGTTTCAAAAATAGCACAATGTGACCGTGTTTTACGATCCTAGTTTGGACATTTTAGCGATTTTCTTAAAATTTAGCTCGAAGACCTACCTTCATTTTTTGATATGTTGAGGTTTTAGACACCATGAATTCACAGTGAAAAAATCAGGGCAGGTCACCGATTTAGATTTTTAGATATTTACCGTTGAATATCAAAATGCCTTATCCGCCATATTGAAAGAGCTGTACCACAGGAATCCCAACCAACGAAAAGCATGCGCAGAAAAGATGCGTACGAATGCACGAGCGCATTACCTTAAAAGGACGTTCCATTGCTTCAATAAAATTCTGTTGATTTATTATTATTATAAATACCATAAGAATTATAGGTAGACAAAACTCAGTAAACTCTGGTTCAAGTAATGAACCCCGCTTCTGCTACTATCGAATATTACAAATGACCCTAAGTCGATGTAAGTTTGACACACACACGACTGTATCTCATACTTGAGACAATGGCTATTAAATATTTAGAAGACTTTCTATTACTTGTAAAGGAGATTTATTTAATTGCAAATAGTGTAAATGATACTCTCTGTCGGAGATTTTTTAAAATTATTCATCACCCTAAGAGTCACAAAACTACTAATTTTTACCCCAGTGGTATAACGAGCGCTCCCACCCCTGTTGCAGGAGGAAGTCCCTGAAAAATGTTACACTTTTAGATTTGTCTTCAGTGCGCATGCGATTTTATCCCGAATCTTTTGTTTAAGAGGACAAAAGAAGCATTAAACAAAAGATTTGGGATAAAATCACATGTGCACTGAAGACAAATCTAACAGTGTGAATTGGCTTATAATTATGTGCTTTTTTGGTATTTCTTCCAAACTTTTTCCATCTCTCTTTTTAATTATGAAACTAACAAAATGAAATTCAAGAGTGTCATACTGGCAGATTGCATACAATTATCTTTTACCTCAACTTTTCTTTTCTTTCCTGCTCGAAATTCACCCACGTCCAATAGATCTTTTTGGGGTCTTATGTAGAGTGGCCTATCTTTGAATACCTTTTGTACCATGAAACCAGATAACTGCTGGCCAGGAGGTAGATTTGGCTCCATAAGCTTCGAGTGCACAGGCATCAGAATGGTGAAGTCATCAAACTCTTCCAGTTTTGATGGGAACAGGGTTTTCAAGAAGTCACACAGAGTCAAGAAGTCCCACTCTTTTTTGAATGTCGCCCCATACACAATGTGATGGTTTTCAGAGAGCAAGACTTTGAGGCCTTGGCGCGGCACTCTATCTTCATTTGGTCCTGCTAGTAGAATGACATCTTTTATAAACGTTCCAGAGATAGATTTTGGCTTACTCGCACCTTTTCCACGTCTTTTTCCCACTTTGGCAAAATTGTATGCTAGATTAAATTTAGGCTTGTCATTCGGGAGGACAATGTTTGAGACTGTAACATCGCTACCATCGGGGCCATACACACCACTAGTACTACCACCAGCCTTACTACTTCCAGCTGGGCCACGAACAGTAGTACCATTTGTAACACTAACACCAGGCGTCCTAAAAGTCCTTGTTACCTCATCTTCACTGGAAATACTCTTTTCGAGTTCTTTACTTAGTGAATCAATATTATTTAATAACTGCTGGATTGTTGGGTTCATTTTGTACCATCGAGTAGCACCATCACTTCGTTTGAAACACGAATCTACAAAATGGCGGATGAAAAACTTGTGTCCGCTGTAAAGTTACAGTGGGCTCGTGTCCCATGACTCTTTGTGATGTAATTGGGCTCCCGTCGCCGAGAATTTCGAAAAACTCTTGTTGAGAATTTTGGAAAACTCGTCGAGAATCTCATCGAGAATTTTGAAAAACTCGTCGAGATTTCAATGGTAGTAGTTTGTAACTCAACATATTACTTGTAAATCTCGACATATTTCTAAAGAACTCAATATAAAAAAAAGTAACTCAATATATAGTGTAGCGTTTTCGACAGCTTTTGAAAACTCAATGGCTTTTGGCAGTAACGGCTTGCCATAAAACCGGCACCAACAAACCCATCGGCATGTTGAAATGTAAACAAGCTGCTGTAGTTACATTCCTAACAGACACCTGTCCTTGCTGCTTGTCACCAGAACTTGTCTTTGCTACTTGTCTTCGATTATAATTTCATTATTTGCCATTTCATGCTCTTTTGTTCACTCACACTCACTCACTATCCAGTTTTACGTCGTGTTTCCACTACTGTGGGTGTGAAGGTGCATGGCTGTCCTCAGAGCTTTCTTCCACTTCTCCCACATTGGCGTCAGTGTTGGCGATGTTCCATGCCTTTAAATCTCCATCCACTGCCTGCTTCCATGTCTTGCGCGGCCTGCCTCTACCAGGGTTACCATCCACTCTCATGTTGGTGATCTTATTAATCCAAGTATTACTTCGCTGTACATGACCAAACCACCTCAGACGCCTTGATCTTATTATGCAGTCAAGGTCACAGATTTTAAGCCTCTCGCGTAAGGCACTAGAACTGACTCTATTTTCGGGTTTGACACCACACATCCATCTCAGCATCGCACGTTCGTTTCTCTCCAGGCGAACTGTGTCAGTTTTCTTTAATGGCCAACATTCACTGCCATATAACATAGCACTTCTGACACAACTGCTGTAAACTTTACCACGTGTGTGGAGCGACAAACTCTTACAAGACAAAATTGGCAGTAACTCTAAATTTCCCCCAAGCAGTTCTCACTCTTGTGATAGTAGCAGCCTCACAGCCACCCCCAGGGCAGATGGTGTCGCCCAAATAGCAGAAGGAGTCCACGACATCTAGCTCATGATCGTCGACAAGGACATGGTTGCAAGGTCTACCATCAATAGGACGTGCAGTCCCGAGACATCTACCGCACTTGAAGGTGGGGTCAGGGGTCAATCTGCCATGTATGTTGCTACACTTTTTGTGGACCCAGTGAGAGCAACCGTTGCAGAAAATGGAATTGCTACCAACTCCTTTTCTACAGACACCACAGGGGTACTTGCCAGAGTCGCTCAAGGAGTTTAGGTTGGGACCAGATATCATTATTTTGGTTTTAGCCATATTCACACGTAGGCCCTTTGATTCTAGTCCAGACTGCCACAGACAAAGTTTTTCAAGCAGATCATCCAGTGACTCAGATGTTATGACTAGGTCATCAGCATACAGGAGTTCCCAGGGACAACCAGTTCGGAATTCTTGTGATAGGGCCTCAAGGACAATAATGAAGAGAAGTGGGCTCAGAACGGATCCTTGGTGGACACCAACCTGAACACTAAATTCATCACTGTATGAGTTATTGATTCTAACTCTACTCTTGGCATGGGTGTACATTGCCTCCACAGTATGCACTATCCATTCAGGCAACCCCACACTTCTCATAGCCCACCACAAAACTTTACGAGGTACTCGGTCAAAGGCCTTCTCCAGGTCAACAAAGGCAAAGAATAGGTTCTTCTCCTTGGCAAGATATTTTTCTTGCAGCTGTCGTACCATAAATATTGCATCAGTTGTTCCTCTTCCTGGCATAAAACCAAATTGCATCTCCTCTATTTCCACGATATCACGGATCACCTTTTCTACGACCCTTTCAATAACTTTCAAGACCTGATCTGTGAGTTTCAGACCCCTGTAGTTACCTCTCTCTAGGGCATCACCTTTACCCTTGTACAGGTTGATGATGTAACTGTCATCCCAGTCCTTGGGGACTTTCCCCTCATATATGATGGTGTTTGCGAGTTTGGACACAAGAGGGCAGCATGTATCAACAGAAGCTTTAAGCATTTCAGCAACGATGCCAGAAGGCCCGGGTGCTTTACCTAATTTCATTTTCTTGATTGCATCAGCGACCATCTTGGGAGTTACCAGTATTGGGGGGCCAGCAACAGGTTCTGCTGTAGGCAAATCCTCAAACGACCAGGGAAATTCAATGTTGAGTAGGCGCTCATAATGTTGCCTCCAAGCTTTTTTCTTGGCATCATCACTAAAGGAGAGATTACCCTCATCATCCCTTACACATTTATCCCCGATAATATCCTGGTTTTCTTTCTTCATTTGCTTTGATATACGAAAGATGTCATCCTTTCCTGATTCAACATCCAAGAATCTAATATCTTCTGCCCTTTTCTTTGCATTGTATACAACTCGCTTGGCTATGCGTTTAGCACAGAGGTAATCTTCCTTGCACCCACCCTCTCTCCAAGCCTTCCACAGACATCTCTTTTCCTCTACCGCAGAACTAACAGAATCATCCCACCACCATGTCTGCTTTCTCCATCTACCCTTCTTTGTAAAACCACAGATCTCATCAGCTGACTTTAAGAGGCTACTTTTGAGGTGCATCCAGATATCATCAACAGATGCAGCTTCATCCAGACTAGCAGATAGGTCACTCTCCACAGCCTTGCCAAAAGCATCCTTTATGTCAGGATCTTTTAATTTCCAGATACGAAGTTTTGGGGTAAAAGTTTACTTACGCAGTTTGGTAGTTTTCAGCGTAATGTCACAGACAAGCAACTTGTGTTGAGGAGCACATTCTTCACCAGGGATGACTTTAACATTGGAGACAAGTTTCAAGTCCCGACGTCCGGTAAGGACGTAGTCAACTTGGGTGGAGGAGCCTCCTGACTGATATGTGACAAGGTGTTTGTCACTCTTTTCAAAAAAGGAGTTACCGATGGCCATGTTGTTGGCCACACAGAACTCAAGTATCCTCTCACCCTCAGTGTTGCGCTCTCCAAGCCCAAAACCACCATGAACACCTTCATATCCGGCAGATATCCTACCAATATGACCATTGAAGTCGCCACAAACGAACAGAGTCTCAGAATTCTCAAGCTTGGCAACTGTACTTTGAAGTTCGTCATAAAAGGCATCCTTAATATTAACATCCAGACCCACTTGTGGAGCATAGACAGAAAGAATGGATAAAATGCTAGTGCCAATATTAATTTTGATGAGAATCAATCTATCAGAAATGCGCTGGATATCAAAGACTTTATCTATCCACTTCTCAGCCAGCAGAATACCAACCCCACTGGTGCCCTTGTCATTGCCAATCCAAAAAAACTTGTACTTGGAGTCTTTGCCATATATCATACGGGCTGACCCACCTCTCCATCTGGTTTCCTGTAAACAGCACAGGTCAATTTTTCTTCTGGAAATGGTTTCCACCACCTCACTAGATCTACCTCTCATTGTACCAATATTCAGTGTTGCGATACGAAACTTTTGATGTGGTAGCAGGCTGTCGATCTGGCGGTGCCCACATCTGACACCCACCCTACCGTTAACGACACTCCTATTTCTAAGAGTCCCGTTGTCACTGGAAATGTTTCTTTGAACAACCATGACTTTGATGAAGCAAAATTTTACAGTTGGATGCCCTTCCTACCACCAACCTTGGATCACAGCTCCCAGGGGGCTGGGTTCTAAAGACAGTTATTCACCAGGGTGACACCAATCACAGTAAGCCAAAAAACAAGCGTGACAACCAAGATACAACAGATGTAGACAGCAAGATGAGCAACTGGTTTAGGCGCCAGCGACCCGCCTTTTAGCCCCTTCTCCTGTCAGTACAAACAGTTCTGCCACGTGAAGGCCAGGAGCTGGACATTAGTTGTCAGAGGCTGTATCTTACGCAAGCCATTGGGGCATTTTATAGGCAAGGAGAGCTCATCCTCAATGCCACCCCGGCAATAACAAAGGCATTCCAGGAGTGCTTGTTTGCTAAGAACGTTATAATATAGTATTGATTTATAATATCCGGCTTTAAGCATGCATGTAACAAATTACAGCCCTTAGTTTTGTTTAATTTGCGAGAGACAAAGCTTGTCCTTCGGTAGATTTGTGAAAAATCTCTTATAAAGCCGCAAAATGAAAAAATAGTTTTTGCTTATGGTAGATTGTAATCCGGCTAAAATTATATCAGTATTATAAAATGCGGTTCAACAGGTTTTTCAAACATGTTATCATTAATTACATAATATAATATATAAGCCAGATAATACTGAGTTGATGTAACGTAAACTAAAGTAAAAATCAGTTGGTGTCTGTTTACACTTTTATAGGCTATTTATAATTTTGATCTTCCTTTAACTAAGTTGTTCAGTGATAAGTGTTAACATGAAATCATGATTCAACCATTTGTATATGATTAAGCTCTTTAATTCATTTGACAAATGTGATGAGCAATATCACATATTTTACGGTTTAAACTGTTTACTCTCTACGACCCTCTACCCGGGGCAACGTTTACAGAAAATGTTAATTCAATTAGTATCTGACAGGATTTTGACTTATCTTATTTTTCAAACAGAGTGTAGACTCGCCTCCTGTCAACCAAGTGAATTAACACTGATATGAGTAATCATAGATTTCAACCAATCAATGATAGCCTTTGCACGTAAACATGAATTAGACTTGAGCCTTTGATACTTAGCACTAGCAGTTGCTACCAATTGTTAATAGTGGACCAAATTAAGCCGGGCTGAAGTCACAATGAAAATAAACTTGACTTCACTCATGATGATCATATCCTCGGTTATCAAAAATGCAACGCTTTTTCCTTTTCTGAATTTGCCGCTACTGTGCGGTAAGCCAAAACGAAAGTCCTTTGGGACTTGAAAAAAGGAATGCCGGCATTAAAACAGTCGATTGAGTACTGGCAAATAATAATTTCTTTGTTGCTTGTGTATACATATATGTATCACTGGAATCTGTCACACTTAAAACATTGCTAACACAGTTTGAGCTTGATCGTAGACTCTGCCTATTCGATTTCTTGTTATTCACAATGTATAAGGTTTCAAAAGTTATTGACCGTCGCGTTGATGCTGAGGGCAGGGTTCAATTTTTAATAGACCTTTTTGCCGTAACACTATTTTCCAGCTTCGTGCATATCTTGAAACAAAGAACTGCATCTTAGAATGTGCGGAATGTGAACTTCTTTTGTTTGAAATAGATCTTTCCTTTGTCTTCCAGTCAAGAACGCATAAAAATAAGACCTAGTTCAAACGTCGCATCTCACATGTGTCGAATGCAATGCTATAAAACTAGCCTATTTTTTCATTACATTACATGATATAATATAAAAGTCGGACTTTTATACTACTGGTCGACTAAATTTGAAACGAAAGTTGTTGAAAATTGTATTGAAAAAAAATTTGAAAATTGTTTAGCACTGAGTTAAATGTAACGTAAAAACCAGTGACAAAACTAAAGCAAAAATCAGTCAGCGTCTGTTTACACTTTTATAGGCTATTTATAATTTTGATCTTCCTTTAACTAAGTTGTTCAGTGATAAGTGTTTAACATGAAATCATGATTCAACCATTTGTATATGATTAAGCTCTTTAATTCATTTGACAAATGTGATGAGCAATATCACATATTTTACAAAATGACTATTTATAGAAATAGTTGTTCTTACAGTATAAATTAAAATACAAAGAGACAGCTACAAAAAAAATTATTACAAAAATCAACGAAAAAACCACCATCTTTCCCATTACTATTAGGGGCTCTGTCTGTATTTCTTTGGAGTTGTACTCCAACCACCATTGCTCCTTTGATTGGGCTCAACACTGGCGTCATTCATTGAATAACTAGTAAACAAATTATGAGATACCAAGCTTTGTAAAATGCTTTATCTATTATCCAAACCAGCAATTTAATTTCCGGTAAAACATCACTTCACCAGCAAACGTATTGCAAGTACCGTGGGAATGTTAACAAAGCTATAGTTCTTGGCAAATAATTATTCAAAGCATTGAGAATTGAGGAACGTGACATAACGTTTAATTAAATGATAATTGAAAAACACAGCTTATATAAACATGTAAAGAAGCCACTAGTACCATATAATGATCCGAACACAAAAGAACAGCACACGATTTAAGCTCCATTTTCTCCTAGTGTTGGCTTCTTTATTCTGTTGGATACCCACAACACACACTATTTGCATTCCCGTCAGTGGTAATAAAAGATTTCACTGTGATACCTTGACATGTTTAGTTTTGGATTTGCACTATGTTATAGGGGACGGCTGTAAAAGGTATAAAAAGCCTGACAGTGTTCAGGAGTTAGACACTTTAGCACTTACGTGTACGTACTCAAGCGAAATCAAGTGGCTAAATTGAACATTAATTTAAAATGCCAGGTGCAAACACCAATCAAACGGTACGTAATCATTTATTTTCCATTTGTAATTTTTAATCTTTTCTTCAGTTTAACTTCCTCATCACTAATAAAGGGAATGATGTTTTTCTTTCAGATTAATGTTGAGGACGATCAAATCCACACTCTTCTGGAGGAATTAAATATATTCGTCCATGAACAAATGGCCGGATTCGGCCTAGTGAGTATCATTATGATTGCAAAACATATTTTATCTTTATCTATAACTATTTTTAGCGTAAATGCATTTGCACTTGGCAAGTTCGCCTGACGAATTTATGGACTGTTTCATCAGAACACGTGACCTTAGTTTCAAGTGACTACGCCACGGCACAAAAGTGTTGGGTCTGTAACTGATATTTTTATTCTTTTCAGAATTTCCCAAATCCTAACGGAAGATTACGATGGTAAGAGGACTTACACTCCTGGATTGAGTTGGTAGAAGGTGGGCTATGGCTAACCCAGGTCTCAAAGGTTTTCTTTAGACTTACCCTTGGACAGCACTAACCAGCTAACCCAACTTCTATCAACTTGGCCCTGTTCTTACTTGAACTTGATAAAAACTCTAATTGCATTGTTTCTATTTTAGGGGAGCAATACTGGAAAGGGCAATGAGGTTTTTGACCTTACAGCTCTTTCATCACGTATATGATATGATGATGCAAAATGGTAAATAAACTTTGAAAATATTTGCTAGGCATTCCAATACATAAACAGATTTCTCTTACAATTTTCAGCAAGTCAAGATCGAGGTCGCAGTGACTGAGAAGGATATTTATATGTTATCAGTGGTTCCATTATAGTTTATACCTATATAAATATTTCAGATGTAAATATTTGAAAAAATAAAATCTTATCTCACACATATATAATGTATATATAAATAAATGTGCAATACTTGAAATATAACATGGTTTCCATTGTGTTGGATTATTTTATAGTAGTTGGAATACTTAGACAAAAAAATGAATTTACAAGCGCTTGTTTACTCATACTCAGTCTACTCAAGGTACACATTATTTCTGTTGATGAGAAGTTCATTACAGGTTTGGGAATGGTACATACGTATAATGTTTATGATATTATGTTAACATGCATTTTTGTTAACAAGTGGATCAAAGTTTCAGTATCAATAGTATTAATTTAGTTTTACAACTGTAGAACCCGATGGCGGCAAATGCTATTTTTTAAATTTGATTAAGTAAACAATTGTCATTTATTTCTTTGAGAAGAAATACTAGGCACCACGCTTTTTGTAAAGTGCCGACCTTTCACTACAAAATTTTAGGATCAGATCACTGATTTGGATTTGAAGCCGATTCTTTGGCACTTTTACAACAACATATATTCACTCATTGATAGGAGGCACAAACTTATATTGCTTATTCATTTAGATTTGTTTTAAAGTTCTCTAATTTTCTGTTTTTGTTCTGTAATACGCTACTCTCAGATAACAAAATTGCAGCGACATTTAAGATAGACGAAAATATACTTCTGAAAAGCAATCATTGCTGCAAATTATCTCATTAGACAATACAACAACAAATGCCGTTCATTTATTAGCAGACAAAGTATGGGTTGTTTAACTCTAGTTTCATTTCTATGAAAACGTGTTTGAGTAATTTTTCCTTAACGCAATTCCGCATTAATTGAAATGGTGAGATAGAGGTATTTTTACTTTGTCGTTTTTAAAAGTGATTAAAGTCATTGCTTTATTTAATTGAGCCGTTTTTGAGCATCTAAGGTCATTCCTTTATTTGTATTTGGTGGCTCCTAAAAGAGCCGTTTTTGGAGCATCTAAGGTCATTCCTTTATTTGTATTTGGTGGCTCCTAAAAGAGCCGTTTTTGAGCATCTTGATGAATCAGCTCAGAAGTCCTTTCGTTCCTTTGCCCAGGAAAGAGTTGGCTTTTCTGTAAACAAAACAAAATATGATCAGACAAAAAACCTTGGAAGCTTAAAAATCGGAAATCAATTTTTTACCTCTTTTGGTATTTGTTCGTTTGCTCCTTTCGTGATAAAAGGATAGCTTCATGAAGGTGGCTGCACTGATTATTCGGGAAGACGCTACACAGGCCTCCATCGAAGTACTGCTATTGCAGTGTGGACAGGATGAGTGATCAAAAAATACTTTCTTTTTTGTAAACAAAGAAACATCAACAGGCTTATCAAGTAGAACTCGACAAGTCGTTGATGTTTTGAAAGTATTTATCGACCACCCCTCCTCTAAAATGTTGTCTAGTTCCCTAGCTGGCACAGAAAACTTTAGTGATGTCGCAGTTGGAATGCGACGGCGTAGGTCTGATGGCGAAGAAGGCAGGCAGGCAAAGAGATCAGCAAAGCACACTTTCTTGATCGGCACTGTGACGCTGACTTTTCTCTGGACTGTACCATTTACAGCTTGACAGGTCGCTACGTTTAATCGTTGGCTGATAAGAACCTCCAAAGTCTGCCAGACTCGCTGAAATCCTAAAATGAAAAGAGAATTATAAAAATTAGATCAATGCATGAAATAGGCAAAATGGGCCATTACGGATCATACCTGATTTCTTCGAGAAGTAAACAAGCTTCAAAGTGCTGTTGCAATTTTCTTCGTCAACCCAAGAGTCGTATTTGGAGCTGAAGCTTTTCCATCGAACTAAAAACTGACTACGGCCAGAAGCATCGACACGACGATCGAGGACTTTTGAGACTTTATACATGTTGTGGAGACCGTTAGGACCGACAGTTCTTTCTACGATACTCAAATGAGATTAAAATACTCAAGAAGACTGTTTCAGGCCTTTTTATCTACAGCTGGCTTTTGTGTCACAGTTTTGTCGGCATCTAAAATGAGGCCGACAAGTCTAGTTTTGTCTGCGCGCTTCTATTCTTTCATTATGAAGGTGGTTTTGGCGGCAAGTCAGAAGCTTAACATCAGAAACTTAACATCAGAAGTGTCAGATTCTGAATCATTTCTATAATCTTCCTTAAAAATTTGCGTGTTGAACTCAAATATTGTTGATGATTTCTGTTTCTTAAAGTTTGTTAGCGAGAACAGACTGCATATTGCTTACGCTACCCTACCCCTGATAGGTAATCTATAATTCATTATATTTGTCCAAAGAGGGGGAAGGACTTATCAAAATTTGTCATACCAGATCGACTCCCCAGAGATTCGAAAAATGTCCGAGTACGCGAAGTTTAAGCGAAGTCTATGCCGAACATATAAGTTTTGGCGGATTTAGTCACCCTCTGTTAGAAAGTTTGTCACCTATTGTTTTACGAAATGGCACTCGAACAATAGAGCATTTCTTGATACGTGATACCATCAGGATCATGCATAAGTGTTGGACTTTCCACGGGAATTGCCTGAATATTTTTGAAAACCTTAACAACGATGGTGCACATAGTTTTTACTTCAGAGGTGTCTTGATCCTAAGGTCTTCTTTTAGAATGGATAGTGGTATAGTCGTTGATTATTAATACAATTAGCCACTCTTTTTCAATGCCTTCTTTTACTAAATTATCGAAAGACGGTGAAATTTTTCGAATTTGTCAACGATGTTATAGATTGTCATTCTTGAGCAAGTGTTCCCTATTGTCTGCTGAGTGTCCATTGCTTCCTGATTTAAGTGAAAATTGCGAAGATAAAGGGCGTGGTCTTTTTGGAAAGAGTTGCAGGTTTGACTTTAGCTGATAGATTATTGATACGGTCCTTTTTTTATTAAGTTCAATGCGCTGTTTAGAATGTCTTGCTGATGAAACGGATTGTAAGATTGTATCGAATATGGGATTAGCGCCCGCGCTAACGCAAAATTCTTTGAAGCGTTCGGGGTCGTAAATGGGAGGATCTGTATTTTGTATGAATCGTTCGTGAATTTTTTGTTGTACAGCTGCTACCTCCGTTGTCAGATCACACCCTAGAAAATTAATAAAACCCACAAAAACGCATGAGTTTATTTTTGATCTTTATTGTTTTTCACTGAAATTTACAACTTTGAGGGGTAGTGAAAAGACCTTGTGGCATTTTATCATCACTACGACGAGTAGGATTTAATTTGTAATGTTGAATTCCAAAGCAATTCGGTAAATGCTTTGAATAGCTGTCGATTGGTCTAAATCCTGTGGACCCCTTCTTGCCACATACACAACACAAATATTTTTTTGCGCCCACACTAAAAAATTACATTGCAATAGCGCAAAAATCACGAATAGCGCAAGTCTGGACGACATGATAGCATCAGTGTTTTGAAATTGCCGGCTAGACTTTAAGCGCCCACAATCTTTGTACATTCAGTCGGTGGTTGCTCTCATTAATTTACAACATGTGCAGACAAATTGTATACATGCTCGTGGTTTGGCCATCAGAGAGCTCAAACTGAATCCGCAAATGGTTGTTCAAGACACTAATCTGCCCAAGCCACAAAGTACGCAAAAAGTGCGTTAACATATGCAAGATACACAGTGAGAAACATTATCAGCATTTATTTCTTGAGAAGAAAGAATGGGTGTCTGAACTTGCTAGAATCTTAACGTACATCATACCATGTAAGCTACATATTGAGAAGCCATTATCAGCTTTTGTTTTGTCAGTAGAAAGGTACATGTGTGAACTTGGCTCTTGCTGCGAAGGTTTTCATGCTCATTTCATGCACAATTTTTTGTCTCATTCGTGATTTTGGCATGAAATTACACTTTTTGTAGCTGGAGCTATTTAAGGAAGGTACATGAATTTTACTTGTATCTTCAAAAGCCTTCCCCGTTGAAAGTAGTGATATGTACGTCGACTTCCGATAGCCTTGCTCATGGAGGAAGACGATATTTTCCTACGGGCTGTTTTAAGTAAACCGATGTGTTGAAATTCCAGAACAAACTGCAGGGTTCTCGAATTTCAAGCCAAATTCTTCAAGGCAAAACGGCAAAGAAACAACAATATCCTTGCAAAAGCGAGAGCACATTCGAAGCTCACCTGTTGAAAAACTACTAATTAGTGAAGGATTAAAGAGATATGGGAGAGACTTAACGGCGACTGTACGTTTTTGGATAAAACACACTGATGCTCTGGGACAAAATCTTCAGAAATACTACGCGTCAGTAGAGAAACAAGGCGGGCCCTCGATGAGCAAGTCAGTGGACAGAATAAGAAGACTAGAAAAGAATGACACAACTCACACAAAAACAGGTAAGTTCAAATCTGCTTTTAGTTGTACAGTACGAATCTCTCTGCAGAAGGACATATATCATTTCAATAGTTTTTCTTTAAACCTCAGTGAAAGAAATCTTCAGCCGCCAGCAGAGAAAACTCAAGCCACAGATGAGTTTGCAGATTAGGGGAGCAATGCAACAGTTAAAGAGTTCAAAGAAACCAAGGCAAATATAACAATGACGCCCGGAAACAAAGATACAACGTTTTTGCGAGTACTCGACTCTCAATCTCGAGAAGAGGTAATGGCATCGCTTGTTCCCTCAGAAGCGTCTACTGGTTACAGGCATGGTGGTGATAGTGTTATTGATGATGATGATGATGATGAAACCGACAAGAATAAATAGCGAGAGGGCGGTACGAAAAGAAGGTATGTCCAATTGGTAACTTTAACATGACAACTTTTAATTACCAAACACTGCCAGCTTTGATTTTCCTCTCATCCAAATGTAATTTTGTTCCAATTTGATGTGACCCAAGCTTTTAAAGTCCCAGAACTGTTGCATCACACTTCAAACAAACATGAATATTCAAATAATGACGTGGCCTTCATAATTAGGAAAGCAATTTTTCAAACGTGAAGACAGTAAAAAGCCAGACACCATAGCTGAATATTTCTAATTTCGTCTTGTTTTGACTGGGTTCTCTTTCCTGATCACCAGGTTTTTTGCCCTTACATGTTTATTGTTTTAGGATTTATAGGAAAAAGAGAGGAAAACAGAGGAAAATGTCCAGAAAAGAGCAGATAGACAACATTCTGACATCTCTTCCTGATTTGATCAAAAATGCAAACAAATGTGCTAAAGACCATACCCGCTGTCTGAAGAAATTGATGGGTGGCAACATTATTTCGGAGTCGTATTAAGCTTTGTTTGGTCACTGCTCGTAGTTAAATATTTCATTTTTCGCTGTGAATGTAGAATACGGTTAATGTTGTCGATCATTATCCCTTGAAAAAATGAATGATATGACTTATATTGCTAGAACTATGTAATGAATAAAATCTTTCAAATGTGGTTGTTTTGTCGTTATATTCACGATTTGGTACATTGTACAACACCCCAGTACGTATCCCCTATGACATGCTACATGCTAGTGAACACTATGAATCACAGAGAAGGATCTTTCTTCGCAAGTAGAGCGTTTTTTATAAACCCATGAAATGCACTTTAGCGTATTGCAAATGATAGAAACAATCACCGAAAACCCAAGCTTTTGAAGAATAATACGTGTCTTCAAGTGAAAACTCATTCGTATTATTGTTAGTTATAGTCACTTAAGCATTTCAAATGGCAAGTGCAAATCACAAATTGCCAGATTTGCGAAAAAGCGGCTAAATCGGAAAACTCTATTAGAATAATATATAAATACCATAATCATTCATTTATGTTTAAGGACTTAGGTCTTAAGTTATTAGATTAAGTAATTAGAAAGAAGTAAGTAGAAGTTAACCCAATTAACAAAATATTACTTTCTTAAACATTTAGCTATTTCTTTGAACGATTTTGAGCTTCTTAAGAACGTATCCGTCTAATGACCATGCAGACGAGTCTACACAACCCCTCACCGATTTCGTTCAAATTTGGTTTTCTTGTTCAGCTCAGTGAACCTACACATTTGGCCAAACAGTTTGTCAGAATATTAAAATTTGGCTGAGTTACACAAATTTAAAATTTGTAGTCAAAAACGTACAAAATTCGGGACAAATATGCGGTAAATTGAAGATGTTTCCTGTTCAGCCGAGTTTGAGTCTCAGGAAATTTTGTTTTGCCCAATGAAAGATCATGCCTAGTACTTTGCATAAATGCAAAAAAAAAGTTTTGATAATGATGTCTTTATCATTGTTAATTTTCATTGGACTTAGACAATTTTCACTATTTTGTAAACTTAGTAAAAGTAGCATTAAAATGCGGGGCCACAGCGAAAATGCGGCGATATTCTTATTCAATTAAAGGCTATTTTTAGATAAGAGGACTTTTGGTCTATGCAATCACGGGGGAAAAAGTTTGTGAAGTTTGTATTTTCCATCGAGAACTCGCACTTGAAATTCGACAATTTTTCCTGCCTATGATGGTCACGTGACATTCCACGACAACGTTTTTACTCGGGAAATTTCGAGAAAGGTTGAGTAGCGAGTTTCGACTAATAATCTTCGCATTGCACTCGAATTTATTCTATGTTGTTTTATTTATTTGTTATTATCATTATTTTTTTTTGAAAAATACGTGCCTTTTTTCGTTATCTTTAAATTCTAGACTAAAAGGCTGCAGGAAAGTGGAGCTTTTCTGATAGTAAATAGACCATGTTCGTATTCTCAGTATTGGACTGGAACTAGCTTGTAATAGAGGCTCATGCAGGGGAATCTTTTCTAATGCAAATATTTTGAATGATATTCCCTCATATGAGCCTTTATTGCAAGCTAGTTCCAGTCAAGAGAGCATAAATGCTCTTGTTCCAGTCCAATACTGAGAATAAGAATATGACCTATTAGTTGTTTGCTTTGTTTGTTATTCATTCTGATGATTAATTTGTAAACGTAAAGTCGAAATATAAAATTTCCACCATCATACTGCGTTCTCGTTCTTTATCTAAACATTATATAGCGATGAGCATTTTAGGATTATCCTTCTTGATACAATGTTTTATGCCTTTTTATGTTGGGCTGATTTTTAATAAACAGTTGCAGAAGATGAAAATGATATGGGTGATATTAATTATACTAAAGAAAGTAATGAAGTCATAAAGGTTTGACGAAAAAAGTTTTTTTTGGTGCTTTCGTGTTATTTTGCCAAGCCTTGGCGTTTTTATGATTGCGTGACATGTGCCACACCAAGTGCCAGACAACAAACTTTCCCGCGCCGAAATTGTATTTAATGTGTCGCCGGAAAGATGGGAGATAAGAAATTTATTTGTTCTTTTCGCGAATTTTCAAAGAAAGACTGTAAACTTTCTTCTCGATACAAGAGTGTCAAGTCTATTTCAATGCTAAAGAAGTGTTCAAATAGCACAAAGGAACACTTGAATGGTTGTTATTCGTTTCAAACCTTCAACCGAAGGAGTCGAGGATGAAGGCAAATTATGTTTGGCCCGCGTTGGCTTGTTCGACGAGATTGTAGAAGACTATACCATTTGTCCCGAGCACAGGAGCGAATTTGGATTAGGATGGCGGCCCAGCAAAGTGTGCAAATACCCTGAGCATGACTGCAAGCAGAAACCTTTCCGAGGGATATCGAAACTTATGTCCAAAAAAATCTACCTTCACTTCGGCATGCTTTGTGTAACCGGACAAGGTAAACACAAATTGCACGTTGTGTCGCGATCCATCTATATTCTTACATTTCTACAAATTATATATATTACAATAAAATTACATATCCATATACAACTTATAAAGCTGTGTTTATCTGGCTAGTGAAAGCCCTTGTGATTGATCAAAGATTTTTTTCCAGGAATATGCAGGAAATGTATGACAAAATATAGCGAAACAGTACACTGTGTAGGTGATATACAGGTATAACAGAATAATAATACTGTGAAATCATAGCGCTTGTGCTCACCTCTCAAAGCCGTTTATAGTTTTCCAAATAGAATTTAGCTTCACGATTTTCTATACGAATAAAACTTTAAATTGAATTCCGGTATTTCGAACACCGAGCTATGGGAGTGCAAATCAAACCATTGTTGTTTTCTGTTTGTGAACTTGTAGTACTGGCCTTTATTTTGCTCACAGCTCAGTTGTTGTGGGCCCAAAGAAACCGCATTACGCCAAAGCTAGACGCCATTGCTCAAGGCTCAAGAAACTCGTGGAATATAAACTATGTAAGCACGGCATACGACAAGTTCAAGATATTAGTTCTAAAAAGTTAGGATAGGATCCGGAAACACTGACGCGTCACGTCCCACTCTATATATATTTACTGAATACAAATATTGTTTTGTTAGGAGAGTACCGCAGAGCGAGCCTTATATGATACAGGTGAGGAGGCTAAAAAGGATGAGGATGTGCCCCTAGAGAGATCTACACGACCAAAAGTGAGTTTTATAACTTGTTGCCTCGCGCAATAAAAATTGATGAATAAATGGTAGAAAATGTTGTTTTTAATTACGGGAAACGGGACGAGATGTGATAGGAATTTGATATCTGATTACCAAATATCTTTCCGTTAGAAGAGACTATCCAAAAATGGCTAGCCGGATCTAGCCGTCGACTAGTTAGAATAGTCCAGTTTCCAGTTACTATCATGGACTGCTGAGCTTCCTGACAAAAGGTGTATTTATACAGGGTTAGCCTCCTTTTCAAGAAAGATCCATGGGAGTAAACTCGATTTTTTGGTTTTGTTTTGTTTTGTTAACAACAGAAAAAAATCGAGTTTACTCCCTTGGGTCTTTCTTGAAAATGAAGCTAACCCTGTATAAATGCGCCTTTTGTCAGGAAACTCAGCGGTCTCCAGTAACTGGAAACTGGACTACATATTGTACCCCCCTATTAGCTAATTTTTCGTTTCGTTTTTTTTTTTTTTTGGAAGACTCGACCGGGTATGTATAGAGAGGAAGTGGAGCTTCCTGATCTTGCTACTTTAGAAGACAAAATGTCCCAACTGACTTTTGAGGATGACGACGAGGGGGAATATATACCGACACCTATGCGCAAAGAGTACACTGGCCTGCACTCGCTGAATAGGCACATTAGCACTTTGACAGATGGCAGGGTCAGTCCAGTTCGTTTCCAGTTGAACCAACCGCTGGCCGACTGCGCGAAAAGTACACGGTACTACATAAAAAGAAAGGCGACAGAAGTTATAAACGCTAGCCTAAACTGCATTGCACCAGGACAGTCTGAAGAGTTGCTTGAGTTGGTTACTACTCAGGCGGTGGAACCAGAAGAAGAACATCCAAGCGAGAAAGTGATAAAGGATCTGATTTCCCTGTATGAAGAATCGACATCTTGGTACACGCAGATGACAGTGTTGTCTATTTTTGCGAAGCACTACACGAAATCCCAGCTACAGCAGATGGTACCTGGCTTTAAACCATATGGCGGATAGATCAGGCGAGAAAGCACGCAGCAGTTGTTGGCGCCGGCGTGAGCGAAGAACGTCAACCTGTGGTTCGTTATAGGTTAGACAGAGAAAAGGTTGATCACTTTCTCGACTTTGTCAGTTGTCCGCATTATATTCAAGATGTGGCGTATGGTACAAAAAAGCTCCAAATGTCAACTAGAGATTCCAAATGTGGTGCGCACCGTACTAAGCTCCCGTATGGTTGCGCTGTACCAGAATTATTGCAGCGAAATGGAGTTCGTGCCCCTTGCAAAGTCAACACTTTTCACTATACTTAAAGTGAGTAACTTAAGTTACCGGTTTACATATAATTTCGTTTATTATTAGTGTTATATCGATATAGGTCTATTCATAAAACTGCTATTTTAAAATAATTCAACAGGTATGTGCTGCATCAAAAAAGAAGAGTCTCTCGGGTCTGGATAGCGTAGCAAGCGAAGGGTCGTCAGCGTTTGAGACTCTGGAATCAGCAGTTCATACTATCGGATCCCTAGGTCAGTACATTTGCCTAATCTACAGCTGTATGCAAGCCTAATAGCCGACTTCCGAGTTACACTTCACTTGCCACATAAAAAATTATAAGGACAAGGCTACGTGCATAAAGCTCAGTTATTCGTAACAAGACAAAAGTTTTAGCACGTTGCCTTGTTCTGAGTCCTTTGTATGTGGCAGGTGAAGCATATCTCGCAACTGGACTATTGCATCATTAGTTGGCTGGTTTCCATGATTATCCGCGGTCATGTTGTTTTTATTGTACATCTAGGGAGGTCTGAATGGATTGACAGCACTGTTAAAAGACTGCGATCAGCAAAGAAATATCTAAAAGCCGATTACAAGCTGCATGTGACCGAAGGAAGCCCTTGCGCCGATCATTGCCAGGCATATGCGTTGTCTGCCGATGACAGACACTTCCAGGCCACCTGCGGTCATCAGCATTCCATTGTGTGTGACAGATGCCAAGATACCAAGTCAGTGCTTCACGAAATTTCATCAGTTCTGGGAGCGGTCGATTGCTCACATGGGTAATTTTCATTGAAAACGATTAAAAGCTTTAAATGCACCCTCGGTACCTATGGACAAAGTTAGTGAGCCATGTATACATGTTAATTACATGCTCATTTGTATACAGTCATTATTTCAAGGTGTGCAATACTCCGTAATACCTAATTTATGGTTGTTTGATATTGCTTTAGTTACCAGGGACAGAAAGAGGAGTTGCAATTCGACGTTCAGCATGCAACCAGCCGGATACTTGAATGGAAGGCACACATTGTAAGAGGGATTAACCAAGAGAAGGCTAAAGCTCAAATCCTTGATAACCTGGAAAGAAACCAATGTCTCATCGTAATGGACTGGGCGATGAAATGGCTCCCCAAAAAATTCCGTGAATCGCAATCGGAATGGTTTGGGAAAAAAGGCATCAGTTGGCATGTATCAGCTTGCATCACACGCACCGAGGACACGGAAACTGACTTTGAGGTAATATTTATACTTTTTCAGAAAGACTGCATCGCTGTAAGGGTCAAACGGCATCACTTTATAATCCCGTGTTCATTGGTCAAGGAACACTATAGTCATTAACCAAATAATAGATACACATTTGAACTAATAATGGTACTATGACTCTGAAAATAGGTCCGTACACTGGTGCACATTTTTGAAGCCTGTACCCAAGATTGGTTCGCTGTAGCCTCTGTACTGGAAAGCGTCGTATCCGAGATAGCTGACATGGAGCCTGCAGTAGAGGAATTGTTTCTGAGAAGTGATAACGCAGGCTGTTATCATAATGCTGCGCTCCTTTCCAGTGCCACATCTATAGTTTCATGTAAAGGTTTGGTATTGAAGAACTACAGCTTTAGCGAAGCCAATAGTGGTAAAGATGTGTGCGACCGAAAGATCGCCCCTCTCAAGGCGCACATAGAGAGATATCTAAACGAAGGTAAGACCGCTTCACTGATAAGCACCTAATTAATTCCATGGCGTAGCGCCTCTCGGAAGCAAGAAATGGACCATGCATATAGAACGTTGTGGTAAGATTTTACCCATGTCTAGCTGCAGTCATTCTTACAAAACTGCTGTAATTGAGTGTATGAAAATAACTAAGTTAATTAATAAGGTTACTTACCCATAAACCCTAACCTGCCGATGTTCCTTTTCAGGGCATGACGTCACTACTGCCGTACGGCTGAAGGAGGCACTCGACTCCTATGGAGGAGTAAAAGGGTGTTGGGCTGCTGTGTGCGAGCTTGATCCAAAAAAGCAAAATTTGACATCTTTTAAGTGGGTGGGGATAAGTCAACTAAACAATTTCCAGTACGAAGCAGATGGTAGTATTATGGTTTGGCGTGCATATGGTGTGGGAGCAGGATCACGAAAAGAGGCTCATTCTGTAAAATCAACGCTGCAATTGACAGGTATAAAGGTTCTGAAGCCCTTCCACCAACCGCGCACCACAAAAGGCGCGTTAAAATTGCATCTCGACATAGAAAACCTGAAGCAGAGATGTGTAGTGAGGATAGTAAGACCGAGGAGAATTCAAGTACCCTGTTTACATGTCCAGAGGAAGGATGCACCAAAGTATACCGCTCGAGCCGCTACCTTGTCAGTCATCTAGACTTGGGGAAGCACCAATACAAACTCCACTGTGAGACACAATATGACCACATAAGACGGCAGTGGGCGGCGAAGTGTTCTTCTCTGAAGGTCAATATACCAGTGTCGCATAGCAGTTCCAGTGCTTCTGTCTCCTGCAATAGTTCTGAGAGTTTGCCACGTGGTTGGGCCCTCAAAGGAAAGAAGCAATCAAGGTTCCCTGATTCAGTGAAGAACTACCTCTTAGAGCTGTTTCTTAATGGCGAAGAGACTGGCCGAAAGGTGACACCAGCTGATGCTTCACGACGAATGCGCTCATTATGTTGGGATGGCACTAACCAACGCGTGTTCGGCAAAGACGAGTGGCTCACGGCGCAGCAGATTGCAAGCTTCTTTTCTAGACTAGCAACCTTAAAGAAGAGTGGGAAACTGCCCCAGCTCAAGGATATCAATGTTGAAGACGAAGATCTGGAACCTCTTGAAACAGAAATTCGCCGGTATAATCTCCGTGCGAGGGTGACACGTCAGCTAACGCTGTGAAGAATCAGAAGGGAAGACAACCAGCTAACGCACTAAAGAATTAAGAGAAGACAATCATCGGCTATATGGAAGAACAGCACCTCAAATGCAGTGTGTACGGCTGAGCGTCGGACTTCGATAGTAGTTTCGATCAGAAATTAACCCAGTAAATAGAGTGCAAACAGTATATCTGTGAAATCCGTGAAATATTTGTAATACTAAATTGTGCAACTTTTATGCAAATGCTATTGTTTTCTATTGTTTAATAAGTATGTTGTAGTATTTTTAAACTACAATTGGCGAACTGTGTCTAAAAAATATGGAGTCGTTCGAGGGCTTTTTATGAGTTCAGTTTCAAGGTGAAATTTCCATCCTTATCATTATTACTGTAAAGGACTTTCAAGAAATCGCTTTTTTATCAAAAACGGTAGAAAACGTACAACATTACAAAGGTTACAGATTTATTTTCCGCCATTTTCCTTTAAAAGTTCAACTCGTTATTTTACACCAAAACATAACGGAAGTAGTGTTTGGGCTACCTGTGGACGAAATGCTACTCAGAATGTTTGCTCCGTATCCATAGAAAAACGAAACTTCACAAATTTTTTATTACATATATTAACTTATGGATGAATAAACTTGATGGAAAAAATGTGTTTTTGATTATATGCTTGGCCGCATCTGAGATATTACAGGCAATTTTCAAGTAAAATTTAACTTTTGAAAATCAAACTTTTCAAGTGTCTTTTTTAAAGAAATTATATTGTCGACAATTATAAAGAAAACTTTTTAATTTCTAATTGAGTGTGTTGAGAATAGTATTGTTTATAAAGGGGAAAAGTTTTATTACAATATTTACACCTGATCCTCTTCAAACGGACCTGAAAATATGTGGGCGAATTTACCTCAGTTTTAATCAAAATTTGGTGGCATTTGGTTAGAACCACTATATCTCGTAAACTACTTGCACGTTCTGAAAAATATTCGGCTAGCTTCTAAGTTAGACTGATGGCATTGTGCTCACAAAATATTATAAAATTCTGAAGGGTACCATGTAGACTCAAATTTTCAGATTGCACGGATTTTAGGTGGACACGTTCTTAAAAAATTTGATTACACAGATCCCTGCTGTTATGTAAGAGGATATTAGTTTACTGACGTATTCTATTCTACTGACGTAATGGTATTTATAGATAAACTGGAAGGACTGTAGTTTGTATTCAGTTGAACTATTGATTCAGAGCTTGTGATACAGGGTCCGTGCAGGGTATCAAAAACGAAATTTAAGGACTTTTCAAGGACTTTTCAAGGACCAAAATTGAATTTTCAAGGAACATCAAGATCATGTTAATTGTACATTCTTACCTCACAAACGTCTTACTTCCAATGTAATGAAAAATAACTTCATATTCAGTGGAATCACATGTGAATTTATTCGGGAGATTCTCTTCAAACCTTGAGTTATTGCGGAAAATAAGACAAGAAATTTTGGCGAATAAAAACGAGGGGTATCCAGGTATTCCGAAAAGTTATGTTATTTTACTATGTTTCCACAATTTCCGATTGTGAACGAAAAAGCAACAGGCGTTTATCTCTTATAGATAAGCTAGCGC
Source organism: Telmatactis stephensoni (assembly GCA_029948255.1). Lineage (NCBI taxonomy): Eukaryota > Metazoa > Cnidaria > Anthozoa > Actiniaria > Isophelliidae > Telmatactis > Telmatactis stephensoni. The sequence continues at coordinate 299,772 of JALIZF010001621.1, read as the reverse complement.
GGGTGCATTCTTTAGCATTAAAAGCCAAAAATGTGATTTGAAAAAATCACGTGACTGACGACGCGTGAGCAACCATTAATCACAAAAACATCTCGCTAAATATTTCCCTTGAAAATTTGCAAAATCAAGTGCGCGAAATCAGTTTTAATATGATTCAAATTTATCACTAACTGTATGGCAAGCAACCCCTAAAGTCCGATGATTAACCTAGAAACTCATACTAAAGATCAATAGAACAAAAGCAAACATAACCACTATAGGACTTTGCGAAAGCTATCATAATGTCAACGTTTTAGTTTTTTCTGCAGCTCATTCAGAGTGGCATCCAGTTCATAAGTTTCACGCTCCATTTCTTTAATTGTTCTCTTAAAGCTGTTGGCCTTAGTTACATGGTGAAGATTTTGTTCTTTCTCCGCATGGTCCATGAGCTTTTCTACGCTATCTTTAAGGACGACACTATCTTCAATGATACGTCGTCGCTTTGCTTGCAAGACTAAAATCTCATCGTTCAAAGCTTTATTAGTGTCTTCTTTCTCCTTTTTTTTTTTTTGTCGGCCTCTTGCCGTTTTCTTTGTTCAGTGCTGTAATTAGAAGATGCTTGTCTTGCCGCATTCCTCAGTTCCTGATCAATGGTTACTTTCATAACACTGCCACATTTCTTAATATAATCGTAGATAATACGCTGGGCAGTTACCGACCATTCTTTGAAGTTCTTACACTATTCTCAAAAGATATGGGATATAGCTTAACACAAGATACATATAGCTAAATGAAAAAAAAAACATCAATGAGAAGCTTACAAAAGCATATTTGTACACGTTATGTCCATTTGTCATTTTTTTTACTGGCAAATCCGAATCAAACTTCAGCCGAACGGAATAATTCAGAGATCACTTGGTGATAGATCTTTTTCATGGAGTTTTCAAGGACTTTTTCGAAATTTTCAAATTTTCAAGGAGTTTCAAGTGCCCTTGAAAATGAGTTTTCAATTCAAGCACTTTTCAAGGATTTAAGGACCTGCACGGACCCTGGTGATATCTATATTCTATTGTTATTTTTCTTGATTTTATTAATTCCTTTGTGGATCGATGATTGCGTCCACGTGGAGCTGTAGATTATGCAGCTATGAATGAAGGGCAAGTTGATGCCAATGAACTCAGCGAACTTGAAGACGGTATGCGTGTCTCCAGTTTGCCATCCTTGCCAGTGCCACACACTCAAGGGCCGGATACAGTCCAAGTTGCTCCCAATCAATCTGGTTCAGGTACTGAGCTGGAGAACTTGCGTTGGTCGGTAGAGGAGGTCTGTTCTACTAACGAAATTTAAAAATTAAACGAGACTTACCTGTAAGTCGATGTTTGATTAGAATTCTATCACGGCATCAGTCAGGAACGTAGGAGTCACATGAGAAGCATGCGCATGCGTATCAAGTCAGTCTTTAAAGCGAGTGTTAACAGGAAAAATTGAAGGAACGAAGGAGTAGGGTGGGAGGTTAACCCGGGAAGGGCATGTAACTCCTTCGTTCCTGACTGATGTCGAAGAAGAATTCCAATCAAACATCGACTTAGGTAAGTCTCGTTTAATTTTTAATTCTACCTCGACATCAGTCTTAGTCACTACGGAGTTACATGAGATTTTGACGTCCTGAATATGCGTGGCCAAACGAGCTCAACAGATATGGAATCACATCTGATCAAGTATTCATAGATATATTTCCTATACCAGTAACAGGGTAGAATTTACAGTTTTATCACTTTTATGATGCAAATAGATAAGAGTCATTATATGACTGACGCTTATATATAAACTCTATGATCGTGAATAGTAATCTAAAATGGAGGTACCGAAGTTTCTTGTCAGTGGCTTATCATAATATGTTGCAAATGTTTGTGCGTTAGCCCATCCCCCAGCTTTCAATATGTCCTTGAGGGGAATACCAGCTGATTTAGCGTAAGATGTCGAAGCTGATCTTCCACTGTGTGCTGAGAAAACCGTAGTATCAATACCTGCATCTGCCATTGTCAACTTGACCCATTTTCTAATGGTGGAACTCTTCACTGCCTTGTGCGGTTTCGCGTAGCTGATGAGAAATTTCGTGACTTCCGGTTTTCGTAAACCTGACGTTTTTGCTAAATACAACGTAATTAGCTTAACGACACAAAGTCGATCATCTGCCTTATATTCATGAAGTTCTATAGGGTCTATGTGTCTCCCAGGTTTGGAAGTTTTAAGCGTCTCACGGATCGTGAATATGTATTTGTCCGATTTACGTTGCATAAAGTTTGTGTCAAGTTTACTTAGCGTTTGACATCTCTGACCTGTTATTAGACTCAATAACATTGTCAATTTCATGGTCAGTTGTTTAAGGCTAGGAGTTGGTGGTATATCAGCTAGGAATTTAAGAACTGTCCCTACATCCCACGTTAAGGTGTACCTGGGTAGGGAAGGTTTCATTTCAAAAACTCCTTTCATAAATCTTATCACTAATGGATGGTTTCCAAAGGTGCCATGCGTCGTAGATATTATTGTAGATAGCGCGGATCTAGCAGTATTTATAGAGCTATATCCGAGACCCTGTTTATAAAGGTCTACTAAAAATTCAATACCATGGTAGATGGTTGATTGGAAAATTGTAATACCCCGCTCTTTGCAGTACGCTTCCCAGCGTGCCAAGTATGTGTGATATTGTTTACACGTTGAGGTGCGCCACGATGCCATTACAATGTCACGCGCCTCCGATGACAGGCCTAATCGATTAAGACTTTCCCTGATAAGTGGCACACTAGAAGGGTCAATTTTGGCCATAGTGGATGAGTTTTCCGAGGTTGATGTGGAAGCTCCAGTAGCTTCTTGTGTGGCCTCAGGGGTATTGGTGGTTGCGTTAACAACTTCATTACTTTCGGATACCAAGCCTGCGTTGGCCAATCCGGTACCACTAATATTCCTGAGGCCTTGTCGTCTTGTATTTTCTTGAGGACATGTGGTACTAAACTAAAGGGAGGAAATGCATAGAATTCGAGATTAGTCCATGATATGGACAGTGCGTCAATTGCGAATGCGCCGGGGTCCGGCTGGTAAGAGACATATGTCGGTAACTGGTTGTTTATGTGTGACGCAAATAAGTCGATTTTAGGCGTGACCTCGAGGTCGTGTAGTGCCTCTTTTAACATCAGTGGGTTTAGTCTCCACTCATGTGTAGAGCGGTTATCACGAGACTCGAAATCTGCCCTCGTGTTGAGTTTGCCCGCAATATGTGCTGCGCTAAGCCAGAGGCCCCGTGCAATGGCCCATTCCCACATCTCTTTACAAAGGGAATTAAGTTTGTTGGAGTGGCTTGTACCCATGTTGTTAACAAGGGCAACTGACGTGCTGTTATCTATCATAAGTCGCACGTGTTTGTTGTTGAGGGTACTAAGGAATGTTTGCATTCCTAAAATGACGGCTAATAATTCGAGATAATTGATATGATGGCTTTTTTCCTCCGAGGTCCAAAAGCCCCCAGTAGATCTATTCTCATACACGGCCCCCCAACCGTTACATGCATCTGTTGTGAGTGTACAGTCAGGTTCAGGCAGTGTTATAAGGCCATAGCATGTAGCGGCATTGTCTACCCACCAATCTAATTCAAGTAGGGCGTTAGGTGACAGTGTCATGTAGCTGTCAAAATTCCCCTTATTCACCTTGAGCGCTTTTGTCTTATCTCTTTCGAGCGCGCGGAAATAAAGGTGACCAAATCTTGATCCGGGAAACGATGAAATAATCGTGCCTATTGTCTGCGCCGTTTCGCGCACCGTTGGTTTAGACTTGTTGCGAAGAGATTTGCATAAGGATTCTAATTTCCTCATTTTTTCCTCTGTCAAGGTTACCGTCATGGTAACTGAGTTAATGTTAAACCCCAAAAATACTATTTGCTGACACGGGTTGAAAACCGATTTGTCCGGGTGAATGTAAAACCCAAGTGACTCTAAAATATCGCAAGTATCAATGACGTTTCTTGCGCAGTCATGATAGGTGTCCCCCTGCAGGAAGAAATCATCAATGTAACCGAGTACAATATGTCCCATGCAATGTAACGTAGCAAGGGGAGGTTTTAGCAATTTCGTGAATGTTCTTGGCGCGCACGACAGCCCATTAGGCATGCATGTGTACTGATAAAGTTTATTTTTCCACATGAATCTCAGGTATTTCCTGTGATTGTTTGCTATTCTGACAGAATAATATGCATCTTTAAGATCAATAGACGACATGAAACAATTGCGCTGAACTAGTTTTAGCACGGTATGCAAGGTATCCATTTTGAAATGAACTTTCGGCGAGAATTGGTTAAGTTCCTTTAGATTAAGGATAAGCCTGTGGCTTCCGTCCTTTTTAGGTCTAACGAAAATGGGAGAGATAATCTCACCATTGTCATGCCCGGTGGGCTCTATGACCTGTTTTTTCTCCAATTTTTCAAGTTCATTTTCTATGGCTAATTGTTCCTTTTTACTAAAATTAGGCGGGTAAACTCGGTGTTGCTGTGGTTTCCCGTCAAATACTATTTTAAGTCCAGCGACACACCTAAGGATCTCTCTATCCGAGGTTAGATCTTTCCAGCTATTTAGATAATGGGACAAGTTTCCGGCAGCAAATGTCTCACAATTCTTTTCAGAATACTTTCTCAGCCGAGCTATGTGATTGTAAAAGGCTGAGTTAAAATCTAAATCATAATCTAAAATCTCACAGGGGTTTCTTACCTGATGTTTTAGAGTCTGTAAAGCCTGTATTATTTCGAGTCGTCTGCCTTTCTCGGGTGTCGAGGTTTTTTCCTGTATTGGCTTTTGTGGCTCTTCGATAAAAAAGGACGCTTGTAGGAGCTCGCGGAGCGATAAGTGTCCGAGTGTGGCCTTTTTTGCCCCCTGTGCTGTTCATTCTTTGATTGGCCCACAGTAGCGCCAATTTTCGTGGCCTCTTTTGCGTCCCTGATTTGCTTTGCCAGGTCGTCACCAAATAGGAGGACGTTCGGTTCTTCAATTTCCTTAGAACAGAGCGAGTGAAACTCGCTTTTGAGCGCGGGTTTCATCTGCTCCTTTCTTATTCCCGACAAGTCAGAGAATATGTGGCTTAAGAGACCAATGGTGTCTATGCCGTTAGCCATCACCTGCTTTTGCTCGTCCTTATTTACGTCGAGCGTCAGCACTTTGTTGCACATGGCGAGCACTGCAGAGGTCGCTTTCAGCACTGTTTTTTGCAGATTATTGAGCCGTAGGTCGTGCGTGCGGCGTTGAGAGTTAAGCTGGCTCCAAATTTCCCCATTTACTTTCGGAACAACCATCTTAGAGCAGTTCTCTGGGACTTGATGCGCCTCCAGTAAGCTCTTTAATTTTTCGGGGGATAGCTTTTCCCCCCATCTTTTGAGGGTTATGTCGGCCAACTTTTGGGCGACTTTAGGCCCCAATTTTTCGTCATCATCGATAGATGCCGCTAATTCGCTAAGAAGGCTTTCTGAAGCGCTTACGCCGGTCGATTTATCTCCCGTTGAACCAGCATCGTTCCCTACAAGCTGGTCGAGATCGTCCTCCAAGGCATGTACACTCATACACTCGGTCTCCTCAGAGCCTGACGAGGATTCACTCGGTTCTCTTGGTCGAGGTCGGGTACTCGCTTCTGCTTTCCCGCCATTATCGCCCTGTGGGCTCGGTTGGCCGGTGGCCTGTTGATCGCGATCATCTAGCGTTTGACAAAGCCTTACCATAAGGTCTGTCATGTTGCCCATTTTGGCGTTCATCTCAGCTAGAGTGCGATCTAGGGTAGCCGGTGGCTGGCTTGTTCCCTGTGGGAATTCCTCGTTCTCTGCAGTGGCTGACACGATGGTAACGGCAGGTTCGATGTGTTGGTCGCTCATATTGTCCCGGTGTTCTGAAAAAGAAACTGCCTAGAAAAAATAACTGTTAAGCTATTTTGAAATATACTCACGAACAGACGGTTGGCAATCTAGTGTACAGATAATGTGTTCGCGTAGAGATGTTTTTTAAAACAATTTAACACAAGTGTGCGGAGAGCTCGTAAAACGATGTTTGCTGACCTTAAGCAAGGAATGCAATGACTAATAGAGCAAGCGCGTGCTTCTCATGTGTCTCCGTAGTGACGTAGACTGATGACGTGAATTCTTCGCTTAAAGCGTCAACTTGAGTCCCTCACGTTGGATAACGTTGCCTTGACCTCCAGTAGGCCGCCTGCCACTCAGGTACCAGCAACTCAGCTGCTAGGTCTTCGAGAGGGACAGACTGGTAATCGTGTCACTACAAAGGAGTTGCAGTCATTGACTGGTTTACGTGAAGGGGTGGATGCTCAACTGGCGCAATATGGCCTTTTGAATACTGATTCTCCATCTGAGGACGAAGGTACGCCCCGCCCCCTCTCCGAGCGCTGTAGTAAAAGAAGCTGACGAGTTTGGTGATTAGGCAACAGTTGTGGCATTACAGCCAGCTCAGCCTTTCTTATGTAAGTATGATGAGTTAAGCTTGGCGGAATTTGTGGCCGGATACTCCACTATTTTGTCTTTACCCTTGATCGGAGCTAGCGAGAAGGCTGCTCGCATTGCACATTTAATTTTGCTGATGTATCTTGCGACGAGTTACCCCTTGCCTTCAGTTCGATCACTGCCTGCCGTGGTTTTATTTGAAATCGAGTGAAGTCGTCTCAACTGGGGAGATTCATTCCATCATCTAGGGTCCCGTATTTTGCATCGCGCTAGCTCATCATCTGTAGTTGTTGGATCGGCTAATAAGACACCACCAGTCTTCTTTTGTGGGACATTTCAATGTAATAAATGTGAGCAGACTGTAGCTCACCTTGGCGTTGTTAGTGGCACTCAGAAGAAGTGGGCTTAACATATTTGTGTGCGATGTTGGCTGCATTCCAAAGTCAAAGCGGCGCACCCGGAGTCATCACCAACGTGCCCTCTCAAGCCTGCAGTGGAGTCTCCAGCACCTACTAGTAGTGACTTCATGCGAATTTTGAGCACAAATTTTGTTCTACATACACTATTCTTAATAAAGTTACTGTTGCTTTATATGGTGATCATGTTTTAGATAAAATTATGAATGATTAGAATGATGAGATTAATGACACTAAGGTTACGGATGAAGTTCTGGTTGAATCACAGGATGCTTTGTATAATGATCATTGCATTACGGGCGATGTTCCAGTTGTATTGTATGATGACTGTCAACTTACGGTTGAATTAAATGAGTTAATGAGTTAAATGAATTAAACGAATCAAATCAACGCAAAGAACAGATCGGGTTGTCAGATTTTCAAGCTAGACTTGCATCGATCTTACAGACAATTCCCGTGGATCCTGACGATTACCCGTTGCTTGGTTACGTTTGGAGAGATCAGTATTATTTTGATTCAGTATCAATTCAGTATTATTTTGATTCAGTATCAATCTGACGCGTGAGTTTCACAAGGACATAGTGTGGTGGCTTCGTTTTCTATGGGCCTACAATGGCGTTAATGTTATTGCTACTCCACATTGGTCAGTTCCCGATTCTTTGTTTGCAACCGATGCCTGTTTGACGGGTTGCGGTGGTTGGACTTGTGATCAGTTCTTTCACCTTCCATTTCCCACTACCGTTTTGTCCCGATTTCCTTCTATTCACCACCATGAGGCCTTAGCCATTGTTACTGGTGTGCGTCTCTGTGCGTCTCTGGGGGTCACGCTGGGCAGGTTTACGGATTCAAGTATATTGTGACAATGCGGCTGTGGTTTCAGCTCTTAATTCGGGATGAGTCCGTGATCCTCTGTTGGCAGTTTGTCTTCGAGAACTCTGGTTTTATGTCGCAGTCTACGACTTCGAACTGAGGGCTGTCCATCTCGCTAGCTCCGCCAATCGATGGGCAGATTTTGTTGTCACATTGGCATCTTCATGACAGTTACTTTGAAGACTTCCTCCGTGATACAGGGGAATCCCGGTTTGATAGAGACATCAGTGTCAGAGGACGTTTTTCAATTATCGGAGCTTATATAGTTCTCTCTATTACAGTTCAACAGCTTCAAATTCTCAAGAAGGATCTCTGTGCGACTAGAAGAGCAGCGTATGCATCAGGAACTCACAAGAATCATCGCTCACAGTGGCAAGGTTATATGTCATTTTGTATAAATTTTGATTTAGTTCCATTGCCCGTGTCGTTGGAGAGACATACTACCGGTCGAGTTAGGATTCCGAGTTAGGATTCCGAGTTGGATTTTTAAATAGGATTTTTTTTAAATTTTTAATGTTCGTTTTGATGATAGATTTTCATCTGGCAGAAAAAAAGGATTATCTTGATTCCTTTTAGAGACGGGAGACGCGTCCTATTTAAATAAAGTTAAGTTAAGTTAAGTTGGATGGATAACTGTATGGATTCCTAGCTATATACGAGGAAAACGCGAAACGTTTTCTGTTTTTAAAGATATTTTTGTAATGAAAATCTGACCGATTTTCCCGTCTCCAATATGAACTGATTTAACAAATATTGTGTGACAAGCGCAATAAAAGTTCACATTTAAAATACCTTTCTGCTTTTTTTAATAGACTAAAATAAAAGCTGGCTTGCAAGGTTTTATAACTTAAATGTAGTGATTTCGAACTTCCCGACTGTTTCTAGCCTAATCCTCGTACAAAGACCTTGGTGAAACAAGATGCATCTCAGCAAGCTTCCCACAGGATATGCTCTTAGCAACTATATAAAGCGATAATTAAAATGGGCCAGCGTTACGTTTTAGACGTACGACAAGTTAGGTAAAAAGGAGTAGTAGTTTTGGTAGTCAAAAGTTTTGGGAATCTGAAAAAAAGCCAAGTCTTAACGCCTTACGTTATGTCTATTTATCGATTTAATGAAGTTCGCGCCAAAATGTATTCTTCGTTTTCACATTATGTCATAGGTTAAAAAAAAATCCAATCGATTTTACTCTAAAATATGGTTTAGAAAACTGTGTTTCGAGATTTTTGAATTTATATCAAAATAATTTGATGTGCAAGATGTTTTATTCGGTAAGAGTTGTAGCCGGTGTTTTGTCACACAAGGCAAAGTCACGCGCCTGAAAAGCCGTGGAAATAACTAAAAATTATTTCAGACTACAGCATTTTGTTTTAATATACATTTTGAATTGCTAATTGTAGTTAAAATAAGTTATATTTGCCACTTTTGTGTTTGAAATTATGTTCTTAAAAGTTGGCCGCCATGCTGGTGGACCATGCAGAGATGGTGACGCCAATATACATGTTCTCAAGTCTGCCGCACACGTTGAGAAACTGTGTGAGGAAACTGCCATGCGAGGCACTTTTCTCACTGTGTGCTCATTTACCTGCTCTATTTTTGGCCTTGCATAGCCAAAGATGCAAAGTCTGTGGCGAGAAATTGTCTGAGCTAAGTGCCTTGCGTGGCAGTTTCCTCATGCAGTTTCCTCACGTGTGCGGCAGGCTTTAGTAAAGATCGAGCATATAAATCGCTTATATCTTTGCAACAAAAACTTGGTTCAGCTCAAACTTTTACAGAGTAACAGACTTTTAATTCGTCTTTTATGTTAAAGTACTTAAACCCTCTGAAATGTTGGTGTAAACACAATAGTACAGGCAAGGCAAGTGCCCTTGATATTGACCTAGCTGTGCGGTGCCCAAGCTGATAACATTTGATGATATGGGGATTTAATGTCCCTGCTTTGATTACTCGACCAATCAAAATTGTGCATTTTGTTCCACAATGGGGTGATATGAAGTGTAAACATCGTAAACAACTTCCTGTCTTGTACAGTGTGCCTTGCTCCAGGGGTTTATTATTCGCTTTCTTACAGAGTTTCTCTCTTGTAGGGGAGCACAGAAGGTGCGAGAAGTGAATAAATGTCGGAACATGACAATAAATCCCTGGAACCCAGGGTATGTGCCTTTGTTTGCGAGGAGGCACTTTAATTTGTACTCGAGTTTCATGTGACCACCAACATCAAAAGAACAACAACAGAAACAACAAAGAAAACACCTTAAAGTCAGATATCGAAAATCCAAAAATTGAAAATCTGGCCAACTTGGGAATCCAACTCTAGAATCCAACTTGGAATCCTAACTTGAAATCCCACTCGGAATCCTTACTTGAAAGATAGGCAGTGTCGTCGTCAGACACCGTTTGTTTATTTAGTCAATTTCTTAGCAACTCATTAACACCTAATTCAGTTTTCGTAATTATATTAGTGGGGTCAAATTCCTGCACGTAGCCTTGGGTTATGAATTTCCTCACTCTTCGTCTTTTGAAGTGTGGGTTACGCTGCGGGGATCTCCAACATTGTTCCCTCTGCTGCACGAGCCTTCTGTGCTGCTAAACACCTTTGCTGGGGAGATATCCTTGTTGTGAGCTCCGGGTTGGAATTTATTTTCAAATGGTCAAAGACACGTCCTTTGGGCTCGGACAGCTTTTGATTACCTCTGGTTCCTATCCCCGGCAGCATTTTATGTCCCGTCCAAATGTTCATACTTAAGCTTATGGTAGATTTGATTCCAGCCCCATTGTGGTCACCAGCTTTTGTTTACCTGTCCTCTGAAGGTGAAGTTTGTACCATCACCAAATCCTTGTTTGTCTCAGTCTTTCGACAACGTTTACAGGTTAATGGGGTCCCTAGCCCTCATCTTTTCCGGGGTCACTCCTTCCGATGTGGGGACGCTCAGCACGCCTTTAGTTTAGATTTACCAGGGGAAGCCATCCAGATTGGACTGGAAATCAGATGCCTACAAGGCTTATTTAGACCTAGATATGAAAGCTAAGCATCACTTAGCTCATGTAGTAGCCCATAGTTTTAGGTAGTTTGTTTCTTTTCTTCAGTGCTCTGTTTTGTTTGGGGCAGGTTTGGTGGGCAGAGAGGTAAATTTCTCTTTCAGTCGACTTGGTTTAATGTCTTGCTTTCACTCTCTATCAGATTGAGAAATAAACCTCTCGCTTGTGCCAAACAAAATGGAGTGCTGTTGTCATTATTCTAGTATTAGTTGTGGAACTCTGGGTAATTAATACATATTTCAGACCTAATTCCTTCCATTTTACTTAAATTCATGATTATTTAGTATGAATAATTTATGTACCGAATTGACTTGGGTGTATCAAGTGGGTCAAATTGACCTATTCTGAGCTGTATCGAAATGACTTTATATCAAATTGACCGCATACCTTTGTAATAACAGACAGAGGCTTTTGAAATGAAACAGACTCTAGGTAATTTTTAATTCAAAATGTGGATGTGAGCTCTAAGGGAAATTTTTAATTTGATTCAAAGGAAGTAAACACATTAAACTAATATTCAACGATTACTCAACAGGATGATGTTGAGATAAGAGCAGACAATGTACCATGTACCTAGTTGTCCCAAATCTGGACAAAGTTGACCTGGATGTTTTAAATAGAGACATTCAAAAGTACTTTGATGGATCGCGCCTGTTCACACCACCAATACAAGATGAATGGAAAACTCTCCTTGACGACAGCAATCTCTTGTGGCATGCTCAGAAAGAGCCCGCAACATGGCCACTTCAAAATCTGGTCCTTCTAAAACAAAGACAAGAGCCACAAGCTGTTCAGCAGAGTGCAGATGGTTTCTTGGGGGAAAGACCAGAGGGTGTTCCTCAAGATATAGATGATATGATTAGGAATCAAGTAGCCCCAATAAGAGAGGTACATGACTTGTAATTCCCAGAATGTGAAAAAATATTGGATTCCATACTAAAAATGTCAGGCAAAATCACTTGATTTGCATTGTATTTTTCAATTATAATATGCAGCTAATACTATTGAACACTTTTTGTGCATGTTGTGTAGTATAGTCTTAATTTCTCAGGGAAATAGAGATATTTTTGGTTTAATTATGTGTATATTACATCTACATGTATCACAGTTAAATTATTATTATTATTACTTGTATAGGTGTATACAGGAGCTTACAGAAGACCAGAAGAAGCCATCAATGAAGTTAATGATTATGCACAGGTAGCCATAGGGGATTTGGTTGCTGTAAACCTAGAAGGCTATCACCCTCCAAAGCTTGGCACCATTATGGAGATTTTGGAAGATTCCTTCAGAATTCAGTGGCTGAAAGGAGGCTACACAAAGAAGTGGGTACCTTGGCCAAGATGGCCAATTGATAACATTCCCAAAGAAAGTGTGATTTATTTTGGGTTCTCACTTGAAGAGGAAAAATTGACAAAAGTTGACAGCAAGTTTCTAAGAAGACGCTATAAAAATTTGTAGAATCCTTTTCTAAAATGCCTATAATTCATTTCTCTTTTCAACTGTTTTAAAAAATGTGTGAGTGAAAATTCATTTGACATTTTTGAAAGTTTGAAAATTTCAGTAAAAATTAACATACTCAACTTTGATACACCACTGCTTATTAAGATTTTTATTTTCAAATTTCTCTAACTATTTTGATAGAAATATCAACACAATTCAACTCGTACTATGTAATCTAATATGTATAAATTGGATATGGGAGATACACCTGATAACCAAAAAAGTTGTCAAAGAGAAATGGCACATTTGCACTTTTGGGAAATAGTAATATATCAGAAAGACAAAAGAAACCGTTCTGCTCGAGAGATTTTCTTTTGTCTTAATTATTAAGTACATTTGCAGCTGACTCTGTTGCTGTTGTGAATTCTACCATATTTTAGTACCAAATGTCTTTGGTAATCACCAAGTACATTTGCACCTAATTCAGTTGCTTATGACAAGATTTTACGTAGATAAAGAGAAATGTATCATGTTGTAATTTTAAGGCAATTCTTTGAAGTCTTCTACCAGTTTTTAAAGTACAGTAAAATTCTCTCATTATATATAAAATTGTTACAATGTGTGCTTGGTAAAATTCGGTATACATATTTAGAATTGTACTATTTTGTCATTTCTTGTCAATAAAACACTGCTTGAATAGAAACCTTACCACTGTTTATTACTGTCCACATTGGTAGTATTTGTGGCAGTTAAGAGAGCATCCGCCTTACGGTCGCGAAATCTGGGAAATTGACCAAAAATCGCCCTACCTAATTTTTCCCTCCATATAAAGCGTATCACCTGACAAGTACAATCAATCCGCCAATGGCGAAGTAACTCGTGGATTGTCCCCTTGGAATGACGACAGGAAGTCCAAAAATAGATTTTAGTTAAATAATGAGGTTTTTTTGAAGGCAAAATTATAGATCAATTAAAGCAATACATATTATTTTAAATGATAGATCATTGCTCTCACAAATTTAAACATTAAGTTTGGGTCCACCTGTAAAGCATTTAAAGGAATTTTTTGAGAGTCAGTTGGATAATTATCGATAATATGAGCTAATGTAATTTTTTTAGCAAAAAATAATAGACGAGTTCGAAAGAACAAAAGAAAAAAAATGTATGTACCATCCGGAAGTCGAACCCACGACCTTTGGAACTCAATCCAGCAACAAACCGCTAGAGCTAATGAGCAATCCAATGTTTTCCAGGTGATATTTTTATATATATATTGCAAATTTACGTTTGTAAGTCTCTTAAATATGTACAAATTATGAAAGAAGTTTCTCTATGAACCAAATATTGCTATGAATAAAATAAATTACTCCATAAAAGTACTCATGATAGCCACCAAACTTAAACTTAATAGGCATTTTTGATGCCGTTTCGGCCAGCGGGGCCGTAGCAGTTCGGCACGGCCAGTAGTACTTTTACGGCAGGCGGCAGTTCGTACTTAAATATGATTTCGTTCGCTTTTTATTTCAACGTTTACTCTCGTGCTGATATAGAGTACAAACACTAAATGCTTGGATGGCTCGTTGATATTGGACTGGCGACGATTTTTGATATTGGACTTGCGACGATGTTTGTTGTTTGAAGACAGCGACTACAAAGTCCCGATTGTTTTCTCATCCGAGAATCGAACAGCTCAACTTGGAGATGTGACGAATTCCAAGCTGCAGAGGGAGCTGAGAGTAGTTCAGTACAAAATGTGACAAGGAATAAGAAATTATCTATTCAGATTTATAGGCATTTTTGCCTATCTTTGCGGAGTGTAGACCCGTGTACATGTAGACCACGAGGTATAATGTTGAGGGTCGACATGTTAAATTGGCTTATTGTTATGTATTACCGAGCAGTTTTTACCAAGCTTAGATCGTGTGCCTAAAAATTGTTGCTTTGTACACAAATCTAAAACAGTTCAATCAATCAATCAATCAATCAATAACTTTATTTATACACGCTAGCCCCGACAACATTGCGCTGATTTCCACAGGGGGCGTGTGGAATAATAAAATACAATAATATATATAATAAGTGTACAATCAAAAAGAAATAGATAATATGTAAATAATGAATAATCTGCAGTATAAAATATATATTGGAATTGGAATTGGAAACTTTATTTAGCCACGGTAAAAACATCAGTACATACAAATATATAACTATTATAATAATATAAAAAGTTTAAAAGTTGTATTAAACTGTTTTACATGTTTGCCGTGCGGGAGTACTTTGTAGATAGAATCGGTTTAATGCTTTGTTTGAAATTAGAGACAGAGTGACTCGCTCTCGTTTGGTGTGGAAGGCTATTCCACAGAGCTGGCCCGCTGTAGCTAATGCTACGCTTTAGATAGTCTGTGCGGGGTTTCGGGAGAGCAAGTTTGTTTTCTATGTCTCTAATTTCATAGCAAGATTCTATGGGTTTAAAAAGATCTTGTATGTATTTGGGCGCTAGTTTGTGAGTTGCTTTGAACATGAGTACAGCCTTAAGTTTTTTACGCCTGTCAGTAAGTTTGTCCCATCCTAGATGATCAAGAATCTCACTTGGACTGTCTTCATATGCTGCATTTGTTATAACTCTAACAGCACGATTTTGAAGTTTTTGGAGTTTGTTAGAGAGTTGTCCGTTAAGACCATCCCATACTGGGCTACAATAGTCAAAGTGAGGCTCTATTAGAGCTTGATAGATCTTGATTGCAGTCTCGGTGTTAATAAATGGCCGAAGGCGTTTGAGTGCGCCAATGGCAGAGGAAATTTTAGAGACAATTTGACCAACATGTATTGACCAAGTCAGGTTCTGGTCAATGGTTACACCTAGTGATTTGGTATGGGATACTCTTTTGATTTCTTGATCTTCTATCTGGGATACGAATGTATGATCGCTAGCCGTGGCAAGTTTTTGGCGCGAGCCAACAAGTATCACTTCGGTCTTAGCTACATTTAAACTAAGTCTGTTGGCTATCAACCATTCACTTAAATTACCAAGTTCATGGTTAAGTACCTCTTCAATTTGGGCTACACTGCTAGATGCTATTGTGATACTAGTGTCGTCAGCATACATTCTGGGTGTAGCTTCTCTCAGGCAGTTTGGAAGGTCATTAATATAAATAAGGAATAGTAATGGACCAATTAAACTGCCTTGAGGGACACCACAAGTAATCGCGTGAGCATTGGAGAGGTGTCCATTAACCAGGCATTTTTGCATGCGCTCAGTGAGGTATGATTGAAACCAACAGAGTGTGGTTTGATCTACTCCATAGTACGATAGTTTGCGCAGAAGGATGGCATGATCAATAGTATCGAAGGCCTTTTTTAAGTCGATGAAAATGATGCCGTTGATCATGCCATTGTCTATGTTTACAGACCAACTGTTAGTGGCTTCTAGCAAAGCTGTTAACGTGCTATGGAGTGATCTAAATCCGGACTGACTATTTGCTAATAGGTGGTTATCATTCAGATAATTGTAAAATTGATCATAAATGACTTTTTCAAAGATTTTGGCGACAGCAGGGATTACGGAGATTGGCCTGTAGTTGTTAGGGTCTCCTTTTTTCCCTTTTTTGAAAATTGGTGTCACTCTAGCAAGCTTCCAGTCATTAGGAACAATGGAGGTAGAGATAGATTGGTTAAAAATGACAGTCAGGGAGGGTGCTATAATATCGCCTGCAATTTTAAGTAGACTACACGGAAGATTGTCTAGACCAGTCGATTTCTTACCATCCATTTTGTTCAGTAACTTGCGAACTTCATCCACTTTGCTGGGACGAAGAGAGAATTTCTTATTTGTAGGTTTAAGAAAGACCTCGGGTTCTTTCTTAGCCTGGGGGACTTCATTTACAAGTGTTTGCCCAACGTTTGTGAAGTGATGGTTGAAAGCTTCTGATAGTTCAGATGCACAAGTGATTTTCCTGTCACCCAATTCGAGCTCAGATATGTCTACAGATTTTTGCTGACGACATCTGAGCTCGTTAATTAGTTTCCAGGTTTTCCGAGGATCTCGCTTGTTAGCATCTAGATTATCAGTAAAGTATCTACGTTTTGCATTTTTAATGGAATTGTTTGTTTGATTTCTTGCTATTTTATATTGGTCCCACCAGGATTGGTCGTTTGTTCTGATTGCTTTCTTTTTAGTGAAATCTCGATTTCGCATTTTACGTCTCAGATCAGCTGTGATCCATGGAGACTTCTTTTTGCCGATTCGCTTGTTCCTTAGGGGAGCATGCTTGTTTATGCAACTCATGAATAGAGTTTTCCAAGATGTCCACATTAGGTTAGGATCAGTGTGTGAGTTAATTTCATCCCAATTTATTTTCTGGAGATCTTGCAAGAAATCTTTGTCGTTAAAATTTTTGAGATTGCGAGTCTTAATAACTTTAGCCGTTCCTTTTTGAGCATAATGGGTTTTACGCGTTAGGAATACGAGGGAGTGATCACTAATCCCTAAGTGGACAACACCCGATGAGACAATTTTGTCAGGTGTATTAGTGAGACATAGATCGATTAGACTTTGAGACTGAGGAGTTATTCTGGTTGGTTCAGTGATAACTTGATGCAACCCATATACTTCACAAATATCATTAAGTTTAGATAAATTATTATCCGAAGCGCACGGGAGCATGTTAACATTAAGGTCACCAACGAGAAATAACTCTAGGTTTTCACTATCGATCTTGTCAACTAGGTTTTCAAAATTGTCAAACAGATCAGGTGAGGACAGTGGGGGTCTATACCAGGTTGATACAAGAAATGGCCGAGAGTTAGGCTTGCTTAGTTCAACAGTTAAGTGTTCGAGCTTGTCATTGTTAAGATCATCACGAACCCTGAAATCGAGACCGTTATTTATATAAAGGCACACGCCACCACCGTGACGGCCATTTGTTGGACGGTCTCTTCGTACGATTTCGAAGTTCGGAAGATAAACTTCACAATCACTAACAGAATCATCTAACTTGGTTTCATTGATTGCAAGGATGTCAATGTTTGCATCGTGAATAAATAGCCTTAGCTCATCAATGTGTGCGACTAAACTGTTGATGTTAAGGCAAGCTATGACGATACCACGCCCAAAGTTTAAGGTGTTTAAGGGGCTTGTTGACCCCTCATTTGGCGTGATATTATGCATATGGTACTCCCGGGCGGCAAACTCCTAATTATGAATGTTAGAGCTAGGTAAAATAGATTTAATGTAAGAGTTGAAATCTTTAGTAAGTGTAGACGTGCCTTTGCGATTGACGTGAAGACCTCTTTGGTTAAGACAAGTAGCATCAAGTTTGGGGTGTTCGATTAGAGTCAGGCCGTGGGTAGAGCATAAAGATTTCAGAATGTTATTCGCCTCATTAATTTTGTGATCAAGATCATACTTATCTGTTCTGGTTATCAAGGCTGATATGGCGACTGTAGTTGAGGGCGAGTTTTGCTGGATTTTTGTGGCGACACTTACAATGCTCTCAGCAACGCTGCGGGAAGTCGAGTCACATATATCGTTTGTGCCTACGTGGAGAATCAAGTGTTCAGGTTTTCTTTTAATCAGTGGTCTGAGATAATCACTCATATCCTCGACCTTTGCTCCAGAAAAAGATTTAACTGCAACATGATGGTTTTTGTTGGACAGGTTCCAGCCTGGAACCTGCTTGATAATAGAATCACCGGCAATGAAGATAACTTTTTTGCTGTTCTGGTTGGTATCATCATCGGTCTTAGAAGCTTGCTCTTGGCGATGACGATTTCTTCTTTGTCTTCGGTTTTGATTGTTTCTGCTCGGTTGGGTCTCACTCGGTACATGATCATGATTTTCCAGGCAGGAATTTGTTTCTGGAGGTAAATGGTTGGAAGTACTTTCCGACAGATCAATACAGGTAGGTCGATCATTGGTTTGGCTTTTCAAGGTTGAAGATGAAGAATCAGTCGAAGGTTTATGACCGTTCATCGATAGATTGGCAATCGCTTTACTAAGTGAGTCAATGATTATAAAGAGTTCATTGTTTTGCTTTTGTAGTCGCTGCAGTTCAATTTGCATATCGGTCATTTCGCTTGGTTGATTTAGAGCGGGAAATTTAAAGTTTTGCTTTAAATTCACAATTTCGTGACTAATACTTGTTTTTAGCTCTTCTATCTTGAGATCAATGTATTGCTTGCTTGGATTGTCGATGTTTCCCCTTAGTGTTGTAGCAGTGGAGCTCGAATCGGCGTCGGATAGTTTTGGAGGCGAAGCTTGTCGTTGTAAATATTCTTTAAGTCGCGTTTGAAGATCGCCTTTCTTGCCACTAGAATCGAGACCTTTGCTAGAAAGCTCTTTCCGGAGTTCGGTAACTTTCATTTTCATGACTTTCATGGTAGATAAACTTGAAGAGGACAGTTAAAGTTGAAGAGTTTACGAGCACCAAGTTCGCGTGACCGTGCACGACCGCGACGACCGCACGACCGCGACGATATATATATATATATGTTACGTTCAAAGCTCCTCGAGGCTGCTATACCAGGCTCGTATTGAACATGGTATATTTTTGTCTTGACTGATCCTGGGTTTTTACGGAAATTTTGATTCCTGAGCTCATATTTTTAGAAATTTTTGATCCCTGATCCTTGGTGCCAAAAACTGAGCTGATCCCTGATCCCGATCCAATGTCCCTGATCCTTGATCCCACCCATTTGATCCCTGAGCCCTAGACTCTGATCCCTGATCCTGACCATAATTTGGAGCTTGATCCCATATATCATGTTACGAGCCTGCAATATTATTATATTATAACAGAAGTTATCACCGTATCCTATTATCGGGAATAGGCCGGAAGTAAAGTTTCACAGACCGGAAGTTTACAGGAAAGTGAGTGAGTGAGTGACACAATAGGTTACTACTTTATGTATGCAACATTCTAGTTAGACAATAGATTGAATAGTGCCATTTCATGTTCTCATACACGAAGTGCTAAGCTGACTGATTTGCATATTCGACCCCTCACAATAACTCGTGGATTTGCAATCCACGAGTTAAAAAAGCGGAAAATAATCGGTCAACAACGATTTTTTATGTCGTAAAATAATTCTTAATACGTTGGGGTATTTTGACATAATTAGGTAATAATAGTGTCTTTGATACTATTACTCTCACAAAAACACGGCTTTGTGACACAATCAGAGTGCGCGTTATATAACAGTTTTTTATAATTACTCTCTTTTTATCCCATTTATTCTTATCGATACTTATAGGAAAGTCAGATGCTGAAAGTGAATGTGATGGCAAAGGTAACGGGATGAATGTTAGTTAGAATTGTGTGCTTCTTATCATTATTTAGAATCGTCTTTCAACTTGTTTTATTCGTTGACTTCGTGTGTCTTTGCTTGAACAGGGAAGTCAACAAAAACACCATTTAAAAGTCAAAAGAAGAAAACAGGTAAAGACAACAGATCGACTTACTGATTGACTCTTCCAATATTACAAAAGAGATTGTCTTGAACACTTTATACTGACAAAGTTTTTCGTTCCTTTTCTTTGACAGCTAAAAGTTCGAAAAAGAACAAAGGATTTAAAAAAAAGGAAGCATTCAACTTCATCCAGTGAAAGTGAAAGTTTTGCATTTTCATTTAGGTAACTGTATTGTTGGGGATGCAAGTTATGATGTAAAGGCATCTGCCAACCTTCTCATACGCGCTGTAGAGGCTTCTTCCGATAGGAAGAAGCTGGCGCTAAACCTCTTAGAAGTCCTCTTCACGTCTCAAGAACTGAGAACATCCACAGTTAATGGCACAGAGAGAAAAAAAAGCTGGACCCATGAAGATTGGTGCCCTACAATGTAAGTAAAATGTTTTCATACCACACCATACCAAGTGCAAATGATCAAAGTGACAGAGGGTGCACATGTGCGAAACAAAGTATTATGCTAAGTTGTTTGAATTGGCGTAAGAGAGGCTTAAAAGAGTTCAAAACTCGTCTTCGTTTTAGTCTGCTTAGCCTCTCTATGTAACAGTCCGCAGGGTTAAAGTCATTTGACTTTATACCGTATCACCACTAGCCCTCTTACATTTGAGCACAACCTGTGCAATGTGATAGCTCGTATAATTGTCCTTCAAGATCTGGGTTTCCCCTTTGCGCCTAAATGCGTGCACTTCTGAATTGGGCACACTATGCGACAAATCGATGTGGGTAGACTTTGCGTGTATCGCTTTGGAAAACACATTGCGACAACGCCACTTTTGCTACGTCTATTTTGAGTTTATATATGCGGTTTGTTGCGGTTTCAGTCATAAAGTTCTAAGTCACACGAAATTAAAGGAATAATCTTTGCTGCAACCTGAGTCCCAGCTTTACTTGTCACTCTATTGCAGTTGTCCCTGGCAGTCAGGACAACCCTTTATTTTCTTGACAAATGATGAATAGAGAGGCTTCCAGTTTTGTGTAATGATACAACCCTTAGTTTTGGTGCATAATCACGATGCATTTGTCCACTTGTGATTTACTATCGGTGTTGTGATGTCTTTATGTTTTTTATTTCAGCGTTTATTTTCCAGAAGTTCCCGGAGCCATCACAAGAGCAAAGAAATGCAAGCTGGATGTGGATAAAAGAAGCGATCACTAATAAATGCCGCAAATTTGAAGAAGGGAAATTCACCGCTCTGGACAGTGTCTCCAGCTAAAACATTGCCTTGTTCTCTTGTTGTTTCCAGAAGTTCCCGGAGCCATCACAAGAGCAAAGAAACGCAAGCTGGATGCGGATAAAAGAAGCGATCACTAATAAATGCCGCAAATTTAAAGAAGGGAAATTCACCACTCTGGACAGTGTCTCCAGCTAGTCTAGTCTAGTCTTTCAGTACTAATGGCTTTTGCATAATGGCTTTAAAATGGCTTTGAAATAAAAACGTTGCCTTGTTCTCTTGTTGTTGTCCAGTGTGTTCTGACGTAATGGAGCTGCAAAATAACAATCAAACGGCGACTTATTATCCGTAAAAATTGGAAAAATCGGAAAAAAAACACAACGGAAAAACAGGAGCATTCCAGTAGATTTCTGGGCGGAATCCGGTGATTTCCAACGTAATTCCAGGTGGAATCCGGTTGATTTCTGGGCGGAATCCGTGTGGAATTCAGTTTTAACATCTTTTGAAAATCAAAGGGCCCCCTTGAAATCTTCGTGCCCCCTCGTCATATCAAATGAACCTTCCCTTAAGGTGGCCCGTACCTATTGATTTGTTTTTTTTTGGGCATGAATTTCAATTGCGTCTTTTTACATCAAAACGTTGTCCGATTTTTTAAAAATTTCCAGCCATTTGTCTACAAGCCTTGAAATTTGTACCGGTAATGATTTTTCTGTGAATTAGATCAAATAATTCGAGATATCAGACGATTTTTAAAAGTGGCTTAATTTGGAAGAGTTGTGTACTTTTTACAGCATTCACTAAGTGGTACCTGTCATTATTTTGCTGAGGTCTCCCTCTTTCCAAGAGCTGTCTGACATGAGTGGCCTTAGGCATACAGCCAACACCATTCTTGGTAATAACCTGGTGCCAGTGGTTCAACTTTCAAAACCCCTCATAACTGCCTTAGATAGTGGTGACATATGGTTTCTCGACTATTCTTAAAATTATAGCTATCACTCAATTCCACAGGTACATTTAGTCAAGCTGTGTGATCAAAAGACTGACTGCTTATACATTTGAAATTTGACAACACATAACTTTGTACATTTTCTATGATGATGTCTTTACTCGGGTTGTAACTGCTTCACCAGTTAAATGATTAACTTTAATTGTATTGTGAGCGACATGATATTATGTTGACATAAGGATTAGTTTTTGATGTAACTCAGATCACCTCGTGCTTGTACGCGTTGTTACATTCTTAAGGATTCCTTTGGGATTTTACTGTGAAATTACCCAATAATTGAATGATTTATAGACTCCGAGACCCACTAACTTTGGTAAGTGTATCATTTTCAATTGTATTAATTCATCATGGCTGATAGCCTCTTTTATAGTACGATATTTAGTACAATGCTATGTACGCGATCACCTGTAACTTAGCACTCGTGTAGAAACAATTATAGTAATAGTTTGTAACCTATTCCTAGTTGACCAAATCACGAAACACAGAGATCAGAAGTGATAATAAATGGTTTGAGTGTGACACATAGAAGTAGTCTTAATCAGATTTGAGAAAGCTGGAAATTTTATGAAGTCCCGCACAGGGGTGTTCAAGAAACATCGATCGGAAATAGGAAACTAAGAAGCAATTATATAATAAATCCTTTATTAGATATTTTCTTGTGCATTATGGGCTGACATTTTACTCATCGCTCACATCTTCCCTCGCCTAAAGGCTCGGCAAAATACATACACGACTCGTAAAATATCAGCCCGTAATACAAGAAAATATCAAACAAGTGGTATGTATTTTGCATATAAGCACAGATCAAAAATGATAAATTCACTAAAACCTTAGCTTGGTTCATGTTTGTGTTATAAAAGAGTCACAGTTTTTTCCATAGGAAGATTTCTTTGATATATCACTGTAACATTATTGAAAAGACTTTCACATGGTTTTTCACAGATTTTTCTTGAATAAAAAACTTTTCACAGGGTTTTCTTGGACAAAGATTGTTCACATGTTTTTTCAAAGGTTTGAAAAAACAATCAAATTTTCACAGGTTTTTTCAAAGGTTTCAAAAAGTTTTTCGAAATTTTGGGCAGTTTCTTTTTCACGTTTTTTCACAGGTCATTAAAAAAATGCTTTTCAAAGCTCTTTTCAAAGGTTTTTCATATGTTTCTGGCCAGTAGTGTATTATGCTAGGTAAGGAAATTGTTCTAATACAAACATGAAAATCACTGATAATGTATTTCTAAGGTCCTGCCATTAAATATGAAATACTGATTAAATATTCAAATTTTCTTGCTGCCTTTTATTGACGTGCCACCATTAATGAACGAGCGTGCGCATGCGTCAGAATTATCGTGTGCTTGAAAATATGCCGGAAGTTGGGATTTATCCGTCAAACTTGACTAAAAATGGATGGCGAGGGCGAGTTTCAGTGTAAGGATGCGTACGATAAAGTTGTCCAGGAACTCAACGAGAGGTATGTAAATGCATGATTGACATTCATCAATTAGAAAAATATAATGTACATTGTTATTGAATGTTTTGACTGTTTCTGACTGCTTTCAGACTTCAGAAATGGAGAAAGCAAATTGAAATAAAGAAAAGACGACAACAGCCCCCCAAACGAAAACCAGCTAAGAAGCCAAGGGGGGCTTCAGTTTGAAGACATAAATGAGTAAGCAACTTTTTACGTATGTAAATCAGAGCAATTAGTCTTTGTTGTTCAAATGTAAGATTGAGAGCTTTTGTAACCAGAACTCAGCGTTAATTAAAATTAAAATTACTCCAGTATTTAAATCTGGTTGTCACCACGATGTCAACAACTACAGGCCAATTGCTATTCTTTGTGCAGTGAGCAAGATCCTGGAACGTCATGTCCACAACTGTCTTTATTGTTTCCTTAACAAGCACGATTTACTCCATACTGCTCAGTCAGGATTTCGAAGTAAACATTCATGTGAAACTGCCTTGTTAAAACTTATTGAGAGTTGGACATCTAATATGGAGAACAGTCTCTTGACTGGTACAGTGTTCGTAGACCTTTGGAAAGCCTTCGACATGGTGGATACAGACATCATTCTCCAATAACTTGCCATCTACCGCTGTGATATCACTTTGCTATCTTGGTTTAGGTCATACCTACAAGACAGACAACAGTGTGTCGAAGTTCAAGGAACTCTGTCGTCCAAGAAACCTGTTCGTTATGGTGTACCACAGGGGAGCATTTTGGGGCCCCTCTTATTCATCCTATTCATTAACGATCTTCCCTTTTGTGTCAATTCCAACATCAACATGTATGCAGACGATTCTACACTTTATTCCAGTGCAACAACAGTAAAGGAACTCAATGACTTTTTGACTAATGATATGTTACACATTGACACTTGGTGTAAAGAGAACAATATGGTGATTAAGTTAGAGAAAACAAAAGCAATGTTAATAACAACTTATCAAAAGGAAGCAAGGCTACAGAGCAACCTAGAAGTTTATTATAAAGAAACTAAATTAAATAATACTGCCTCTGAGAAATTACTAGGAGTTATAATTGATAAGAATCTTTTATGGAAGAGTCATATTGATAAATTAGCTAAGACCTTAAGTAGTGTAATCTACCTACTGAGAAGGATAAAAATGTTTTTGCCTTTAGATTGTAGATTAACATACTACAAAACCTTTATGCAGCCACATATAGATTATTGCTGTACTGTTTGGGGTCAATCGAGTCACATTAAACGTATCCGTAAGTTACAAAATATAGCTTTAAGAATAATTTATGACAAGCCCAAAATGACTTCAGCTGGGCCACTGTTTAAGTTATCAGGAATTCATCCTGTAGAAAAAAGAGTACTTTTTAGACTATGTATTATAGTTTTTAAGGCTTTAAATAATATGGTCCCTCAGTATATCTCTAACATGTTTCATCTTAAGTCAACAGTTTGTTAGCGATTAACTAGAAGTGTTGCAAATAATGACCTTTGGGTACCTAATACCAAACTTTGTATTAGTAGGAAATCTTTACCCTATAGTGGGTCTAAAGCATATAATAATTTACCAGTAGAAATAAGAAATGAAGACAAATTTAAAGTTTTCAGAACTGAAGTTTACAAGCATTTTCCAAATATATAGTATTAACAAATTGAATATTTTAGTATATTTTATCTTTTTCAATTATATTTTAATTTTATATTTATATTGTTTACCTTATTTGTAATTTTTTTGATGACCCAATGTAAGATTAGCTTTGCTAAATTGGTAATCATCGTAAAATAAAGATGATGATGATGATGATGATGATGATGATTATTAATGTTTCTTAAATAGTGATGAAGATGTGAACTTCAAGATGGAAAAAAGGAGAGAAGAATTAAAGAAAAAGTTGGAAAAGGAAGGACTGAAAAAATTATCAAAGAAAGAGCAAATAAAACGTTGAAAAAATACTCTGGCTTTATAGACTGATTGTTTATTTCCTTAAAAACAGTGTTGAAACTTTTTAGATGTGCGAAGAAGGGTTTTCATAATATTTTGTCTCCGCAAGCTGGAAATGACATTATGGGTCTGTTTATATGAAGTTGAGAGGGGAAAAAGCTAAAGATTTATTGCAACAACCAGGAGGGGATGTGGGGCTTTGTGGTAGTGTGGTATTGGACGATATTGTGTGCGAAAGTACAGGAAATTGTGTTTTAATTACCTGATCCAGTATCAAGGTAGCTGTCAAGTATATGGTAATTTGTAGTATTTACCAATTTTAGAGCCACTGTATTCAGTAATTCAATCTCAATGAATCTTTGAAGTATTTCACATTATCAAACGACCAAAACAATTGAGAAGATTGCACTTGTGGGAAGTGAAATGTTGTTGATTTCATGCATGGGAATGCAGCATTTTGTCCTGTTTTTGATGTGTTAATATGCGTAGTATTGGCCAGCCTCCCACGTCCCCCTCTAACTGCAGGGACATTAACTGGCCTTCACATGGACAGCTCCTTATAATTTCCTCAAGTTGCACTACATGTATGAGTGTGTGGAAGTGGAAGTTGGTGTAAATAATTTTTTTTAAATGTTGACTTTCTTGTGGTCCCTTCAGTGAAATGGAACTTGAATTAAAGTTCTCAGTGTAAAGAGGCAATATTGTCTGGCTGAAACATCTTACCTGAAATAACCAAGTATTTTGTGTTCGTACCTGAATAGAGGGTGTACATGTAGAACATTCGACTCAGTCAAATTATTGGTTTTTATAACATAGCTACAATCTTATTTGTCCATGGATGGGCTGCACTGCGTGCGCATTATCTTGGTAATTGTCTTTTTCAAATTGTTCGTTTTTAAGATGGTGACACATAAAACGCCCGATCTGATTGGCTGAAAAATCTATTAACTGTTCAGCCCAGTGTTATGTGGATGATACAAAACTTTATCCTTTAAATTCCAGGATATTGAATGCTACACCAAGATCAACCAAGATTTGTTCAACATCCGCAATTGATGCTTTGATAATCAAGTGCTGTTAAATCCCACAAAGACGAAGATGACGGCTAATATCGACAATGTAAATTTACTTGGAAATCAACCATCCTTAAACGAACAAGGACAATCTGTGCCCCTTTGTCTCTTGAATTAATTGGTCACGCAGTATTCTATTATTGCATGTTGTTGAAAATCCTTAAAATGTAAATTTCAGTTTCATAACTGATGATGATCGCTGGAGAGCGGTTAAAATATTAAAGCACAATATTTATTCTCGTCCTTTCATTTATATACATAAGAAGCAAGTGAACATTTTCTTGCATGTTGATTATCTTTTTAGGATTCTTGGTGTGCCAAACTTCACGAGAAGTTTCAGACGAACGTAAAAACGCCAGTGATCCTGAGGTGGTCGTCAGAAAAAAAGGGGGGCTGATAAGGATCCCACAACTTCAAAAGAATCTTTACGAATGGGTAGGTTGAACTGGTGCCCACCCTTTCCAGAGGGAGAGGATGACTCGTCCATGAGGAAACATAAGGAATTCCTTCAGAATGAGTGGTCTTGAAGGGCACTTGACATGTGTACATAGTACAAGGAAGTGGTGCAGTTTTAGTGTCGAGTTATTCAAATTTGTGAAACAAGCCTGAACTAGCGTAAATTACACCATTTTTCATTAGATGAACATTAGATGCTCTTTTTCGTTTCTGAGACAATAAATTGTCCAAGAATGTCGATATCGAAGTAATTGAATTTGGTTTGTGGCCCTACATCTTGAATTATCCAGGACATGAACTCTATCAGTGTGCCAAATTTCATGCTCGTTGCAAAAATGTGAAAAATTCTCCACCATTTTCTTGGACTAATAAGTGACTAGTAAATACTCATTCTGGAATAAGTCAAATGTGACCAAGTAAACCAAACCAACACTTCACTTTGACTACGGTTTATTCCACTTCACAAACGTAAACCCAAACAAACGGCGAGAACTACGATAAGTAATCAATAATAACTAATTAATTACTATCCTACGTTGTTATACAAAGGTTAAGGATTTCATGCATAAGTCAACTACAACAAAACTAGCAGAAACTTCAGGTCGATATGTGACCAACCTAAAATAACTAGCAGTGTAAAGACATTATTCAAACTACTTAGTGATTCATGCTAAACCAACAACTTAATTAGACAATCCTATACCTGATTACTGTAGAAGTAAATCACTTGTAAACAACAACTACTGAAATAGAGATCAGTTGCATGAAGCAAACCGGCAAATCTACAGCTTTTTCCGTTCTCTTTCTTGTATAATTCTTGCGAATTTACAACTATCACTGATTTCTACGTAGTACTTAGTTTAATGAGAAATGTTACATAACAATTTCGTTGACTTGAAGTTATTAAATAGACATAATTGAGACTGTAAGGTTTTCTTCTTGAACTAACACTCAAAACTAACTGTAAATATTCATTATCAAAGATTTGATTTACAAAACGTGATTTGTGTGCGCGCTATAAAACTTTGTGCGATACTATTTGACGATAAATCTAACTCGCCACACAAAGAAATATCCCTGTATTTACATACACTACTAAGAGACAGAATTATGACCTAAGTACCAGTATTTGCTCCCTTACTCACCTCCCCACACTCGTCTGTTTTACTTGTTACTCAAAATACACAAACCGAATTTTCCAGGCAGACCTAGTATTTCAAGTTCCGACTCACCCACTGCGAAATTGTCCATTTTTGTAGACAACTTTCTAAAACAGACATCAAAGACATCAATCACCTTTTACAAACAGTCCTTAACATTCAATTCCCCTTGCCATCAGATGTGCTCTTAGTCACTATTGACGTCACATCACTTTACACCAATATCATCCAAGATGAAGGCATCTGCTCCTCATTGCATGCCATTTCACCAATCCCTTTTGTCAAATTTCTTAAATCTTTCTTAAAACTTTTATTCAATAATCAGACTACCTACAAATCCCAGGAACTGCCATGGGTACTAGGATGGCCCCCTCTTTAAATTTTCAAACATTTTTTATATCAGCTGAAACAAAAAATACTGTTAAACAGCCCAAACAACCAGCAACCACTACTATGGAAAAGATATATTGATGGGGAAGAATCTCTACACAATTTCTTCCGGTTCCTTAACAATTTCAATCCCACCATCAAATTCCAGTTTACACTCTCCCCCACAGAAATATACTTTTTAGACACCCTAATTTACATTATCCCAGCCAAAAAAACTGGAATCTACCATATACATTAAACCAATTGATAGCAGTCTGTTACCACACCATGCTTCACACCATCCGCAACAATCTAAATCAGGAATAATTTACAGCCAGGCTCTGAGGTTTACACGTATCATATCAGACAATGACAAACGACAAAAACAATTACTCTGACTCAAACTCATCCTACTCTCCAGGGGCAACTGGGGTAACTCATTTATCACCACAATTTCAGCAAAGTCCTACATTTAACTCCATTCCATTTACTTAATAGACCATCACTCACACCTTCACCTAATCACAAACAAGTTTTACCTTTCATTGTACCTTATCATCCCACTCTACACTCCATTCTCTCCATTCTACACCATTTCTGGTTCTTGATTTCCAAAGACCCTGAACTTTCTTCTATTTTTCCTGATCCACTCAACAGCTTTCAGCTGACATTATAATCTTAAGGATATACTTGTCTACACACGCTTCAGTTAACCACAAGCATTCACACAACAACACCAAAGGTTGGTCCCCACTTATTCCCTCCTCTTTCTTACCCATCCTGGTTGGCTTCCTGATACCCCTATAACACCACAAACTGGGAGTTATTTGTGAACCCTCCTCAATGATTAACTACTACACAGACGTAATGATAATAAAAATGTTGATGAACAAGGTGAATTCGTAGAAAACAATTGTCAACTTGAAATGGCTAGAGATAACAGAGGATGATCCCTCTGTCTACAACATAGGTGATCCGGACAGTCAGAATCCACCCAGGTGCATAATTGACAAAGTTGAAACTAATCGACTTAGGGAGTATTATGTGTTACCACCAGAAGAACAACACCTCATCCAAGTCATAAATGGATCACTCGACGATGACTCAAGCAGTAGCAACAGTTCAGGTAGCAAAAGCGACCAAGCAAAAGCAAACGCGCACCAACATAACAACCATTGGGTCATACAATAGACAGGAGTTTGTCCCATTACTTAGGAAGTTTATCGATAAAGCTCACGTGGAGTCTCTTCATTTACAGAATAATGTGTATGAAGTGATATATCTTGCTAATTTACCTAATATTATATGTTTTTCAAATGTTCCACAATCTTCATATTTTTATAGATACATTGATGTCATGCGCAATAAGTGCAATCTATCAAGCAAACAGAATTATGATACGTCATGGAGCACAGGTAAAACTTTTGACTACTGTTATACTGGGAGGGATTCCACATTATTTCTTCATAATTTTAAGCTGCTAATTTCATCTGCAGATAAGAATGGTAAGACCAGTTCAGATGACCTTCACATTATATAATGTGCTTGCCTTTGCTTACAAAATGCTGTTTCTCATTTTTCCCATCTTAACATTACAGATTTGCAGGACTCTTAGTTAAAAACAAAGTGTGACACATATTTCGTAGATATGCTCCGTTTTTGAAAGCAAATCCAATTGTTTGGACCATTGGACACATTGTCCCAGCACCAACAGAGCACATGCAACAACTTTATGGTGTGGGTCTGGGACTAAACTCAATGGAGGGAAGGGAAGCCAAGCATATTTTCATTGGTAAGTACAGTACTAACACATTACCACATTATGGATTCACTCACTCACTAACAGATTACCAAGTCAGAGATGACAAATTTTTCGCCATGAGTATGTTTCCCTTATATGGCTTCGAGAAAGGGGCCATAAACACAGCATCATCTTCAAAAAAACATGCTGTCATATATCCCAATGAGAGTAGACACTGAATGAATTTTGCAACTGTGGAATGCCAAAATGTGCAGAAGAGGAAAACTGCTGGTACTGTTCCAACCCACTAAGGGAATGGCTAAAGGCCTGTATAAAGAATGGGACAAAGTCTCTTGTTTAAGAGCCTGAGGCAGTTATAGGTAGAAAGGAAAAAAATTCAATTATTTGCTTGGAAATAACAATTTATGCCAAAGATGTTAAGTTATGTAAATAATTCCTGGTGAAATGCCTGAAGTTGTCAGAGTGAGTAACTGTACAGTGGTCCCCCTCTAAAGAGTCCAATAATGGTCACGCCATAACTTCGCAATTATTTGGTTTATTATTTTCAAGTCACAATTAGTGCTGAGCCCACTGCCCACATCCGTAACCACGACAGCTGAAGTTTTAGCAAGCCCAAATTAAAGTAACAGAAAATTCTGATGCTGTAGCTGATAATATGTCTGGTGAGTCACCCATTATAGATCAGTGCTTAGATAAACCAGGGAATATCTTTGTATCTACAAGTGTACGAATGGGCTTAAGGTTGTGTGGAAAAGTTACGGCAAAAATTCTGTCCAACGAATATGTTGACTTTGGTACACTCATAGGTAATCATTGCAATAGCAGTGACTCAGGTTATAGATTATGTTTTGCCATTATGCAAGACAACCCTGCCTTAAACGTGAGCCAAAAATAGAAATAAGATGTCTCCCTTCCATTGAGGTTTGGACCTCAGCCTCCCAAGTTTTTGATGCTATATACACAGAAAAATATTCTCCTGAGGCTCCAGCCTTAATGAAATATGGGAATACTGTAAGAGATCATGTATCAAGGGGTTTCAATTCACGTTTTTACGATGAAAATTTTCGTTATTTAAGACCCCGAAAGCTTTAAGTGGGGAAATATTCATTCTGAGCTATGGATTCACTCACGAATCTACCAAATCGATAGATTTAGAAACTGTAGGTTATCAGTTTTCATGGGTACTAAAAGTACCATGAAAGAGGGCAAACTTTTCATGGAGTAGTTTATTTTTCGCATTTAATGGGAAAAACAGTTTTTCACGGGGTCATGAATCCACCATTTCCATGAAAAAAAAAAAAATTGGATTCACCCCACGAAAAAAACCTATCCTTTTCTCATGGCAGTTTCATGGCGTTTTTCATGGTTTTTTTAATGGGTGAAAGATTAATAGGTTTTATTTCCATGGGTTTTCCACTGCATTTTCACTGAGAATTCATGGAGCATTTCTCATGAAACTCCTGTGAAAATTACATGAAATTTTCCATGAAAAAATTCACCATATTTTAATGGGTTTGCACTTCATAGTGTCATTTGATCATGTTCTCAATCCTATTACAAATCAATGTTCACAATTATTATGCAAGATTAGTATAAAAAAATCTTACAAACTCACTGGAACAAGGACAAAGTGTTGTGTTAGTGTTATCGGTATCCATGCATTTTTCCCTATAAAATTTATATATTTGTATTTATTTCATTTATTTATATGTAGACCTTTTTGCAAAAACCCATAGTAAATGCTGTCTGCAATATTGAGTCTTTGAATGACAAATTCTATAAAAATACTTTATGAAGTGTTTTATAAATGTTTTGACATATTAATATCTTCGGTGGACTTTCTAATGGGTCTTTGGAAGACTGATAATAATTTCTGCCCTTGTTTTGTGATCATAAGAACAAAATACTGGAAGGAATACGAGGTAATGGAGGAGAGGGCTGGATTTCATTTATAAAAAACAAACAGCGATTTTGACACTGAAACCAAGAAAAAATCTTGTACTCATGAAGGAAAATACAAAATTTAAGCTTTCTAAATGAAAGTTAAGATTTTTCAATACATACGAGTCAGTTTTTTTCTTATTTGAGAGTAAAATTGTCAATTGTCTCACTGGTGTAATTTAATCCATCTCAATGCTTGTTTTCAAATGAGCTTTTGAACTTTACAGATCGCACTTCAACGATAACTGTAGTAAATATGCTGTCAAATATTGACGTGGCAATGAATGTCCTGCCAAAAAAAGCATTCTAACAATTTTGATCTTGTAGAACCGATAAAAAATCAACTTGCTGATGATCCTCTTGAAAAAGATCGTAATTTGAGCAAGGCTATGGTTGAATTAGCAAGTTATGATAAAGTCATCACCATTTATACATGCTGGCCCATTTGCCTTATCTTTGGATTTATGAATGGGAAATTCTTTTTATAGATTGAGGCAGAACTGGAAGGTAATGGCAACGGTTTTGTAAAATTGGTTTATTATGAGGATAAAAAAGAATAAAAGCTGAAGGAGGTATGTCCATATTCAACTGGCTGAAATGGAGAATGAGATGGTGGTGGAAATAAAAGAGGTGTAGAGTCTTTGCTCCGTTTAGTAGTCAAACCTTATAAACAAGATGACTGTGTTTCCTGTCCAACTAAAGATAATGACTGTCAGTTGAAGACCTGCTGACCTGGTGATCATAAAGTTACGAAAACTGACCAGGTTGAAGTTCTTGTAATCTCCAACACTGAAGACCACGAGTTACTAAATGTGAGAATTGATGCACAATAAAATGAAGAGACTAAACAGAAAAAAAGATCTTACAAAAGCTAAACCATAGATTTTTTTGTATTCATTATACTTTAAATATCTAATCTGTTTATATAATTTTTGCTGAACTTTTGAGTGTGTTGTGCTATATCTTTTGTGTTATTTATGTATGTTTATTATTTTTTATTGTTTATGTATGTGTTATTTTCTTTGCTAGTTTTTGATTTAAAAGCATTGTAAAAAAATGATGTGAACCCCCTGGTTAAGCCATGTTGCTTTTGGGGCAAATGTTAAGGCAAATATGTTCAAATAAAAAAAAACATAGATGGAAGTAATTCAAGTTGACGAGGTAGAACAGCTTATGGATACTGAAAACGACGACCAAGAACTACTAAATGCAAGTAGAGAGGCAGAAATCCATGAATTGAAGAATTAAAAAAAGAGAATGAGCAGAAAGAAGAAGAGTCAAAAGCTAACAACAATCTCGCACAATGACGACCTAGAATTACTAAATTCGAGTAGAGAGGTGGAATTAAATGGAGTGACTGAGAAAGAAGAAAAGATCAAAGCTGAAGGGCCACTAACAGGCATGAAAATTTCAGAGGAAAATGCTTGCAATGAATCTTTCAAAATTCTGGAATAGTCCATGAGCCAAGGCTCAAAAAATGGTAATTTGTAGCACTCCCGGAGGGACCAAGTATAATTGGTATCAAACTGAAGCTTATGGACAATATTTTGATTCCACTTGTTACCAGCTAAGTACCAGATGCCTAAGAGAGATACAGGTACTTTTTAAGGGGGTGCAATATAAATATTTAATCCTAATTAGATCACTCCTGAAATCTTTTTGAACACTAGATATTCAAGTTCTGCCTGGTTATCATGCACTACAAAGTCATGTGAGAAAGCACTAGCTGCCCAAGTGGTCAGCGCATTTGCCACCTTTGCTCGCAGTTGGTCAAAGTTTAAATTGTGGATAACAACATTCAGAAATTACACCTAAACACTATCAAAACTTAGCGAATATCGAAGAGCAAGATAGACTTTGCAGGAAGGAAGCGACAGATCGTCCTTTAAGAGGTGTTTGATTCGAAATGACCGAGAAATGGGTTGTTGATGACACGAGTGGGAAAGATCCTGCGTTGGAAAGCCTCCAAGGCATCCGAGAAGACATCGTCGCTGCTGTTAGCTGCATGGGCTCACAGCTAACCACTTCATTCAACAAAGTAAAGTACATGCTACAATGCAACAGCCAAACTAAGTCAACCATGAACACCTAAAAATATGAAGAAGACAGGAGAAGGGACGACATTTAAGAACTTACGACAATAAGTCAACTTCATTTTATATCGAAACTGACGAAGCGTGCAGTCTTCAAATACATCAACATATGATGAGGTACAAGTTGTATCCACTACTTCAGTCAGCGTATGGTGAGTGCCATAGTACAGAAACAGCATTACTTAAAGTCCATAACAATATCTTAATGAATATGGACAACCAGAGAGTGACTCTACTGGTGCTGTTAGATCTCAGCACAGTGTTTGATACAGTTGACCACCTTGTGCTGTTGAAACATCTGGAATCTAGCTTTGGTATATCTGGTTCTGCTCTTGACTGGTTTGGTTCCTACTTATCTTGGCGATGTCATCGAGTGTTCATAAATGGCTGCTTCTCAGAGGAAATGGATCTACCCCATGGAGTTCCGCAAGGCTCCTGCTTGGGACCGCTGCTATTTATGATATACGCAAGCAAACTTTGAAAGATAATAAATAAACATCTACCAGAAGTTCAAGCCTATGCTGATGACACTCAGCTGTACCTGTCATTCAAGCCACACTCGGATGTTAGCCAGTTGCAAGCTGTCTGCCATCCAAGACTGTGTGCGTGATATTAAAACATGGATGACAGTTGATAAGCTTAAACTAAGTGACGTCAAGACGGAATTCATACTCATTGGGACACGATATGAACTGAACAAAGTTAACATTGATAACATTACAGTAGGCAGTACTACTGTATTTGCAGCTGAAACTGTTCGAAATCTTGGAATTTACTTTGACTTGCATCTTAGTATGATAGAGCATATAAATAAAACATGTCAATCAGTTCTATATATTTTACACAATATTAGGAGAATAAGCAAGTTTTTGTCTTGAGATAATACTAAGACATTAGTACAGGCTGTTATTATGGCTCAAATAGATTATTGTAAGTCTTTTATTTGGTATCACAGCAATTCACTTGTCCAAACTGCAGAGATTACAGAATTCAGCTGCACCAGTATTGTTTTACGTCTCGATGCTTATCACTGTGATATATAAACTACAACAAAGCATGAAATTGTTTGCAGTAAGCGTGCTTCTACATCGTCTTCATTGGATGAATCTGTGTCCAAAAAAGCGAAGACTACTGATATATTGCCAGAGGTTAGTAATTTCATGTGATCAATGTACCTGCATAACCCCCCATAATACTCTTAGTTTTGCTGTGAATTTATTAGAAATTGACCTTTACAAGATGTACGGCAAGAATCGTCCACCCAAATCGAAGTTACACGTGGCGAATCACTTCTCGGCTACAATTGATTTTGAGAAGCTTACTTCTGACCTAAATGTGTCAAGGGCGACAGTGCAGGTATATGCCATCGATTGTCTGGCAGCAGAAAAGCCCAGTGCAGGTATATGCCATCGATTGTCTGGCAGCAGAAAAGCCCCTGGATCACGAACTCATGGCTATTTATTTTAAATGTAGAGGCTTTCGACGAGATTCATCAAGCAATAATATCCAATGACGACTTCAAGTTATGCTCTATCTGCGACTCATTGGAGCTTCGCTATTCGTATAACTAAATTCGTTTTGTATTGGCTTGCTTAATTCGAGATCTGGAATTATACTAGAAATGGGACGATCTAACAATTGGCAGAGGGGAGAAAATTGGAGAAAATTGGCAGGGGGGAGGGGGAGAGAGGAAGAAAGAAAAAGAACTGAAAGAAAAAAACGAATAAATAAAAAGGATGACTCGGGATAACTTCCTCGGTTGGGGCTTCCCTGGGCGCAACCTGGGAATCTGTTTTACTTGGGAAATCTGTAGTACCCAAACTTGTAAAAATTCAAAATAACCATGTTGATAAGCATTATAATAAT
The DNA here is from genome assembly GCA_029948255.1 of Telmatactis stephensoni. Taxonomy (NCBI): domain Eukaryota; kingdom Metazoa; phylum Cnidaria; class Anthozoa; order Actiniaria; family Isophelliidae; genus Telmatactis; species Telmatactis stephensoni. Next base: position 263,770 of record JALIZF010001621.1, on the reverse strand, counting down.
TATTGTTACTGTTCTTTACAGACATAAAAATAAAGGCTCCTCCACACAAGCACATTTTCTGTGAAACATTTTCTATGACAAATGCATTTTTCCCATCTACATGAGCAAATTTCTTTCAAATGCATTTGTCGCATGTGCTCCTCTGGGAGGGCCTTTGTGGTACTAGAGTACTAACACTCTAAAAATATTAGAATTTACCACTACTTAGTACACTCTTAGTGTTTCTACTCAATTATGATTCTTTTTTCCACATTTTATTTGTCTCAGATTTTCCTGTTCTATTTGTTTCAAGTTGATGTGCCTGACTAGAATATATTATTAGCATCAAGCAAACATTCATTTCAGTCTCGACTCAACAAATATATTATTTTATATCTGTATGAAATGGACTTGATATTCAATTTCCCATTGTTATAATAAAGTTAATGTAATGATATTTACATTTAAGATCAACATCAAAATTGATGAAGCTAAAAATTTATGATGCTGTTGCCCTGCTAACAGACCATGATATATAGAGAATACTTCATGGAAAGTGTGCGCGTACGTTTTTTATTCACGAGTTGTGAAGTATCATAAAACGAACGAGCGAGGAACGAGCGAGTGAGTTTTATGATACAAAACAACGAGTGAATAAAAACTGTACAAAGCACTTTCCATGGTGTTTTCTGTTTATTTTATACATACCGAGATTTTTATAAATTTTAGTCATTTTGCTGTGAAAATGGTTTGCTTTTCCATGGTCAAGATTTTGATTTCAAAAAACACACCTCATGAACCCTACAAAACAACATTTAAATTACAAACAGACGTCAAAACAAAACAAAAATAATATTTATTTGTATCTAAAGTGAATGACAATGCAAAATTATAATTCTTTTCTGTGTAACTTGGACTTTTTTTCTCGTTGACAGACGTTTGTTTACAAAACGAGCAAAGACAATGCGAAGAATTTGAGTTCGTTCAAAGTATTCAAAGACAAACTTACGGTCAAATTCACGCTCGTTAAACATGCTTGGCGTTTCAAATGTCCTTCAAAACTTGAAAAATTACCTTTAACTTGATTTATCAGTGTTTTTCTCCGAGCTTTTCTATAAAAGGGCTCAGTTCGACTAAATTTTCATTCAGTGACTCCGAATCTGCCGGCCGTGAATCCTCCTTCGCTTTTTGCAGCACAGCTTGGTTTTGAAAATCTTTTTCCCGTAGAGCTCTTCTTCTGCATGACATCGATGACTTTTGTGGTAAATAAGCTAATCTACTTGAATTTTTACTGAATAAAGATTAAAAATTGAACTGCCAAGACTGAAAATCCTTCGATAAAAAATGCTGAGAGGAGCCAGTTTGAAGAAAAATTTTCATCAGGAATGAAGTCGCTTCTGATTGGACGTATCGTTTTTCTCACGTGAAAAAAAGCGATACGCGGCTTCTGATTGGACGTATCGTTTTTCTCACACGTGAAGAAAACGATACGCGCATTCTGATTGGCTGAGAGCAGTGAACGAACGAAAATTTACTAAATGGAATTTTAGTGAGTATATCTCGATATGTATATAATAAATATATATATTCAATAAAAAGTTATATTTGCTATTGGAAATAATACATAGTGCTCATTTTGTTGATCTGTCGGTCATTTTCCCCAGTTAAGAATAAATGACTTCAGAGACTTGAATAAATAAAAAAAAAATTAAGATTTATATATCTATATGTATACAATCAAATGTGGTTGAAATGAACTGAAATGAAATGAAGTATAATCAAACATAAATGGGTTAAGAATCCCAATTGGCAAGGAGGCAAACCAGTTGGCTATATTACAAGCATGGCCAAGAAACTGAATTTGAACTAATCGAAAACTGGAACAAATTCAGTCTCAGCTAGTGGCCAGAGAAGGAATTGAACCTGGGACTGCCAGATTGCGAGACCAATGCTCTGACCACTCGACCATGCTGCCTCCGTTCAAAGACTTCAAAGACTTATCAATATATTTGGAGCATTGTGAGAAATTGTCACACAAAAATCACTAAAATAAATATTTTGAAGCAGTTATACAAAATAGACTGGTTAAGATGATTGATATATTGATATTTCAATGAGTGTCTGAACTTTTGCCAAAGTCTGTATTATGTAGTCAACAAAAAATTATAACCAAATTCTCTTTGTCATTAAATATAATACTTTGACCTGTTCTTGTTTATTGTGTTCTTGCTGTCATTTGTCATTTAGAATAAATAAGTTCAGTTATAGATCCCAACATAAGTGGGCAATTCCAACTTTGCAGCATCGTGTCGTCTAGCCATTGTGAAAATTCATCACCAGAATTTGGTGGGGAAACTGAGATCAAGGCTACACTAATCAACATAGCTCTGCCACCACTGTAAAATAAATGACATGAGAGCTCTCTCCTATTTGATATGTCATTTAACCATTGCCCAAGGAATACATTTGGATTTCCAAGCAAGTCCATCTGAGGTCCAGTCCCCTGAATCCCAAATGTGTCTCCTGCTATTTCTATGCTTTCATCCAAATTCAAGTTCACGGCTTCATTGTCAAACAGATCATCGTGTATACTGTTCCCATTTAGCATGGATTCCCTAAGGGGGTGCTTCCATGCTGGGTCTAGAACTAACCCTTCTGGGGGAGGAAGATCATGATCATAGATTGATTTACTCATAGATAGTACAATCAATGCACAAGCATTGCTGCCATTTCTACCTCCTATAGTTGATTGGCTAAAGTTGTGGGAGAAATACCACATGACACATGATGTACTGATCAGAGTGGTTGCAGATCTGGTGGAACAAGCACTCTGTTGCTGTGTCAATGGAGGAGGATGAGCAGTACCTGAAGGGCTGGCGGAAGAAGAACTATACTGTTGTGTTGAAGGAGGAGGAGGATGAGCAGGAGCTGCAGGGCTGGTGGAAGAAGCACTATGCTGTTGTGTCGATGGAGGAGGAGGATGAGCAGGAGCTGCAGGGCTGGCGGAAAAGAAGCATTATGCTGCTGTGTCGATGGAGGAGGATGAACAGGGGCTGCAGAGCTGTTGGATGAAGAGGCACTATGCTGTTGTGTTGATGGAGGAGGAGGATGGGCAGGAGGAGCAAGGCTGGTAGAAGCTGAAGCTAAGGAAATAGCAGAGGTGACTTTCCTGTGATAGGTACTCCACCATGACTTTATTTGCTTCTCAGATAGTACCTCTAGTCCTGCCTCCTCCATTGCTTTTATTGCATCTCTTGGTTCAGCTCTAATTCGGTGAAGGGCTTGAATGTTGTAGAATTCAATGAGAATTGCCTTCTTTTCCCAGATCCATGATTTAAGCCATATCCGCTTGTGGGCTACTGTTGGTGTTCACTGGGAGTAGGGCTTAGCGATGGTGCTTGGTTGTGCTGTTGTTCTTGCATGTTGTATAAATCTAACTGCATAGCTTTCACTATTCGAGGATGAAGAAGTGCAGAGTTCTGCAGGTTAAGGGGCTGGAGATTCCTCCACTACTGATGTACCAGTAGCACCTGGCATAGGCTTTTCGTTTTGATATCTTGGATATTTGCTTCTTAGTTTTCTTCATTATCTTGCCAATCTCTGCCAAAGATTGCAGAATAACACCACCTTTATACTCTCCATCTTGGGGAAATTTAAAATTACCATATAAGAAATTATCTTTCAACGTTCCAACTGTCACTTCTTGTTCAGTTGATCACAAGCTTTTTTACAGGTAAATGGTACATGGTCTGTAAAAAGATCCCCAAAAGAAAAAAACAAATATCAAAAATAAGAAAATGCTGTGATGATAATGATTTTGGATAATTCTATCTGACTAGAGCGGTTTTCATAGTGCTATTATACTTTAGCTCTTTTGTCTTTTATTGTCTATACATGACTATTACGATTTATTACACGCTAATTAGTACACTTTGCTTCTTTCATCTCTTTCATTGGAAACCCCAATTATGACAAGTATTGCACTTATAAAAAAACACTGCATCTCCATTAAGGTATTTAAAGATTATACTCTGCTGAAACTGTTGACTAAAAAGAATGCACACAATAAGCACAAGAATGCGAAAAATATGAGACCATATTGAGTTACTAACATTGGTATGGGCTTATCAAAGTTGAAAACTTGCAAGAAAAGCTGTACAAATGGTTTACATGCAGGTCTCATGCAGAATTGTATAATAAATACTATATTAGTTGACTAGCCAGCTAATATGGTTGTGAATTTTTACTCAACAGCATGGCACGTAAAAATACACAGAAGTATTAGCTGGCTAGTTGACAAATAATTTATAGTTATTCACTTTCCCCTGTGTTTTCCCCATATGTTGCACTTGGGAAATATGATCCTTTGTGTAAAATGCGTCAGTGAGCAAGACAAAAAAATTTCACCTTAAACAAAGCATCTTATTTCCCAAGAGGACTGTATATTGCAAAATATTTTCACAACAAATAAGGTCCATTATTGTTTCACTGACAGAAGAAAGTAAGAAAACTGTAAGAACAAAGATAAACTGTTGTCATTAATAGGTAGCTTGTAAACATTGTACTGTAATGAGCTTTGTGACATTTAAAATTTTGACATACATGTAGGAACTTTATTGTGCATTGTTAGCATCAAATCTGTACCCATGCAACATGCATCAGAAGATTGTCTATAAACATACCAGAAAAAAGATAAACAGAGAATTCTGGGTATATTTGTTTGACCCATTTGAAACCAATATCTAAAGCACTTTGGGTAAACCAGGCATCTTGCTTTGTATCTTCACTCCAAAGGTCAATGATTTCCATCCTTTTTTCAACATCAGAAATCTCAAGATGGAAACAAACACAGTTAGTGTTGACGACAGGGTGGAGTTTAAGAGTATTTCTGATAACATCTGCAATTATAGATAACAACATCATGAAGAATCACTGTCTTCAAGATTTGGATAAAGAGTTGGAGGAGCTGGAAAGACAAGGGAAGGAAAAAGAAAGGTTGCTGCTGGCTAAAAAAGCCCAGCTAAGAAGATTAGATAGTAAGGTAGGATTAATTGTTGAGATCTACTGTGGTTGTTCCTGTTTACCATCGAATCAGTTCATTGTGACTTCCAAATTCTCATGAAATAATATTCAAATGCACACAGTCACAAACTGGTTTGATGCTTGTGTGAAAAAATAAGATTACCTATAAAAACACATAAAATAATTGGAGCCTGTTATAATTCTTAAATGATTCGAGTTTTAGTGATTATTTTCAGTCATACTTGTAATTACGGAAACAGTCAGGTGGCACATTGATCGATGGGCAATGCAAGCTGTTACTGGGATGTCCTCAAACTATTATATATTTTGAAGAATTATTACAATTTACAATAAGACAATAAGCTTTAATTTTAACTTGAAAACAGGTTTTAGCATATTTCAAAAATAAACTCATCAATATAAACAATAGAATGAGCTGAATATAATCAGCTGAGCAGGACAAATGTCTAACAGAAAGCTATTGTGTGACTCATTATTTACACTAATATATGTAAATTAATTTCTAAGGAAAATTTGTAGGAATTTTGTAGTGTAAAATCATTATTTACATCTAATGTAATTTTATACAGGTTGGAGAGGTAGTTAGGGAAATCGAAGAGCTGGGAGAGATAGAAAAAGAATTAGAAAAAGAAGTAGGAAGAGCAGGTAGTCAGAGGATCAGAAACAAGAGATTGCCAACAGATATTAATGAGGATGGAAAATTGACATTTGGGGGTACATTAGGCAGAAAGCGTAGAAGTGAGACGTTCGAGGCAGCTAACTATATACATGGGGGAAGCAAAAGGGCAGCTATGGTGGGTTTGATGGGCACAGCCTTAAAAAGATGCAGTTCAGACGTCCTCATCAAAATGTTTTCTTGGACTAAAAGATCAAAAAAAATTTTTACCTAAAATATATAATTCTGCTCTTAAAGCATATGAGATGTCTAGTGAAAATATGTGTAGAAGCGTTCCAGTTTATTATAGTGGTGGAGAGGGGGGGGGGGGGGGGGGGAGCGTGGGGGAAATTCGGAAGTGTAAATATAGAAAACTGTACAGAGAGTGCATTTAAGGTTAATGATAAGAAGTTGCAAACTACACGTATATCAATTGCCAATTGTCCAGTCCTTAGACTTGTGTCATACAATAAGCTTATGCCTTTTATCAAGTCAATTCCTATTGGTACCCTGTATAGCATTGAAGATAATCTTTGTGAGGGAACAGACAAGGTAAGTGGTTGCTATAGAAGTTTAAGAGAAACATTGTTGTACCTTGCTAAGTTTTATTTGAATAAGAGTAGTGGTTATGATCTTTTGTGGTTTGAAGAAGCTAACACTTTCTTTGTTGCTTTAGGTGGGGATGGTGCCCCTTTTGGAAAAGATGATATCTCTTGTGCTTGGCTTGTAAGCTTTTTGAATATTGGCCATGGAGTCCTTAGCAGCAATGAGAATTTTTTGATTTTTGGAGCAAACTGCTCAGAAGACTGTCTCCCTGTACGGATATATATTAACCCTTTGCTTTCAGAAATACAGACAATATAACAACAAACATTTCCTGTTTCTGTTAATGGCGAAACTGTAAATCATGTAAAATTTAAAATAGGCAAGCTCCCTAATGACATGAAAATGCTTGCATTTCTGTCTGGGGAACTAACTAACAGTGCCAAGTTATTTTCTTCCTTTGCAGATGTGTCAACTGATAGTTATAATAATCTCTCAGGTACATTTGGAAGAGGAAAATAACTTGTGGAAGCCATGGAAGTACCAGTACCTCCTTCAAGTTGTATCAAAGGTTGAAGCGGCAAAACAGGAATTTGCCTGCCAAAAACTCACTGCAAAAACCAAAAGGCAGAAAAATACAACTTTGATAGGAAAACTGAAAAGTAGGCAGGAGTTCACACCTCTCCTTGGAAGCGTCATGTCTGTGCTCTCATGCACAGGAATTTTCTTGAAGAAGTTTATAAAATTTCTGGTCTTTCTAACAATTCCATTCCTTTTTTGCAGCTTCCACCAAATAATCTCCTGGTAAAGTATATTCATACTTTAAAGACCAAATGTTGTCTCTCCAGACTTGCCAAAATGGTAATAAAACATTTCAATTATAGTGGCCCAGATGCCAAAAGCTTTAACTAGATTTACAGGGAAAGATTCCAGGCAATTCTTGAAGAACTTTATGTACCTTATTGATGCCCTAGAGACTGGTGTATCACATCTAACCAAGTCAAAGTTCCACTTTCATGTTCTGGCATATACTACTTTAATTTTACGTAATTGTGTCTCTCTTTTCAATTGTTTGACAATTTCCAGTGAAGAGGTAAGTCAACCTGGTAGATATTGTAGGGATATTTTTAAGCTGTTCATCAATTTTTTCAACATCAATCCAACACTCTGGACATTAAGAAATGTTGTGCCAGTTCATAGACAAGAAATGAAGGGTAAGTATGGGATGGGGTTGGGATTGAATTCTATGGAGGGGAGGGAATCCAAACATGTCTCTACTTCTAGGTACAGCCTAAATACTACTACCCATTCAAGATGGGAACAGATTTTTATGCATGAGTTTGTTTCTTTGATTTGGTTGCGTGAGCAGGGCTACAATGTAACAAAGCCTCTCACTTCCAGTGGACTGACATATATTCCCAAGCGTGTAACTAATGACAGTGAGAATTTCTGTGGGTGTGGACTTAACAAGTCACCAACAGCAACTTTGTGTAAGTATTGCTCCCACCCATATAGGGAAAAAATCAAGTCTAAAATCCTTTAAAATGTTTCAATATTCAGTATTTGTTTTATTGTTTTGCTCTTTTTCCATGTTTTATTACTCAAGCTCCCTGTGGAACGCTTAAGTTTAACATTGGGCTTCACTATCATTCAGTCACAAATCACACTCTAGTAAGTAAAGTGCATGCAAGCAGATAGTAAAGCGCATGCTTGGATGTAAACAAAGCACATGTTTAGAAATCATGGTGGAAGTGAACTGTCTCAATTAGCTACAATGCCGGACAAAAAGGTTAAGACAAAGCGAAAAATATGTTGCTTTTTGAGTAAACCCATCACTTTCAGTTAATTGTTCTCCCCTCTCCCCCTCTCCCCCAATGTTGAGGTAGGTGCACAATGTCGTCCATAGTATGGGCTATCGTCTGGTATATTTCCTCATACACTAAGACCGTGATCTACAACTTCCTGTACAAATATGTACACTTAATGTGAACATTTTGCAAGAGCCTTTATTGGTATACCCTTGAACTGCCCCCATAAAGCGCAAAACATGTCATAGACAATGCCGGACAAATAGGTTAAGACAAAGTGAAAAATGTTGCTTTTTGAGTAAACCCATCACTTTCAGTTAATTGTTCTCCCCTCTCCCCCTCTCACCCAATATTGAGGTAGGTGCACAATGTCGTCCATAGAATGGGCTATCGTCTGGTACAACATTGACCCGGGGGGTCAATGTTGGTAATAAAACATTTCAATTATAGTGGCCCAGATGCCAAAAGCTTTAACTAGATTTACAGGGAAAGATTCCAGGCAATTCTTGAAGAACTTTATGTACCTTATTGATGCCCTAGAGACTGGTGTATCACATCTAACCAAGTCAAAGTTCCACTTTCATGTTCTGGCATATACTACTTTAATTTTACGTAATTGTGTCTCTCTTTTCAATTGTTTGACAATTTCCAGTGAAGAGGTAAGTCAACCTGGTAGATATTGTAGGGATATTTTTAAGCTGTTCATCAATTTTTTCAACATCAATCCAACACTCTGGACATTAAGAAATGTTGTGCCAGTTCATAGACAAGAAATGAAGGGTAAGTATGGGATGGGGTTGGGATTGAATTCTATGGAGGGGAGGGAATCCAAACATGTCTCTACTTCTAGGTACAGCCTAAATACTACTACCCATTCAAGATGGGAACAGATTTTTATGCATGAGTTTGTTTCTTTGATTTGGTTGCGTGAGCAGGGCTACAATGTAACAAAGCCTCTCACTTCCAGTGGACTGACATATATTCCCAAGCGTGTAACTAATGACAGTGAGAATTTCTGTGGGTGTGGACTTAACAAGTCACCAACAGCAACTTTGTGTAAGTATTGCTCCCACCCATATAGGGAAAAAATCAAGTCTAAAATCCTTTAAAATGTTTCAATATTCAGTATTTGTTTTATTGTTTTGCTCTTTTTCCATGTTTTATTACTCAAGCTCCCTGTGGAACGCTTAAGTTTAACATTGGGCTTCACTATCATTCAGTCACAAATCACACTCTAGTAAGTAAAGTGCATGCAAGCAGATAGTAAAGCGCATGCTTGGATGTAAACAAAGCACATGTTTAGAAATCATGGTGGAAGTGAACTGTCTCAATTAGCTACAATGCCGGACAAAAAGGTTAAGACAAAGCGAAAAATATGTTGCTTTTTGAGTAAACCCATCACTTTCAGTTAATTGTTCTCCCCTCTCCCCCTCTCCCCCAATGTTGAGGTAGGTGCACAATGTCGTCCATAGTATGGGCTATCGTCTGGTATATTTCCTCATACACTAAGACCGTGATCTACAACTTCCTGTACAAATATGTACACTTAATGTGAACATTTTGCAAGAGCCTTTATTGGTATACCCTTGAACTGCCCCCATAAAGCGCAAAACATGTCATAGACAATGCCGGACAAATAGGTTAAGACAAAGTGAAAAATGTTGCTTTTTGAGTAAACCCATCACTTTCAGTTAATTGTTCTCCCCTCTCCCCCTCTCACCCAATATTGAGGTAGGTGCACAATGTCGTCCATAGAATGGGCTATCGTCTGGTACAACATTGACCCGGGGGGGGGGGGGGGAGGGGGGGGAGGGGGATTCAATAAATAAATTGGAAGGAAGAGGCGACCTAATCAAGTAACAGCTCAAATGTATGGATTTCATAACTGTCTCAAGGATTTTTGTCCGTGATTGTAGATATTCATTTTTAATGGTAACAGAATTACTTACACCTACTTATCTCATTAAATTCAAGTGTTGGTTACCAGAAGTGAAATAACACTCGAGTGTCACATGACTGAAACCGTGGATGCTACTAACAGCATATTTAAAAGTTTAACAAAGAATTACATCATAGTTATGTAATGAACACAGTCAAATATCTTACTGCATTTAAGGTGACTCAGTAGAAATTCAGGAGGCATTCGGCCTTGACGGACTTTTGGTCAACTTTTTAGGATCGCGTTTAATTTCAAAAGCTTTTTAGGAACTTTTACTCCAATTATCCAGCTCCACATTGGCCTTAACCGATTTTTGTCAACAAAACCTGGCCCCACCATTTAGAAATGACCCACTCTAAATCAAAATTTTGTTGGTATAAATGGATGAAACACAGGGAATCAAACTACAATGAATCAAACTTCAAGCTGAGTGAGTTTCACAAAAATCGTCGGAATAGAAATGCGAGGACGACTGGCTGCCAAAAGTGTACCCTAAAAGTGTTCTGAAATCATCATGAATCCTAAAGCACCCCTTGTACTCTGAGAACAACAACCACGAACCTCAAATGACAACAAAAAGGCAACTTAATGTCCGCCTAATAAAAGTGTAAAACTGATCGCCCATAGTACAAGCCGTTAAAAAATATAAGCAATGTTTACAATGTTTATAAAACACAGAAAATGGTGAAAAAGTTTGGATGCACTTTAATGCTAGAATTGGAAAAATTCTGTGGCGAAGCCACAGGGAGCCCGACTTTTAAGAGTCATAAATAAAAGAATAAATCAATTAGTATTTTGGGTTTCCTGTGTTGAGATTTGAAACGAGACGCTAATAATAGCGAGTTTCCGGTAATCGTAAATGCCAGTAACTTGAGAGGAGATTACATGGGGTAACTTGAGAGCAGTTTGAAATTCAAATCTAACGTAACGCACTCTCTTAGTAACTAATAAGAGAGAAGGGCTGAAACAAAGCAAGTTTAACGTTACATGTGCACCAGTAGTTGATGGGACCAGTGTTAATGAGCTTAAGTAGAAGGTCACCATGTCGAGTGTTACTGAGGACACTGAGGACTCAATCAAAAAATCATGGAATACAATATTTTATGTTATGGTGAGTAGCGTATATTTTCAATTTTTTTACTGTTAATTATGTTGTCTGGATTTTAAAATGTTATGTTCTTTTCTTTAGGCTTTTAAAAAACTTCGCTGTTTGTGGAGAAGGATTCCACATATCTGCAGTAAAACTAAGTGAAATGTTTTGTGAAAGCCAGCAGCTGGAGAAGGAAAATTCGATTCCTGATCGAGAAATCCGCAGGATTGTGAAAAGAGTTTTCCCCTTTGTGAAGCGTGAAAGAATCCGCTTGGAGCGAGGGGATAACCGAATTTACATCGTTTGACTTCACAAGATTTAGAAGGCTTTCAGAAGAGCCTCGTCCATCCTTAATAACGGCAAACGAATGGAGTGTTCTTGCTCCAACAGAATTGGGAAGGTTGGAACACGCGATTCCAGTACTGCAGGTCACAAAAACTTTTATGTTAAGCTTGGTTAACTCTTTAAATATTTTTGCAACCACAAATGATTTTCCTGTACCTCCTTTGCCAGTAACGAATAGCGAGTGCCCAGATATACTTAGATCGACCGCAACTTGTTGTTCTATTTTTAAAGCCATATAAATGTTCTGATATTTGCGCTGAATCACTTTGATTTGGCGGCAAATGACAAAAATAGAACGCCGCATTTCAATTAAGCTGTCATAACTCTGTCAAAGTCTATTGTTTGAAAGCGGACATTTACCACAAAGGTCACGTTTCCAGAGCTTACTGGTCCCATCAACTACTGGCGCACATAACTTTAAAGCAAGGCTTCAAGATACTTCCCAACTTGTGCAACTGCATAAATTGTCATTGTGATCAATCTATATGGTGCCGAACTTTTACGGGTTTCTGAGAAAGAAGAGAAAAATTAATAAGAAAAGAAAGAAAGAATGCTGAGTAATAAGCCTTTCAATTTTGAGTTCTAAAAATTCTTATCAACTAAGACAAACTGGAGTATAAATGTAGTACAGAATATACTGTAATTTATCAGCTGCTGCTGAACTGTTCAGTGGTAGGCATTCAGTACCGGTAGTTACCAATAAGATTATAGTGTTGACTGAAATATTACCAATAATTCACAGAAATAGATGGGCAACATTAGAGTAATATATGTAAAACAAATTCTGTACTTTTACTCTATTAAATGGCAGAAACAATTTAAGAGAGGATGTCAACAAAAAACAAACATTCGGTGGCAAGCATTGAAAATGGGATTTTGCTCAAAATTTTCCTGGACATAGTGTAGGATATAAGAAAAAATAAAAATAGTATTTTTTAGGAGGGGGGGGGGTCATTTTTTCTTTTCGAAAAAAACCCTGCGATTTGAGAAAAGCTGCCGAAATCGCCGTTTTGCAAACAGAAATTTATGACACATTTGTCCGCCTTATTTACGAATAAATATCAATCCAAAGGGTTTGATTGTCCTACATTCTGGTTCTTTGATGTTTAAATATACATTTGTGTGATTTTGAGGAAGTTTACATTAATTCTAAGGTAAGAAATAATTTTATTTGCAAGGAATACATTTTACCTCGCCTAAAGTATGTCATAGACAAAATTCATTTTCATCATGCAATAAACCTCTGAATTTCTCAAGTTTCGGTTGTGAGATAAAATGAATAAAAGGCTTTAAATTGATGTACAATTTTCTTTAGGCAAATGTTCGAGCGCTGCGCTAGAGCTATTCAAATTTGGTAAAAATCGTGTTTATGTGAACTTAGAGGTCAAATTCCTTACACAACGAGTTCAGTATACATACTGCATATTTAAACATAATCAACCAAAATAGCTCCATAAAACCAACCCAAAGCACGTAGTTCGCTACTCTAAGCATTTCTTACCATTGGAATAAGGTCTAAAATCGGCCTTTGCATTGTCATCCTTTTGTCCCACTATCTCTCGGCGTCAATGGATTAGTTCCGATTACTTTCAAGAATATCAACGGCTTATCAGCTTGCAAGATTTCATTCATTTTCCAGTGGATTTATCCTCACAATTTATAGTAATGTACTTGAATGTGTATTTTATGGTTTTTAGTAGTGATTTCGAAGGCCTGAATGGTGGTATTGGCCGAATTTGGCGGTCGGACTTTTCGATTCTTAGTGAACAAAACAAGTATGCTAGTTACAAGAGCATGGCGGGAGATAAATAAGTCGAGGAAGGGGTAAGTAAAGTCAGCGCTAGGGTATCAATGCCTGGAAATTCTTTAGTTTATAAACGTTTTCGTTTTGTAAATGTATTTGTGTATCCAAACGAAGCCGTGCACTCGAAACATTTTAGGTTGACAATGTAGGTTTATTGTTCCATTACGTGTTATGTGACAACACTAGCTACCCTCCCCTCTCCCTTGAGTACCGCTTGCCATGTATAAAGTGTTTGTTGTAATTAGGAAAATTAGTTCATTGCTTAGTGTTAAAATCAAAGATGGAAGTGTTTTGTTCTATGCGATCCGTTGTTGGAGGTATATCGCAAACGCGATACTCAAATTGTCTCATTACTATCGTGCAAAAAGGATATTTCGAAACACGTTGGCTTTACGTTTTACGGGAATTGAAAACGAGATCGATCTCATATTATGTCGAGCTGGGTTGTTCAAGTATGAAGCAGACCGTATGAACTCCATGACAATATGTCCGCATCATCGGGCTGTACTTGGTTTAGGTTGGACGAGGGGTTCTAGCACAAGGTGTAGAGTTCCACAAAGTATATCAGGACACGGGAAAGCTAAAGCAACTTGGCCAAAAGGGGATCGAGGTCTAGGTAGAAAGGAATTGGCAACAATATTGCGCAAGACTGGAGTGTTTGTACAAGTTGGTTCAGGTAAGGCAAATAACTTTGTCCTTGTATGGCGTCAACAGTCCATGAACAACTTTTAAAACCCTAATTATTTTAGGTCCTTGCAGGAAATGCAGAGAACCTTTAAAACATTTTCAACACAAAGCCGAAGAGCAAATTCTTCTTGCATTTGCTTGAGTAGAGACTTTGACTGACAAGCTGGATAAAGTGTCAGTGGTAAGAATGATTTAATTACTTATTGCTAGTACTGAAAAGTGAATCATTTAAGCTTCTTGAAAATGGAATTCTGAATTCTCTGGCCGAGGGGTATGAGAGGTAATAGAGGTGTGAGAAAACTAAAAGCGGTTCTACTTTTGCGAGCAAGGTGTAGTTCAACCAGAAATCATGAATCTATTCCTGCGACTATACGGTACATATCTTTATTCTTTTTAATGTCATTTGATAAACGCCTTCCTTTGGTTTCCATACAATAAACGATTTTTGTCAAACGAGTTTCAAAATTTATTTTGCAGGCAGAACACGAAGTAACGGTTTTGCAAACACCACAAAGTGCGGCTGGAAGCGTTTGTACAGACACCCCATTCACCCTGTATCAACCATCGGGAAACGCTGAAACGCTAGAAAGAGAGGAAACTGACGAAACGGAGATCAGCCCAAGGGAAAAACTGAACTTATTTTTAGCTTCGAGAGACATAAGTCCTGTAAGAAACTCCATGAACTTGTCATGGAATGACGCTTCAGAGAGAACGAAACGCCATTATACTCGTAAGGCAAGACAGGTTGTTTTTGTGGCACTCCAAGAAATTTCACATGATAATTCAGATGCATATGTGTTGTTGGAAGCAGTAAAATCACCTCGAAATTATGATAGTAACATTGATTCTACGTCGTAGAATGGCCCTTGCAGAATTCTATAACAACGCAGCTCATTATGGCCGAGTCAATCATGGCCGACAAGGTTAGTTTTAAGGAGCTTCAAAAGTGGATACCACATCTAACCCGATACAGATACAACATTGCGCGTCATCATGCATTGCTTCATGGCAGAGGTGCTGTTGTCGCTCCAACCAAGAATACAAGGATGTACGTTTCACCCCAGAAACTTGATCACTTCTTAACGTTTATAACGAGCTCATCGGTAATACAGGACTTACCTTTTGGAGAAAAATCCTTAACGTTATCCTCTAATACCAAGATAACTGTTCCGAATGTCATAAGGACTTTGATACCAGAGCAAATCGTACAGCAGTATCAAAGCTACTGTGAAGAGTCTGGTTTTTTACCTCTGAGCCGTAGCACTTTATGCAGAATTTTAAAAGTGTGTTCTGCGTCGGTGCGAAAATCTCTACAAGGACTAGACTACATATCAGCAGAGGGGTCAAAGGCTTTTGACGAAGTGGAAGATGTCGTAGAAAAGCTTGGCGACGAATATGCTATGGGCCATACCTGGGCAAAGGAACTGAGTGATAAACTGAAACTTGCGAAGCGCTATCTCAAAGGCGATTACAAGGTTTGTAAAGAACATCAACTCTTACAAAGGGAAGGAGAAAGGAAAAGAAAATGGAAACTGAGACAATTGAAAAAAACACCATCCTTATACATCCTTAATCCTTCTTGATAAATATTTAGCATAAGTCAATCGATTAAGTAGAGTGAAATAGCTATTTTCTTTTGATTGAAGGTACATATAGCACCAAGTTCAAGGGTTGCAGACCACTGTAGGGCTCACGCTCTCAGTTACAAAGTGGATGAGAAGGACACTGATTATTTCATATCCTGTGACCACCAACACGATCTACAGTGTGACAGGTGTCATTTGATTCCCGCTGTGTTTGATGAAATAAGCTCAGCTATGAAAAACGCAGCCATCCCGACTGAGGAAAAGGAAGAGTTAACATTCATTGTTTCTCAGTCCAAGAAAAGCATAGAAGCATGGAAGGCGCACTTACTCCGAACTGTTAACCAAGATGAAGCTAGATTATTCAGTTCTCATAGTTTTGGATTGGCCTATGAAATTCCTCCCGAGAAAGTACCGTGAAAGCCAGGCAGATTGGTTCGGTAAAAGGGGAATTTCATGGCACATAGCAGTTGTGACAAGAAAGTTGGAATCCAAAACAGAAACACTCACTTTCGTTCACGTTTTCCAAAAGTGTTCTCAAGACAGCCCAACAGTTTTGGCAATTGTAGATGATGTAATATAAGATGGCGGATCGCGTGCAGCGCTGCGGACGCCATGTGTAGTTAGTATAGCAATTTAGCGATTCTAGAGATTCTACATCTTTTGAAATGGAAGTAATAAGGGATAAATACCCTATTAAACCATTCAAAGAGAGGAATGGAAAACAAAGAAGCCTGAAATTCGAGGAATTCGATTTCGATATTTACAAGCCCTCAAGTAAGTGTGCTTCGTTTGTGACTTCAGCAGATAGAATACACTACTGGATAAACACCTTACATCTGCGATACTTTGAAGCTTTAAAGGACAATAGAAAGTTTCATGTAAAGTGGATCGACCACGAGAATTATGACTCTACATCGTTCCAAGAAATAGAAATCAAAATATCAAATACCGTTGGGGCATCGACCACGTGCGAAGACGACGATGAAGATATCGTGCCTGAAACCAATCTTATTACCCTTCACTTATACCTTACATCAGGGGTAATAATGTTTCAAGGCTCTGGGTACAAGTTCTGGGGTGAAGTAGAGTTTGAAACCCTGAAAACTCTAACTAATGCATCGATTGAGCAAGCCAAGCAGCAACAAGAACAACAAGAAAATCACGTGGCCCACGCGACACTCGACTATACCGATAGTCTTATTGCCAATCTAGATAAGTTTACCGAGTCTTTTCGGATAAACAAGAAACAACACAAGAAGAAGTCAAGCAAGTTTATTGATTTAGAACAGAAAGATGACTCAACATACACAGCCACTGCTGATAATTCGCCCAAAACGCCGGTAGGTCGGCCAAGGAAACGTCGACGTTCGCTTGACTCAATGAAGCGAAGCGACACTGTTACAGGGCTAAAGTATATTGTCAGCAACTTAGAAACAGATGTCATAAATGTCCAGACAACCGTTCAAGAAATTTTAAGTAAAACCTCGGCTCCAATTCCAAACGAATTAGAAGATAAATTTACTCAATTATTGGACAAAATCACACAGACAGACAACGCTGTCAAACTACACATAAGGAATTCAACGCAAAGGATGTCAGCTCTTGAACTTGAGGTTGATTCTTTGAAAGATAAGCTTAAAACCGCAGAATCTCAAGCTAAATCTCAAGCAGAAGAATTACAACATATGAAGAAGACCATCAAATCTACAGAAAGCCGCCTGAAAGAACAACTACAGGAAATGGTCAAAGGTCAAATTGAAACTCTCATCAAAGAACAATCAGAACAAACCACCCAACAAAACCCTCAAGCTCCACAAACAAGTCAAGAATATCAAGGCTCGTATTCAATTCCAACAAATAATAGGTATGAATGCCTTGATACTGAACCCAAACAGACTAATCATCAAAAGACCAACATGCCACCGCAGACTAGACCATTGAACCACAATGAACAACAAGCATTCCAACCCCAGCATCTTTCAAACATGAGCGCTCAATTAACACATCAACATCAAGTAAATGATTCCCGCCACAATTTAAACCTCTCACGTCAACCTCATAATGGTAACGCTACTTCAACAGATAACGACACACTTCTACTCATTGATTCAAATGGCAAGTTCATTCAACTGGACAAACTCGCAAATGGTGCTCAAATAAACAAAGTGTTCGCACCAACTGTTCAATCTGCTATTGATAGTCTAAACAACATGAATCACAATCCATCTCAAATTATTATACACACAGGAACTAATGACCTGGAAAATAACTCGACTGATGATGTATGCAAGAGTTTTGATACTCTAATCCGCACAGTGTCAAATAAGTTCAAATCCTCAAAGATTATCATGTCTACACTACTTGTAAGAGCAGATATTAATGATTCAAAAATAAAACAAGTTAATGAATTCATTAGCTCTAGTTGCTCAAATAAAACCAACATCAAAGTAGTAGAACACAACAACATCGATGCATCACTTTTACACGATAAGAAACATCTACAAAGAAAAAGAATAGGAATTTTTGTCAGCAACATCAAGGATGTTATGTTTAACAGACAAAAGAGAATTGTAAACAAGGCCCCTAGACAAAACAGTGGAAGTCCGAGGTACTACAGACCACAAGACTTCATCTCATCTCCAAACAGACACCCCCTTGGCCAAATGGACTTTGCGCAAGTACCGTCCTATGCATCAATTACCAAGAGTGGTGTTGGTCTTCCATCAAGAAGATTTGATTCTAATATAGACTTAAATACTGTAATGGATATTCTAAAGATCTATGAATCAAGTCGTCAAAACTGATAAGTATAATACAATTTACTTAATGTTCCATATTCCTTTCATTTCAAGGATATGTTTATTTCTCGCTTTTCGCTATAACACTAGTCTTTATTGAAACTTAATTTTAACTTAATTTTCATAACATAATATGTGCCAATTTCATTGTCATTCTAATTGTCACATGTTTGATTCTTTTCGTTTAAGCTGTTGGAATATTAATGGTTTAAATAGAAATTCACAGATTCTAAACAAATGCTCAAATCCTGATTTTCTTTCAAAATTACAAAGCTGTGAAATTATAATTCTTACCGAAACTTGGGTTGATACTGAAATAATAATCCCTGAATTTAAAACATTTTCAATTCCTGCTAAAAAAATAAATAAAAGGTCTGGCCGTCTCTCAGGAGGATTACTATTTGGCTTTAAAACAAATTTAGAAAAAGGAATTTCAAAAGTAAAAGTAACTGAAAATTATTTGTGGTGTAAACTTGACAAGAGCTTCTTTAATTTAGAAAATAATTTGTATGTCTGCAGCATTTACATACCGCCATATGATTCACCTTATTTCAGTCCTGATATTTTTACTGATCTTGAGAAAGATATTTGTGATTTCTCAAGATCTGGTTCAATTATGTTAACAGGGGACCTAAATGCTAGAACAGGAAAAGAAAAAGATTACATTGAAAATACAGAAAACTTACATACTTCACTAACCATAGATTCCCTCCTTAAGCAAACAAGAGATTTACCAACGAGGCAAAATTTTGATAGCCATGTAAACAATCATGGGAGATGCCTTTTAGAAATTTGTAGAACTTGTGATTTAAGAATAGTAAATGGAAGAACAAAGGGAGACTCTTTTGGAAAAATTACGTATCACTCCCCTTTAGGAATAAGCTTTTTTTAACCTTCCTAAACAATACATTTGGAATAAGGAATCAAAGGATATATTTTACGAATGTTGCCTACATAATGATATAAACCTAAGAATATCAGAATTTAATAAATCAATTTTTACAGAAGACACCTTGGGTATTGACCTTGCCACTGAGCAACTTACACATATCATAAATGACATATCTAATAGATCACTAAAACAGTCTTCGGGAATAAAAACTACCAAATTACCTGCGAGAAAAAGATGGTTTGATGAAGAATGCAACCTAACTAGAAAAAATCTTAATCTTATTTCAAAAAGAAAACATAAAAATCCATATGATCTTGAGGTGAGGCAATCTTATCATCAAGAGAAAAATGATTACAAAAAATTGCTAAAAATGAAAAAGAACATTTTCCTTAACACCAAAATGGAAGAATTAGTACAAAGTACAAATTGCCCTCAGTTTTGGGATAATCTAAAATCAATGAAAGATGAAACCAGGCGTACATCAGCAGAAGACATCCCCTTAAATAAGCTTCAAAATCACCTCATGACCCTGCATTCGTCCCCCAAATCAGAAAATCTTTCTTTAGTGCATAACAACATTATAAATGAAAGAAAACTACTAGAAAACAGAAAAATAACAAATGACACTCTAGATATACCCATCAAAAGATCCGAGATAGAAACAGCAGTAAAAATGTTAAAAAGTAACAAAACAGCTGGTTTGGATAAAATCAAGAATGAAATGTTGAAATGTAGCTTTCCTATTCTGGGGAAATCTCTAAATAAGTTATTCAATTTAATATTAAAAAGTGGCGTTTTCCCAACTGCTTGGAGTAAAGGTGTGATAACTGCAATACACAAATGTGGAAACAAAGATGATCCAACAAACTATAGAGGTATATGTATAAACAGTTGCTTGGGGAAGCTATTTTGCTTAATTTTAAACAACCGTCTTCAAAATTTTATATTTGAAAATAAATTGTTACACAAATCTCAGATTGGTTTCCTTCCAAAAAACCGAACGTCAGATCACATTTTCTCTTTAAAAACTTTAATTGATAAAAACGTAACATACGCAACAAAAGGAAAACTATTCGCCTGTTTTGTAGACTTCAAAAAGGCTTTTGATTCAATATGGCATGAGGGCCTGCTACACAAACTGCTATCCTACAAAATATCTGGAAACTTCTATGATATCATTAAAAGTATGTACACAAAATCTGAGTGCTGCATAAAATTTAATAACCAAAGAACAGATTTCTTTCCATATGACAAAGGAGTTAGGCAAGGTTGTATTATCTCTCCCATGCTTTTTAACATATACTTGAATGAATTACCAAAAATCCTAGAAAATTCACCAGAAACGGATCCAATACAGTTACCTAATGGTTCAAACCTAAATTGCCTTCTGTACGCTGATGACCTACTTCTAATTTCACATTCCTCCAAAGGATTACAAAACGCACTCAATACACTTTCAGAATACTGTCAAAAATGGATTCTAAATGTAAATCCAAAGAAAACAAAAATTGTTATATTTCAAAAGCAATGCCGGAAATCTACCATTAGTAAACATCATTTTACAATTGATAATAACAATATTGAAATTGCTAAAAGTTATACTTATCTAGGGGTTAACATTTCTTCAAATGGAAAATTTAGTTTTCACAAAGATAACCTCAAATTAAAAACAAGACGTTCGATTTTTGCTACTAGAAAATACTTGGACTTTTCAAAGCTATCAATAGGAAC
Source organism: Telmatactis stephensoni (assembly GCA_029948255.1). Lineage (NCBI taxonomy): Eukaryota > Metazoa > Cnidaria > Anthozoa > Actiniaria > Isophelliidae > Telmatactis > Telmatactis stephensoni. Next base: position 242,870 of record JALIZF010001621.1, on the reverse strand, counting down.
TATAAATAAGTTATTTGAATCCTTATTCTTACCGATACTTCTTTACTGCTCGGAAGTTTGGGCCATTTATGATAAGAATGACTTAAACTCCTGGGAAAATGACCCGATAGAAAAGACACACGCATATTTTTGTAAACTTGTTCTTGGGGTTAATAAAAGATCACCAAATGCCGGATCCCGAAATGAACTTGGAAGAGTATCAATTCGACAGGCAATTGATACAAACTTACTTAAATTTTGGTCTTATCTTGAAAATAAATCAGAGGAAAGTATAGCTTATCAGTGCTTGGTTATGTCCAAAGAATTAAATTCTAATGGTAAACATGGCTTGCTGGGAAAGGTAATTTCTATAATTAAGCATTATGACCTCGATGCTTCTCAAATAATGAGGAACAAGCAAAATTTAAAGGTGATGTCGTCTGAAATAAAAACAAATATAAGAAAAAAACTCGAAGAACATCAAGTAACATTGATACAAACAAATAGAAAACTAGCTTTCTACTCAATATTCAAAAAAGACACGAAACCAGCCGAAAGTCTAAATTTTATTAAAATTAGTGATCATAAAAGGCATTTAGTGAAATTAAGACTGGGCAACCATACATTAAGGATAGAAACTGGGCGGCATACAATACCAAGAACGCCTGAACACCAAAGACTGTGTAAATATTGTGAACAAAACAAAATTGAAAACGAACAACATTTCGTGTTAGATTGTGATCTTTATGAAAATGAACGTAAAAAACTATTTGAGAAAATTAACAACAAATTCCCACACTTTACACAATTAAATGACACTCTCAAAATTATGTTCCTTTTTAACAGTATCGACCCAACAGTTTCAAAATCAACTGCAGCTTTTATAAATCATGCTATTAATACCAGAAAAACAAACTATATTAGTAATCATATACAAAATAGCAATTGCCAGTAGATTTAGATCATTTTTATAGATTCAATATCTTTTTATTGATCATTGATTGTATTTTTAATACAAATATATATATAAGTTTTATATATTTAGCTAATAGTTATTGTTATTGTTACTTTAGAGTAGGTAATACCATGTTTGTAATTTATGGGAATACTGAAATTTATAAATAAATAAAATAAATAAATAGTGAGACAGCTCAAGACAACCATGCCAACAGTAAAGAAGGTGTACCTAAGACAAGACAATGCTGGGTGCTACCACAGTGCACCTACTATACTGGCACTCCAGCAGATAGCTAACAAATACAAGGTACAAGTAAGTTTGGATTTTTCCGATCCTCAGGGAGGAAAAGGCGCATGCGACTGGAAGGCAGCTTCTCTCAAGAGCCACATAAAAATGTACCTCAATTCAGGAAAAGATGTTGATACCGCTGAAGAGATGAAGAATGCTATTGAGTCCCTTGGTGGTGTTCCTGGTGTTAGAGTGATGTCCTGTGATCCTCCTACTGTTCCTATGGGCGAGTCAGCAAAATGGGACGGTGTCAGCTTTATCGATAACTTTGCCTATAGCAAAGACGGGATACGAACCTGGAGAGAATACGGTATTGGTCCAGGAAAATTCCTGAAATGGAACGACTTTCGTTTGCCGAAAAAGTATCCAACTCCACAACTTAAAGTAACTAAGGATGCCCATTCTCCAAAGGCTGGATTTGTTGCTATAAGAACCAAAAGCAAACCAAGTAAACCGCAGGGTGCAGAAAAGGCAGCAAATGAAGACAGAGCCTCAGACCAATCAGACGAGGAAAGTGAGAGTAGTACAGGAAACCAGTTGTTCTCTTGTCCATATGAAGGATGTGTGAAAAGCTACCAAAGATATTCATCCTTGCAACATCACCTTGACATTGGAAAGCACAAGTATGCTTTAGAGCACGAAACTCTTCTTGACAAGGCAATGCTGCTATATGCCCAAAAACTAGATGATGGCACTAGCGCAGTACAAAATCCATCGGAAGCCCAAGGTGTTTCTCAGACATTGGACTATATTGAACCTTTGCCAATGGGATGGGCGTTGAAGTTATCTGCAAAGAGAAAGCGCTTAACTCCTACACAGAAAGAATACCTTACAAGCCATTTTGACATAGGTGAGCAGACTGGGCACAAAGTAGACCCCAAGAATGTCTCCACCTCCATGAGGAAAGCAAAAAATGAAGACGGTTTGCGCATGTTCGAAGCGTCAGATTTCCTTACAGCCCAGCAAATTTCAAGCTTCTTCTCTCGCTTGGCTAGAAAACGAAGAAGAATTGATGATAAGGACACCGGCGAAGATGAGGAAGACGAGGAAGAATTAACGGAACAGCTTCATGAAGAAAACCTCCAAGAACTTACAGAAGAAATTTTGAATGAAATATCCATTTGCAATCTAATTCTTTTCGAAACACACAACATCTGCGATCTGGCAGCAGCCTCCAAACTCAACAAATTCTCTGTACAAATGCTACATGATATCTGCACCTATTTTGAACTTGAAACATCCGCAACAAGACCTCAAAGAGAAAGAAACCCTATATCGACCTTTTAAACGAATTAGTGACAAACTGCACCTGCAGCAAAAGTCAGTGAGGAATCAGATATGTAAGTGTATGATCATTGATAATGTTTGAATTCTTTATACCAACATTACATATTATGAAAAAGAATGCTAGGAACCAGTGTCTAGGCATCATCAGACACAATACCATTGTTCTCGAAGACTTGTACTTACAGATGTTCTAGTCAACATGTCAACCTAAAATTTTTCGTGTGCAATGCTACGTTTGGATACAAAGACACATTTATAAGAAGAAAACGTTTATGAATTAAAGAATTTCCAGGCATTGATACTTTGGCGCTCCTTTACCTACCCCTCCCTACTTGCATATCTACCGCCGTGCTCTTCTCCTAATTAGCATACTTGTTTTGTTTACTCAGAATTGAAATGTCGGTCAAGCACAGCTCAAGCCTACAAAATCATGACTAAAAACATGAAATACGTATTCAAGCACATTGCTATAAATTGTGAGGATAAATCTACTGGAAAGTGCATGAAATCTTGCAGGCTGATGAGCCGTTGATATCCTTGAAAGTAATCGGGAGTAATCCATTGACGCCTAGAGATAACGTGACAAAAGGATGACAATGCAAAAGCCGATTTTAGACCTTATTTCTTCATCGAAAAGATCATCAATGGTAAGAAAGGCTTAGAATAACGATCCATGTGGTTTAGTTTGGGTTTATGGAGCTCTTTTGGTTTATTATGTTTAAATATGCAGTATGTACACTGAATCCGTTGTGTAGGGAATTTGACCTCTAAGGTCACACAAACACGATTTTATCAAACTTTGAATAGCTCTAGCGCAGCGCTCAAGCATTTGCCCAGAAAAAAATATACATCAATCAAAAGCATTTTATTCATATATTCACATGTCCGAAGCTTGAGAAATTCAAAGGTTTATCACATGGTGAAAATGAATTTTGTTTACTTTTCCCAAAGCGAATTGTTTACCTTGCAAATAAAATTATTTCTTATCTTTGAATTAACGCAAACTTCCTCAAAATCATGCAAATGTATATTTAGACATCAAAGAACCATAATGTAGTACAATAAAAACTTTGGATTTATTTTTCTTTGTAAACGAGGTGGTCAAATGTGACATAGATTTCAGTCCAAAAAACGGCGATTTCGACAGCTTTTCTTAAATCGCGATTTTTTTTGGAAAGGAACAAACATTTTCTCAAAAAAACTTTAAGGTGTTTTTTCTTATATCCTACACTATGTCCAGGAAAATTTTGAGCAAAATCTCATTTTCAACCCTTGCCGCCAATTTTTGAATTTGTTTGGTTTTTGTTGACATCCTCTCTTAACAATTTAACATATTTTGAGTTTTGTTATACATGTTCATGTTATACATGTTAACGTTAGAGCTCATCTACACAAGCACATTTGTCATGTGAATTGGTTAAAATACAAGCATAAAAGTGCCTACAAAAACTTCTTAGAGAAAATTTGCTCTTGTAGATAAGCGTTCAGTTAAACTAAGTTAAGATATTGTTTACCACCTTTGTAAACCAAAAGTTGTGTTGATATAACATTAAAATTGTGAAGGAGTATTTTGTCCTGGCTTCTTTCTTTTTAACTCATTCATATTAAAAAAGTCTGACCTTTTTGTAAATGGTCTTCTATGTGAGGCCATCCTAAATGAAAAAGTGTTATTCCATTTTAGGTAGCATTTTCTAACATTTTATGATAAACATCTAGGGCTTTTCTCCAGCTGTTTGGTTCTTCCATTCCAAGCAAATCAATGACATAATCAAAATAGGCAAGGTATTCTCTTGAATCATCATCTATGATTTCATTTACATCAGAGAAGGCAACTTCGTTTTCAGCTTCTTGCAGATCAGCTGTGTCATAAAACTGTAGATGATCTATTGCTCACACATTAGATGGTAAAAAGTAAAGACTCTCTGGGATACCTGAGGGTGTATGGTTTTTTGAAGTACGAATGTAATGGTTGTTCCATTCATCTTTCATTTCATTGAGTTCATTTTGAATTATGTTATTGAAAGAAAACCACAAGCACTCTATGTGCATTGGGTTACTAGTATCAAGTTCCCCTTTGTAAACCATATCTTCATCCACCATGAACTCCAAGATTTTCTAAGAAAAGCCCACCATCCTTCAATACGTTGATTACTATGTGATGATCCATATCGATGAGCTTTCATTCCTGCTAGTGAGTCATGATGGTTTCTTCTAAGGAAACATTGTATTGTAGCAGTTACACCATTCTCGGTGCCTCTGTCTGTTCTGACTAAAGTTGGGCAACCACTCAAATTCTTAATGCTTTCAACATAGAAAGATGCAACAACGCGAGGGTTATTGTTCGTTCTTGTGACTTTAAGCCACATTATTCTTCTGCTAAAGCCGTCTATGCAGCCATGTGTTGGAAATCCATACGGTTTCAATTTATCGTAGCCATCACAGTGCCAAGAATAGTTTGGTCCAGGATTTATGTATTGTCTTCTTTTAAGGCGGTGAGCTTTCCTTTGTTCACTTCCTTCTGGATCTAGCTCCTTTAGAATTCTCTGAACAGTAGCCCTGGGTACATTTATGCCATATTTTGCATTCAATCTTTTCCACATTGACCGATTATCAAGTAATGACCCTGAGCCATCAAGTTCTTGTCGAATATGCTAGCGTTATTCGACGTTCTATGGTCCTCCAAGGTACAGAAAACTAATCTATTTGGATGTCGAGGGACAGACAAAGCTTTGCCCCCTGGACATCCCATAATGTTGATATTTAAACAATGAACTTTTAATTTATTCTAGATGGCTACTGTATCGGAAAAGGTCTTTCATGTGATAATGAAAACTCACCGACCAGCTGAGCGGCATTAAATTTTCTAACCAATCACGGTAGATTCTGATTTTTTATGGCTGGTCCTATATTCAAGCACTTTTTTCTACCTGAAAACTATTGACAATGGCCTTTTATCAGGTCGCGCGCGACATTACGTCATGCCTTTCCCTGATTGGTCAACAGCTTTTGGTAGGCAAAACATTGCAAGCCCGCGAATTTGGACAATAGAAGTATAGTACGTTCGGCTTGTGTTTTCTCGTGTTTTTATGCTTATAAATATTTAATAACGAAACATTTCAGTGTAAAATCCCAACTTTTAGAGATAGAAGATTGATATGGCGAGCAAAAACCCAGTTAATCAGAATGACCAAGCTCCTTTCAAAGGCATAAAGGAAGCGATTAAGGACTCTTGTGTTGTGGGGACGCTTCGTGAATTCTCAATGGCCCAAGTCGTGAGCTACTTTATTGAAGCAGTCGCCTCAGACAGCGAAAGGACAAAGGATTTTAAGTCTCTGAGACAGTCTTCCTTCCAGATGTACAAAGACGGGCATATCCAGAAGCTTGAAGTAAAGATCGGCTACAACACTCTCCTGGTACAGTGTGATTGTTTACCTGAGATGAGGAAAGACCGAGTTTACAAGCTATTGATCAGACTACACAAAACAACAGCGGATATTCAGTTTGCTAAATGTGGCTGTGTTGCCGGAAAAGGTCCTAAAGCAAGCTGTAAACATGTAGCTGCGGTTTGCTATGCTCTAGAGGACTTCAGTAGAACATTTCTGTCGGGTGATCAAAGTGAAGTGTCATGCACGGACAAGTTGATGAGCTGGAATCAGCCGAGGAAAAGACGACTTCCCCCACAACTCCTAAGTGCCTTGGATTTTAGTGTCGAATCCTTTGGTAAAAAGAAAAGGAAGAGGGAATTTAAAGGGAGAAAATCAGAAGATATTGTGAGCCAAATAAGCACAAATGATATAAATGCAGTGAAAAGATTTCAGGAAAGGCTTGATGCATTTCAAAAAAAAAATCCTAAACTAAGATTGGGATTTACAGCAGTACTAAATAACCAACCTGCTATACCTCGTTGTAATGCATCTATAGAATCAATACCTATGGATATAGATTCTGAAGATGAAAGTGAAAATGCAGATAGTCTTGCCCAAAAAGGGGTGTTGGTTAAAGAAAGAAATAACTTAACTCAAGAAAAGAGAATGGAGCTCTTCACAAATACGCTTGAACAAAGTAATAGTCAACTGTGGTTCCAGGAAAGAAAGACTAGGATCACTGGTTCAGTTTGTGGTAAGATCTTAAACAGAAATTTTTCTTGTTATCCAGCATCAATTATCAAGTCAGTGCTTGAAAAGAAATCATTTGAAACTGCATGTACACTTATGGGAAAACATCAGGAATCTCTGATTCTAACCAGATATTTACTGCACCAGAAGTCACAGGAACATGCTGATATTTCTATAGGAAGTGCTGGATTTCTGGTAGATAAAGAGCTGGGCTGGCTTGGGGCTTCCCCTGATGCAGTGGTAGATGATGGGCCTGATGGAAAAGGTTGTGCTGAAGTCAAAGCTGCTGTCAGTATGTGGAATGTCTCTCTCAATGAAGCAGCATCAAAAAGTGGCTTTTGTCTACATACCAATGAAAGTGGTCAGCTAGAGTTAAAACAAAAACATGTATACTATCATCAGTGTCAGTTACAATTATATGTTGGAAGGGACATTTTCCAGTGGTGTGACTTTGTTGTAGCTACTGCAAATGATATATTTATTCAGAGGTTAACTTTAGATAGAGATTGGGTAGAAACAAGTATTCCTGAACTTGAGGCTTTTTATGACAGTTTTATCCTCCCAAATCTCTCAAAGCATTAAATAAAAAAATAACTGTATTAGATGGCATGTTTATTTACATACAGGTAATTTTAAGAATAAATGTAGAGATTTACCACTTTACTTCCCAGATTTATAAATTTGGAAATATGAAACTTCTTGTTTGTAAACACTTATAGCATCTGCTAAGTGTGAAAGCTATACCATGATCTATAAGTATGTAATTCATCGTTTGTTTCCAGTTGCACAGATATATTTAATACAGTACATATACAATACATACATATATATATATATATATATATATATGCATAACATTGAGTATACATAAATATTGTTATATATATACCGCTCTACACAAATGTATTTATTTAGTAAATATATACATAAATTTGTCCTTACATCTTGTATAATCATTCTGTGTCCTGACAAGAAACTCACTTGCTAATTAGCTGAGCCTTGAAATTTGTTATTATTGCACAGATAAAAAATATTTCATTGAGGTATGGAATTATATGTTGAGCTTGAATTTTGGTAAGGATCTTGAATTCTTTTATTCTTCCTATTGCTCTTTCAATATGAATTCTTGTGTTTGCAATTCGCCTACCAGAAATCACTTCAGTGGGCTCTAACTGGTCTCTTCCACTTGTAAAAGGTGGTACATTAACTTTAATGCTATGTATTTTGGCAAGGTCCTCGATCAAAAACCCTCTGTCTGCCATAATCATGTCGCCTGGTTCCAAAAGCTCAAAAATTCCACATTGCTTTGTAATCTCTGTATCTGAGATATTTCCACCATATAGCTCCGACACGAAAGATATAGCTCCTGAAGGTGAAATTCCAACCAATGCTTTGGCTGTATTGCAATTCTTGTAGCTGGAAAAGGTGACCTGCTGGTTTGCAGGGCCTTTGGGTTTGAAAATTTTCATCTCTGTACAATCAACAATAACACGTAATGAGGGATACTTTAGAGCTACCGACCTAGGCATGGAATAGGCCATTTGCAGCAATTGATCACGTGTCAAATTTCCCCATAGCAACAAGCCCGTGGTGGGCAAGCTAACTTGACATTCCTTGACAACCATAAGAGTTTGACCCGCGAAGCGTGTCATGCCAAGACTGTAATCTCTGTTTCTATACTTTTCTGTGTGATTTTTGAACTGATCTTTTACACGTAGCAGGGAGAAGTGTTGAGCTATCTTTAACGCTAAATTTAGGTGCGATCTGTGGCTTGAAAAGAGAGTTTTGCAATTAAGTTGTTCGACGGCGAGGAAAGACACACAACTTCAATGGCGGCTTTCTCGGGTGAGTTTGTGACTATTCAAAACCTCAATTTTCCAGCCAATATCAGGCTCAAATCATAAAAAGTTTGTATAATAATTCAAAATACATGTATGGATGCCTTTTTCTAGTCACAAATTATTTCGATTTCGTGTATTGGAGTCAATTTAAGTGTTGACATTTTAGGTGTTAACAGTGCTAGTAGTGCTTCTTGTACAGTTTAAAAATAGAAATATTTTTTGATTGCAGATGAATTACCTGATTTATCAGGACTTTCTGAGGTAGCATTGCAAATTGAAGATGTTGATGCACCTATACCAAATGAATCCGAACCAGGCAATCGAAAGAAATCAACTCTTCATTGCTGTGTCCCCTTGTGTACTGGAGATGCGCGCTATAATCAAGAGCTTTCATTCCATCGATTCCCGAATGATGCTGCACTAAAATCAGTGTGGATTAATAAGATAAGACGGGACGAGGGGCCTTACTTTAAGGTAAATGTAAGATATTGGTGGCAAACATCTTAAAAGGTGGAATTTACTAAATATAGGGCGCTTTAATTTTTAGGTTACACAAAACACAAGAGTATGCTCGCGACACTTTCTTGATAGTGACTATCACCCAGTTACCGCAGGCAGCAAAGGAAAACGTAATCTTAAATCTGGTGTTACCCCATCAGTTTTTAACTGGAGTGGTACTATTAAACAAAGAAGAAAAATAATACGCCATGTTGATAGGTAAGATTATGATATGCATATATAACAACAATAATATGAACAACAACAAATACAATAGCAATAATATTAGTGATTCTTTATTAAAAGAAATAATAATAAATAAAGAAATGATAAAAGTGTCATACCATATACAGTTCCTTTTAATCTTAAAGATATGTCTTTATGTTATAGTGGTACACAGACTGATGATAGTGAGGATGAAGAAATTTGGAATGATCCACCACCTACAACCCCCCCAGCGGCTGATCCCAATGACGTTGAAGTAGCTGAAGAGCCCAGTAAACTAGATGCTGTCAGAAAAATGTATTCTGATGCCCAAAAAGAAATTGAGCAACTTAGACTACAAATAGAAGTTTTAAAAATGTATAGATTTGGAATAGAGAGATTTTCAACCAATAAAGATGACATCAGGTTTTATACAGGCTTTCTTTCCTATCAGCATCTTTGTAATTTTTTTTGAGTTCATTTCTCCTTCGGCAGAGCGTGTGAGTTATGTTTATGCATACAGTTCTCAACAAAGCAGGCCTTCAGCCCGTACCATCTTTTGATTGATGAATTATTTTTGTTTTTAGTAAGGATTAGGCTAGGTCTATACGAACAGGATTTGGCTCACAGATTCAACATAAGCATTTCATCTGTTAGCAGAAAAGTCACGACATGGGCAAATTATTTATATTTTGCACTTGGCACACAACCTAATATGGCCTTCACGGGAGATGGTTGATGAGCACATGCCCCAAGGATTCAAAGATCTGTATCCTACAACTCGGGTAATATTGATTGTACAGAAATATTTGTGCAAACCCCGTCATCTTTGCTTTTACAATCGCAATTATATTCCTCATACAAGAGCAATACAACTTTAAAGGGTCTTGTAAGCATTGCTCCACATGGTGCGGTCACTTTTGTTTCTTCTCTCTACACTGGAAGTGTTTCAGATAAAGAGATAACTAGGTATAGTGGCATCTTAGATCTTTTGGAAAAGAATGATGTTGTTATGGCAGACAAGGGGTTTGACATAGATGATTTAATTGAGGCAAAGGGAGCAAAACGTAACATTCCTCCTTTTTTACATATGCAGGATCAGTTTACTGTCAGTGATGTAAAAGAAACTAAAACAATAGCTAAGTTAAGAATTCACGTAGAAAGGGCCATAAGGCGAATTAAGGAATACCACATTTTTGACTCAGCTGTACCCCTTAGCATGCTGGGTACATTGCCACAAATTTATACCGTGGTTTGCCTGTTAACAAATTTTCAAGGCCCCCTTATCAAAAATGCACAAAGTTCTTAGCTGTGACTGAGTAATAACTAGGTGGCACAACAAACCTATTAAAAATCATTATTTTGAACTTGTTTTCATTACTTAATAACAGATATTGCAGGGACAAATGACTACAACTGGTATAAACTGGTTTAAATTGACAAGAGGGAACAACAGAATAATGTTTCATAATTGTTACAGATTGAATTAGCTTTATTCTAATTATTAGTAAAAGTTCACTATCTCAAAAAGTAATTAAAAAAGAAATGGTCCACCTTGTCTTTACTTTTTTCAAAAAAATTTTCATCAAACAAAATTCTTTCACAATGATAAACCTGGTCATTAATATAACTAAAAAAGTCACACCAGTCCAAGCCAGTCAGTGCCATCTGGCACTGCACTTGGTAGTAGTACACATGATTTCTCTTCAGCATGTTCCTGCCATCATCGTTTGCTGTGATGTATTGTACAGTACTAAAGTCTGTTGTTCCCTCCTTTGTTACTTTAACCTCCAAAAGGCCAAAGGGGTTTTCGCCTGCCTCTGCAGCACTGGGATCATACACTTTTCGGTCAGGTGAAGCGCCTAGCCATGGGCAACAAGGGTTAATGACCAAACCACTGGGGTAAATATTAACTTTTCCCTCCTTTGCCACATTTGCATAAACATTGGCGGCCTTTGGTTCCATGTCTATACCCCGTTGCATGTCTGCTGTAACAACTCTCTTTGATGGGTTAAGTTGCTTAACCAGATTTTCAAAACCAGATTGCCTTTTTGCCACAAGTCCAAACTTACTAGCTGTGATTCTTGCCCCTCGTAGAGAATGCCACAGTTGATTTGATGATTGAGACAGTGTTTTGAGTTCTATATCAACAGCTTGTTCTAAGGAGATACTTATAGAATCAAGGGCTGCCAATTTCTCTGCAGATAAACCATCAGTAGAGAAGTTGTTTTTGATCCTTTTTTTTGCATCTTCAGTTGGTAAGGATGGGAAAGGTGGACTGAAATAATCATTTATCACATATTCCTCTGATAGTTTTTGCTGATATGACAGTACTGAGCCTTTAGCAACCTTTCCAAATTTGCTGTCCACCATCAGAATAGCAGGTAAATCACTCTCTTTCATGGATATTGTTGCCATTAATGGTACCGGTTCTAATCCAGCCAGGTGTTCATTGGTCATAATAGGGTATTCAGTAGCAGGTGAATACAGAGTACTTTTAATAAATTTAGAGTAATCTGCACCTTGTCTAGGCTTTTTCACATATACTTCCTGTATTGGTTTGGTTGCAATTTTTTTCCCACGTGGCACACTCCACCTTTGAGGCATGCTGGTGCAGCTTAACTCATCAGGTATGCCTTTGTATCCTAAGGCTTTACAGTGGGCCATGTAGAAAAGTAGTCCCACCACATGATGACAGAAACCCCCAGCACCACATCTACATGAACAACGACCTTTAATAGATTTGGACTCAATGTCTATGACAACTTCCAGATAATGTGGATCCTCACTTTTTCGCTGAGATCTGTTGCACCTTGAAGTTAGTTTGGCTTTATCTTCTGAATAGCGCACTAAAATTGTAACACAGAGTTTTCATTGTAAACATGACTCAGTAGAAATTTACACAAAAATGCGATTTAACGACTGTTCTAATAAAATGTTAACATACTAGAATGGAAAGATAAAAATACGAAAAAACAGGAATGGTCAGATATAATTACCTTTGGTGTTATAAAAATAGCCCGGTTCGGCAAAGTATTTGAATGCCTTAGCTGTGCTAGTACAATCAGACATATTCTTTGCAAAGATTTCAACCTCTCCAAACGTTAAAGCTGGGAACTTGGAAAGATCAACTGATTCATCTGCATTTACAAAATACGAAGAATGGTTGAGACAAGAAGTGTATTTGAACAGTTCGCTTATCTGATAAGGTATGACCATAGTTAGTCGATATCACTATAAACTATGCTCTGACAGTGAGCACAACATTGTCGCATGATAAGTACGTTAACACACGAAATCGAAATAATTTGTGACTAGAAAAAGGCATCCATACATGTATTTTGAATTATTATACAAACTTTTTATGATTTGAGCCTGATATTGGCTGGAAAATTGAGGTTTTGAATAGTCACAAACTCACCCGAGAAAGCCGCCATTGAAGTTGTGTGTCTTTCCTCGCCGTCGAACAACTTAATTGCAAAACTCTCTTTTCAAGCCACAGATCGCACCTAAATTTAGCGTTAAAGATAGCTCAACACTTCTCCCTGCTACGTGTAAAAGATCAGTTCAAAAATCACACAGAAAAGTATAGAAACAGAGATTACAGTCTTGGCATGACACGCTTCGCGGGTCAAACTCTTTGTTGTTGTCAAGTAGCGACCGCTTGCTTGCCCACCACGGGCTTGTTGCTATGGGGAAATTTGACACGTGATCAATTGCTGCAAATGGCCTATTAAGTACCTGAGCTTTAGAGGGCCATATGTTTAAAAGCTTAAAACGACGATACATGCAAGGGATCCATTTTAAAAATGTTCTAGATATAGTGTTCACGTTTACGTGAAAAATGTAGGCCAGTAGTTCCTCTTGAAGTCCCAGTCTTAGTCTCGTTAGTACCATTAAGAACTGTTTGTCCAAAGAAAGGGCAGTTTTGCTATTATCTTTGAGTTGACACTCTGTGATAAAGTCCTTGCACATTTCATAAAGCTCGAGAGAGGTAAATCCAGTGAAAAAATTGAGCTAAGTTCTCTGCCAACGTACCAGCTCAGTTGTGCTTGTAGTTCGTGTACACGTTTTTCGGCGTCAGTTTGTACTGTTCTCACCACTTCAACTTGTGATTCCTTTTCATATATATCAGCCAGCATAAGGAGACCATTGGACGGCAATTCTATATTACGAATCGATTCACAGGTTTTAGAGAGCATGTGTAGACTGGAGAACCCCAAGAGCTGAGTACAGACGTACGTCTGCGAGGCATTGTAGATTCCTCTCGTCGGGACTCTGAATGTCCTCCGAGTGATCGCTCTGCTCCGTTTCTTCTTCTACCTGCTCTTCTTCATTATTAATTCTTCCTCTAGTCTGCCTCGGTTTTGGCTGTTTTTGCCAGGGAAAAATACTCGGGACATCGCGTTTTCCTTTCTTACGGTTGCCCTCGAAGTGTGCGCTGCATATTCTTGTAGCCGAATGGATAGGAATGCTCGAGCAGCGAATTCTGTCAAGCCATATTTTTAGAAGTTTCTTGTTTTTCTTCGGGAGACGGTAGAATCTCAGTCCGTTACCTTTCTTTTGACGGTTAGTACACAATGGGACAGCACAGCTACTAACCATTGTGAGAAATTTATAAATCAAATGGCAAGATTTATGTTCAATCAAACTCCAAATTCGCGGGCTTGCAATGTTTTGCCTACCAAAAGCTGTTGACCAATCAGGGAAAGGCATGACGTAATGTCACGCGCAACCTGATAAAAGGCCATTGTGTGTTGTGTTTTACATTTGTTTGTTGTGTTTTGGGAATCGTGTTTTGTGTTTTACATTTGTTTGTTGTGTTTCGAGAAACGTGTTTTGTGTTTTACATTTGTTTGTTGTGTTTCGACAAACGTGTTTTGTGTTTTATATTTGTTTGTTGTGTTTTGCACTTATGGGCCACCGTAAACCAAGCCTATATAGTTTGATAAAATTATTTTAAAAATGAAACATTAAGTCATAGAGTGATTACAGAAAAATCGTGAAATAAAAATGGAATGTTAGTTCAAAAGAAAACAATAGATGGCACAGTCGGTTAGGGCTTGGCCTTTAGTGTGAGAGATCCCTAGTTCAATTTTGGGGAATTGTGCTTGGGGTGCAACTGTGACAACTTTGAGCCCTTTTTACTCAGCTATATATTTCCAAATTATCCTTTTGTCAGTTTCCAATATTATTTATGACAGTGCACCCTCACCTGAATTCTTAATCTTTGCCTACCACATTTCTCCTGTTGGATTCTGTACGATTTGACATAATTTCTTTCTACCCTGCTCATTTCAATTCATTTGGATTTTTAAGGGATTTTTTTTCAAATCCTCTCCCCTTGACTGTATTAAACCACCTTATGGGACCTTTATTGATATCATCATGTATATTACTGGTACATATTATTTGCAAAAAAATTGTCAATATGGCTATGACATCTCTTCAAAAAATTGAAGTTCCCATTTTTTGTATGTTCATGCAGTGTTAATTTGGGATCTAACGTGGAAAAAAGGCCACAATTTGAGGCCTTTTGTATTCAGCACTTTAAACGTTTGATTATTATTTATAACACTTTTGGTTTGCAAATATTTTGTTTGGATATTGTTCAGTAATAATTTTGTTTGTTGTTTTAATACATGTAAAAAGTTAACAATTATTAATTTGATGTAAATTTGAAACAAGAGTGTTTGAATTCCAGCAATGCTCCTCCGCCACCTCCTGGGCTCTTAGAACAATAGGAGTAACCAACTTTATTGTCAAAGTAGCTGACAAGTTTGCTGCAGAAAATATCACTGGATATATCCTGCATATCATTGTAAACTTCCATGGTAGAGAAAGACAGGGGTAAGAGGTTTGCAAATAAAACTCCTAAGGATATTGGGTGTAAAAGTGATTGCGATTTTCAAAAAAACGTTTTAACTATTTATAAATTCTGAATGAAACTTCTAATTTATAATCAGCAATTTTTAATTATCTTAATTTCTGTCAATTCTGTTCTTAGTAAAGTTGAAAATGACAAAAATTAATTCATTCAGAACCTACATTGATTAAATTAAGTTTTTGTGAACTAGAACTGTTACTAATTAATATGGTCAGTTTTTAACTTTTGTTTGAATCATGCATTAGTCCAACCAGTTTCTGTACAATCCTTGTACATGTAGTTGAGGTGTCAAATGGTCAAGATGAGACTGCCAGACAAGGCTAGGCATATATTTGTGAATGAATTTGAGACACTTTTTGTTGATTTCTGTTGTTTTCAAAATTTGAGACTCTGAGGCAGTCTGTAGTGAAAAATTAAGACAACTAGAGCCTTGAAATTTAACAAAAAATTTTTGGGGACTGATTTTGTGGGGAGCCATTCTGTTCTACCGTTTTGTTTAAGGATTAATATAATTTGTCATGATTGTTTTGTACTGCAACTACTGAAAAATTAAATAGCCATAGGCCATTGAATGGCAAAACAATTTTTTTATATAACTCAGGTGTGTTAAGGCCTGGGTCATGAGGTAAAATGGACAAAAAATGAAAAAAATAAGATTAGAAATTTTTTGCTAATTTTAAAGACATTTTTATGCAGCCATGTCATAGAAGATATTTTTGTACGATTTTTAAGAATTTTTTGGGAGACAAAATTAGTCATGTGCATTTTCGTGTCGTAATTTCCCGCCAAAATGTTCGAGACAGTGGCAGGAACACTTGTAGCTTACCTTAACATATCATTTTTTCGGAAATAGTTCTCCTTGTTGGCAAGTATATGAATCTTATTGGCAAAGATGTATCGGAACGATAATTAATTAAGGATGAGAGAATTCCTTGCTTTTTGGAAAACTTTGAAGATATTTGAATGTAAATCTACTTCAGTACATTAGAAAAACATATTTTCCAATTCAAAGTCATTAAATGAATTGTTGATGCGTTTAAAAGAGCAAAAATTATTTTGTGAAATGCATTAAAAACACCAATGCAACCCTACATAATCGAACAGTCTGTTTTCGAGAAATGGGCGCCATTTTGAAGTAGTGAGAGCAATACAACAAATCAGCGGATGCTAAAATAAGACTCGTTGCCATGGTTATTTTATGAAACAAAGATGGCGGACGACAAGGATTTCTCAGGAAAAATCTGCTTTGAAAGTCTCTTCTCGAATAAAGAGAGTGATTTTTTGAAATCTTACTGGCTCTAAAGAAAATATAGAATACAAGGAACTGTATTTATGTTATAAAAGGAATATATATTTTCAAATAAGGTAGGAAAAACAGTTGTACAAGCACGCTGTGATAGCTTCGATCGAATCGAATCGAATGATTGTAATTGTAAGATAGCTTATAGATCTCTACACATTTTCTGCTGTAAAATAAACGCTAAAATATCAATTGAAACACGATATTCCTATTTCTTACGCATGCTCAAGGGTTGTTATTGTAGTAAAGAGCGGCAAATTCAAGCGCGAAGTTTATAAATCGATCTAGCTATCTTAATTTCTACTGCAAACAAGTCTTTAAAAATATGGTAGCGACCTTCATTTGTCCATCTAACTGTGGCTTTGCCAGAGTTGCTGCTTTGGAGACTGGAAGAATAGCTGAAGCAACATTAAATCGAGCTGCTGGTGAAGGAGTAACTAAATATAAAAGCAGAGTGATGCAAGAACATTTTAAGTTATACAACTCTAGATTTGACAACCTTGAGGCCTTTTCCGTAGATTATTTGAAGTTTCAGAAGAAAATGCCGGCATTAAGGTCTCTCTTTTCAAGTTGGAACCCAAGAAAACGGTTGGAGAAGCAGCTCTATTTAGAGACATTCACTGCTACCAGTAAAATCAAACCGTTTTAAAGGCGTATTGAAAGAGAACCCTTTTGCTGCCGTTTCAAATGAAAATATCAAGACAGCAGAGCACAAAAATTATTGTACTGAGGTAGAAATAAAAGCAACAGCTAAAGCCATCTACAGTAAAATTGATGAAAAGTTTCAACAAATCTACAAGGTCAAATTCGCTGATGTACTTGTCAAAGTTCCAGAAATTGGTATCCAAAAGAAAAAGTCACCAGTAGAAACAAAAAGGGAAAGACGGGCTATGTACCGACATTGTAAAACAAAAGTGGAGGAACAGTGGGAAAAGACTTCACTTTTAAGGTAGGAACAAAGTAAAACGAAGTATACTTAAAATTAATTCAAAAAATGCCAATACAAGTAGCTTGATTGACTTAGGGGATATTTAGCAGCTGTAAAAAGTTCATTGTTTTTATCTGATTAGGTGCCTGGGTGAACGACAATCTTTTGCTGGTAGGCAATGTGAACGGCTCCATAAAACCTTTGAGACAAGTCAAGCTGCAAGGGAAAGAAAACGTGCAATCAATGAAAATGAAATACCACAAACAAACAAACGCAAAAGACATGCTGGTGACTTTGAAACAATGACATGGGATAAAAATGGTTTGATACAGGAAGTAGAAGGGTACAGTGATGATATGCAAATCAACTGGTCTGAAATTGCAAGGAGGTATAACATAACAAATAAAAAGGGGCAAGTATCCAGAAATGGTGGACAGATTGCACAAGAGTGGCTAATTTCTAAAGGAGTGAACTTACACAGATTTAGAAATGCATTTAAGACTAGACAACCACGTAAAAAGAAGCTGAAAGGTGCAGGTAGGTTGAGACATCAATAATTGAAAAAATCTACATATTGTTAAATAATGATGAAAGCAATTAAGTTAAGTAAACTATTGCAAATAATGTTCAAATCCTCATTATTTTATAAAATATTTAAATTTGTTAATTAATTGCCAGGGGGAGAAATAAGCCTTCCAACCCCAGAAACAAATGAAGCATTGAAGGAAAAGCTCAAAATAAAAATTCAACAAGGAGAGTTCACAGTTGGAGAGTTAATAGTACCAAGAGAGGTAACTCAGTTATTTCAAAGATAACAAAAGCAAGTTTAGTTACTAATAGGTACTAATAACAATTTATAAGTAGCTTCAAAAGCTGAAACTTTATTTTATGTTTTTTAGTATGAAAAACTGATCATGGATAAAAATGGCTGCATTAATGTCACAAAATTTGTAGTGCAAGGAAGAAAACAACCTTTAGAGGAAATAAGAAAAAAGACCATGATGATGCATGAACAATTCATGAGGATGGAGCAAGATGACTTCTATTCTGAAATGACCAGGGAAGAAGTTGTGAAAAGGCTCAAAGAAATTAATGAATTTGATGAGAATGATGGGCTTACTAAAATGAGAAACAAGCTGAAAAAGTTTTCAAGAACAAGACATCTTCAAATATGGCATGATCACTCAACCCTCTCCAACTCTGGCCATATTCTCTTCACTATATCTTGCCTGTATGACCCTGCCATATATCTAACAGATGAAGAATACTTTCAAGCAACAGGAAAGAGAGTCAACGTGCAAGCAGAAATAGAAAAGCCTCAAGTTTATATTGTTGCAAGGTGCAAAAGCTGTGATGTTGAACAGCTTGCATATGTTGAAACAAGAGTCTGTTGTTTGCAAAATCTGCAGAGGAATCTCACAATGAGTAATGGAGTGGAAGTTCAAGATAAAATGAGGTTCTTTCATGGGGATTCGCCAGCACAGGAGTTTGAAAGTGGTCAACAGAAGGGTGGACATTACTACTGCTCAGGATGTGAAGGGCATGCTGGTATGGTCTATGAACTTGACTACAGTTTTCGATGTCAGCGTATCACATTGAAAGATAGGCAGGAGCTGGTACTGAAAGGCCCAATTGGCAAATCAAATTCTTTAAAAATAATTCCTAAGCCCTTTAATGGACTAAAAAAACAACAAATTGAAAATGAACTTGCAGGAAGAGGAATATATGATGGAACATCAAAAAAAGAACTTCAAACATTGCTAGATGAGACTCTTCATGGGGTTCAACGTGTACCAGCACTTCTTTATAATAATCCTTCCACCCCACTTGAAAATCTAAACCTTGAAAACTATGAAATATTGGTCTGTGAACCAATGCATGACCTTTCTAAGCATATTGAAAACTTACTCACAGAACTGCCTGCCCATATAAATGATAAAAATGTTAGAGAAAAACTAACTGAAGCAATTAATCTATCACTTGGAAACAAAGAGAATAAAAGAGCTGTTGACTATAGGTGTGTCATTATCAAAATATCAAGCTGGATGCAAGACACATTTCCAGAGGATCTTAAACAATTATTTAACACGATTGTTGATATGCAAGACATACTTTACAAGGAAGACAAACACAGATGTCCAAATATGGTGCTACGATACCATAACTGCAGCTGGTACCACCATATTCTTTGTCAAAAGATAATTGGATTCAACCTTGTCAAAATGTCAGTTAGAAAGTTTTATGGAACATATCTTCATGATCTAGTAGATCATGCTCCCATTCAACTTCGTATTGTTTCTGGACGTTCAGCAAATGCTGAAGAGGAAAGAATATTCAATACTATCAAGTCTATCACCAATACTACTTCAAGTTACCATCCTGGGCATATTATAAGCAACCTGTTTCTACGTTTACAAGCTGAAGAGAAGCTAGGTGTGAATGATGACATTGTTACAAAGCAACAGTCACAGGTGTCAAAGCTCCAACATTCTTTACCACCAAAATATAACACAAGAATTCCAAAGCATACAATAAAGAAATATCAACGTCCATGGCAAGCCCATCTTGAAAGAATAAGCGATTTCTTGCTCTCTGGTGAAGGGGTATGGTGGCGTCAAGATGAGGACTTTGTTGAGTTTTTGGACAAACCTGATGGAAATGAACCACATCCAGACAGGCCAATACTCCATCACTTCCATTCAAGTGATGTTAAGAATGAAGACGAGTATTTAAAAAACTGCTGGAAATCTTGTATCACCAATGATATCAAAATGCCCATACATATTATCAGAGTAGAGGATGAGAATGAGAACATCAAGAAAATCACTACCAACTATTTAAATGGGCCTCTATTTGGTGGCACATACGAAGAATTACACAGAGAGACAGTCTGACTTGTGCTCCCCTCATAATGTACAGATTGAAGAAGAAGAGGAGGAAAAAGAAGCCAATGAAGATTGTATTATTGGATTTAATCTAGTTGAAGAGAATGATGAAGAAAATGAAGTTATGGATATAATTTACGAAGAAAATGAAGTTATGGATATAATTGTCAGTGGAATAAATACAACTACTGCATTGACACAGCCGCCAGAGTTTGAACCTCCAACTTCCAACTGTGGTGAGTAGTGATATGATCCTCTACAAGAAAGTGTTTTGATTTACTTTAATAGTTTTGATTTTTTGTTTAGCAGATGAAAGACCAAGTGACATCCACCTCCCCGCTGCAGCAGAGTCTCGTATTCAAACTAACGAACATGAATCTCCCAAGCAATCACAGGTTTGACTTTGTTTGGAAGGGAGAGGGGTTATTAAACAGTATTTATATTAATTGTTTCTCAAAATTATTTTACTCACCGAGAAATGTTTTCTAAATTTCTATGTACTTTCTTCTGCAGGTAGAGGTTCAAACTCTTCTCAAAACAAAGCTTGGTTTGGCAGTTGCTCGTGTGCTTGGTAACTCCCCAGACGTTTTGAACATGGATCATTCAAGAGCTCGGTACAAATCAAATCCAAAATGTCGACACTTTTATGATGACTACATGAAACAACTTGCGTTGGTGCAGACAAAAACATTGGCCAAGCTTGAAGAATTAAAGAAAGAAATGAGCAAATGGGAGAGGGAATTCTATGTACAAAATTGTGTTTTGGCTATTAATGAAGATATAAACAATGACCCAACAGCAGCTAAGATTTCGAAACAAATTAAACAGGCAACTGCTTTACTTAAAGAGTGGCAGATTAACTTTTATAGCTGAGTAACTATGAGTGGTCTTTACTTTGGTTTCGATTTAAAAATAACTTGTCAACCGGGAACGATATAATTATAAAAACAATTTGTAAAATAACGGCTACATGATAGATACAATCTTAAGTTAACTGCTTAAATAGCAGCATTCAGGACCACTAGCTTGTAAATATTCACTACTAACAATAAATAAGTTTTTCTACGTACCTTCAAAGTGTAAAATGAGCATATCTAATGAAAAATTATTCCAACTTTGGACAGTAATCAGCAAATAAAACTTGTGATAGCTTGAGTTTGAGTCACAAATCAATTGAGTTGTCCGGGCAACGGAACAACAGCGGTCAGACAGCGGATCAAATTTCGCATGAGGTCACACGTTACCCAATCTAAATATGGTCTACATTTCCTTTTATGGTGTTCCCGCCAAAATACTATGCTCGCGCGAATATTAATTTTACTCCACTGATCTCAACATAAAACATCTCTTTGTGCTTAAATATGGGTAAATTCCGACCTCATACGCTGGAAGAAAAAAGAAAGCTTCGAAACGCCAGGCATAAAAGGAAGAGAAAACAGAAAGCAGCAAGGATCCAATTGAAGAAAGACGAAGAACGGGATACTCAAATAAAACATGAACTCCAGAAACAGCAGCAGCTTGTAACAGAATTGCGAAGATCTGCTGGAGATTTCTATAAGAAATGGAGATTAAAGTGCCATGAAACGTCAAAACTGAAAGATTCGCTAGAGAGAATTAAACTCAAGGTAAACCACAAGACCAACAATGAATTTAAGTTCTTTATTGTCTCTGAAATTAAATTAAATTAAATTGCTGTCTCGTGATTAGTTTATAGAATGATTTCCACTAATGAAACCCTACTGAAACACCGGTTTCTCTTTAACAAACCATTCTCTTCATTTTTAAGGGATTTCAGGGAAATAATCGTCAAAAAACTATGGTCAATTGTAAGGCGAATGCAATCAGTGCATCTGACTTAGTTTCACAATGGGGTGACATTTGTCTTGGAGAAGGGTCATATGGAAAATGTTTTCTAAAAATGTACCAAAGACTCGGAATTCCTGTCGTGGAAAAGCAAATACCAGATATTGAAGCATCTTTAATATTACAAGAGGTCAACATAATGCAGCTACTTGTTCATCCAAATATCCCATGCGTTCTAGGGGTTCAGATGGAGAGAAAGCCATTTGGCATAATAATCGAGTTTGTGGGTAACGAAAATTCTTCGCTCACGGTAGACAAGTTACTTTATAGTCAACAAATAGATGTGTCTCAGAAGCAGTGGATCAAAATCTGCTACAATGTAGCAGATGCTCTGCAACACGTACACAAGAAGGGCTTCTTACACTGTAATATCAAGAGCAATAACATTGTTATTGGTAGAACGGCTGATAGCTATTGTGGGTATCTAATTGACTTTGGGAAAGCCTGTTCTATTTCATCTCCTCCAGCAAAAAAATATAACAAATACTATGCACATATAGCCCCAGAAGTATTAGCTGGAGCTGCTTGTTCTCAACAGAGTGACATTTTCTCTCTGGGAACTGTACTGCTCAAAGTCGGTTCACAGCAAGAGATCAATGTTCTTTTACAATTAGGGAATGAGTGTTGCGACAAAGCACCATATAGGCGCCCAACATTACACGGCATCCTTTCTTCTCTGGCATTATCTCTCAAATAAGAACACAGTATAGTCCTAGCATTCCAAAATTACAATGTATGAGTATTTAAGTGAGTTCTTGCGTTTTTAAGTCCTAATAGCTTGAGGTGAAAGCTTTGATGTTGTCAAGATGTTTCGTCTTTTAACAACATACTGTCTGGATGTCTCGTCCATTGGCAGAAAGCAGGAACCTGAAGCAAAATCAGTAAATTCAGTTAGATTACTTGCAATATTTTGAATAAGCAAGATATATATGTGAGGTCTGAGCACATAAAAAGGCTCTTCTTTACTAAGATCCTTTTGTTCTAGATTGGTTCTAGTATAGTTTGCAGTCGTTTGCCATTGGATACAACAGAATCCTTTAGAATCCCTTTTATGTGCACATTCCTCATGATGTATTATGCTTCTGTAAGTCATGATCTCGCAACATTTTGTACACTGAATAAATGCAGAAAATACCGAGAAAAAAGTCCCTTAAAGGTCAAAGCGCCATTGGAAAACAGTGCGCAACCTTTACACTCTGTCTCTACAACATAACAATGATGTATTATGCTTCTGTAAGTCATGATCTCGCAACATTTTGTACACTGAATAAATGCAGAAAATACCGAGAAAAAAGTCCCTTAAAGGTCAAAGCGCCATTGGAAAACAGTGCGCAACCTTTACACTCTGTCTCTACAACATAACAATGATGTATTATGCTTCTGTAAGTCATGATCTCGCAACATTTTGTACACTGAATAAATGCAGAAAATACCGAGAAAAAAGTCCCTTAAAGGTCAAAGCGCCATTGGAAAACAGTGCGCAACCTTAACACTCTGTCTCTACAACATAACAATGATGTATTATGCTTCTGTAAGTCATGATCTCGCAACATTTTGTACACTGAATAAATGCAGAAAATACCGAGAAAAAAGTCCCTTTAAGGTCAAAGCGCCATTGGAAAACAGTGCGCAACCTTTACACTCTGTCTCTACAACATAACAATGATGTATTATGCTTCTGTAAGTCATGATCTCGCAACATTTTGTACACTGAATAAATGCAGAAAATACCGAGAAAAAAGTCCCTTAAAGGTCAAAGCGCCATTGGAAAACAGTGCGCAACCTTTACACTCTGTCTCTACAACATAACAATGATGTATTATGCTTCTGTAAGTCATGATCTCGCAACATTTTGTACACTGAATAAATGCAGAAAATACCGAGAAAAAAGTCCCTTAAAGGTCAAAGCGCCATTGGAAAACAGTGCGCAACCTTAACACTCTGTCTCTACAACATAACAATGATGTATTATGCTTCTGTAAGTCATGATCTCGCAACATTTTGTACACTGAATAAATGCAGAAAATACCGAGAAAAAAGTCCCTTAAAGGTCAAAGCGCCATTGGAAAACAGTGCGCAACCTTTACACTCTGTCTCTACAACATAACAATGATGTATTATGCTTCTGTAAGTCATGATCTCGCAACATTTTGTACACTAAATGCAGAAAATACCGAGAAAAAAGTCCCTTAAAGGTCAAAGCGCCATTGGAAAACAGTGCGCAACCTTTACACTCTGTCTCTACAACATAACAATGATGTATTATGCTTCTGTAAGTCATGATCTCGCAGCATTTTGTACACTGAATAAATGCAGAAAATACCGAGAAAAAAGTCCCTTAAAGGTCAAAGCGCCATTGGAAAACAGTGCGCAACCTTTACACTCTGTCTCTACAACATAACAATGATGTATTATGCTTCTGCAAGTCATGATCTCGCAACATTTTGTACACTGAATAAATGCAGAAAATACCGAGAAAAAAGTCCCTTAAAGGTCAAAGCGCCATTGGAAAACAGTGCGCAACCTTTACACTCTGTCTCTACAACATAACAATGATGTATTATGCTTCTGCAAGTCATGATCTCGCAACATTTTGTACACTGAATAAATGCAGAAAATACTGAGAAAAAAGTCCCTTAAAGGTCAAAGCGCCATTGGAAAACAGTGCGCAACCTTTACACTCTGTCTCTACAACATAACAATGATGTATTATGCTTCTGTAAGTCATGATCTCGCAACATTTTGTACACTGAATAAATGCAGAAAATACCGAGAAAAAAGTCCCTTAAAGGTCAAAGCGCCATTGGAAAACAGTGCGCAACCTTTACACTCTGTCTCTACAACATAACAATGATGTATTATGCTTCTGTAAGTCATGATCTCGCTACATTTTGTACAGCTCAATAAGTGCAGAAAATACTATATCTTGGAATCGTTTTGAAGCTAAATTAATGCAGAAAATAATCCGACTCACAATAGATATTTTATGATCATTTAAAATCAGTCATTAGATGCTGCCAAATTATAGTCTGATATCGATGCCTCACGTTGTCTAATTATTTTTTTACTTTGAGACAACACTATGTTGTGTTATTGTCATAACTCTCTGTAAAGCGAACACCAAGAGCTTATCGTGGTGGTGTCTGCTTTAGAGTATATACCGTAGTTAAAAGTCACATTATTGATTTCTTCGGAGTCGCTGGATGTTTTTCCTTTTAAATTTGTTTGCTAGTAACAATATTAATTTATTTGCCCATATATGATGATTTATCATATATGCTTTTCTTGAAATATTTTAAATCTTTGAAAGCATACTTGTGTTTTCTTTTTCGTTTTCCTTTTTCCATTTGAAAAAATAGTATTGATACCTGTGTTATTAGGCTTGGTAGCTCAGGCCTTCTATTGTTGAAAACGGAATTTCCGATCTGAACAAAGAACGTCCTTCGGGGCCAGGCCTTGATATGTTCCCCCCAAAGGAATGGTTTGCCTTTTATCAATAAATTATAATTTTTTAAGCAGTTTTTCTATTTTTGCTCCCCCTAAACTGAAAATTATTGATAAAAGCAATGTATAAGCGTTGAGGAATCAATAAAAATAAAAAAAGAGAGGATAAAAAATGTTGAGTGAATCCATCGAGATTCGAACCCACGGCCTTGCATTTGAATGTGATCGCAAAGCCGCCATATAACTATAGCGTACTTCAGGAGTTTAGCCTGGGCTGCCTGTGGTTTTCAATGGTTTACAATGCATGTTGGGATTTTAAAACGAAATTTCTGGGATAAAATCCCACAACTCTTTGCGTTTGGTAGCTTCTCCTCCCCTCATAGTAGTGATTTTTGTGTGTGGAATTAATAATTATAAAAATGGCGGTTGTGTTGGAGTGTTGATTATGCGCTGTCTTGCTTTCTAACCTCTTTTGAAGGACAGGCAATTGTGAGTACTCATTTCTGCACGTTTTTTTGTCTTGCACATTGCCTTGGGAATTCAAATCAGTTATTATGACACTATTGCATTGTTTGTGATCACTACGCTTGTCACTATAGGAGGTAAGACATTTCCTGAATAATAAAATGCTAAACTTCTCTTGACCTGACTAGCTGTGTAAGGCACTTCACGCTTTGAATTTTGAATTGGACAAACGCGGAAAAACGTATAGAAATTTTAGTCCAGGAAAATGGTGCAGCTTTAATGTAGAATTGTTCAAATTTGTGAAACAAGCATGAAATTTGGCACATTGATAGAGGTTCATGTCCTGAGTAATAGCCCCCTTCACAGTTCCCTGTGCCATCTTGAAAAGTAGCCGTGCCTTTGCATCAAAGCGAGACGAACGGTGAGCGCTCAATGATAGATACCTTTTTTAACACCTAGGACAATTATTCACAGGTCTCTATCATTGCAAGCTCACCGTTTGTCTCGTTTCGATGAAAAGGCATGGCTACCTTTCAAGATGGTGCAGAGAACTGTGAAGGGAACTATTCTGGAGGTGGAGCCACACCCAGAAATCAATTACTTAACTTGCTTATTGGTATTTTTTGAAATAATTATCTCAGAAACAAAGATAAAGACCATCTAATGTTAACACAAAAAGCTGCAAGGACAGTGATAAGGAAGAGCATGCTGAGTAATTCTTTAATTGAGAGCCATGCTCCCTAAATGCTATACTTGGAGAACTATTAAGCTATGGAATACATTATACATAAAATTGATATAAAAGGT
This sequence comes from Telmatactis stephensoni, assembly GCA_029948255.1. NCBI lineage: Eukaryota > Metazoa > Cnidaria > Anthozoa > Actiniaria > Isophelliidae > Telmatactis > Telmatactis stephensoni. The sequence continues at coordinate 216,121 of JALIZF010001621.1, read as the reverse complement.
TTTTCCCCTCGTGGTAGCAATGTGAAATCTTGCATAATGTTAAAGGCTTAGGTCCAAAGTAATCCTAGATATGGAGCCACACCTAAAAAAAGTACTTCCAGCTTTATAGCAATGGAATATACCATTAACAAAATCGGCAAAATATACCTTGAGTTTTAGTGTATAACTGTAATAGTGAAACCAGTAATAAAATAAATGAATTCAAGATATGATTAGCATAGAGTTACGTCCTATAAAAGTGCTTACAGATTAATAGTTGCAGTTTCTTTCTGCTGCCGCTTTTCATTTAAGTAATTGACCTTTTTATATACATTGATATACATTATACTATAACTTAAATTCTGTAAGTACTCTATTGGGGCTTGGCTTTATGCTTATTACATTTTGAATTATATTGCCTCGCTTATAAACTAAAATTAAAGGTTTATTTTGCTCGATTTTTTAAATGATATATTCGGCCATTGCTATAAAACTGGAAGTACATATCTAGGATTACTTTGGGCCTAAGCCTTTAACAATATGCAAGATTTCACATTGCTACCACAAGGGGAAAAACCTTTTATATCAATTTCATGTATAATGTATTCCATAGCTTAATAGTTCTCCAAGTATAGCATTTAGGGAGCATGGCTCTCAATTAAAGAATTACTCAGCATGCTCTTCCTTATCACTGTCCTTCATTACACCTTTTCGCTTACAAGTTACACAAATTTGAACAATTCTGCACCATTTTCCTGGACTATCTGGATCACTTTGGCTCACAACTCATACATGTAGGCTCATTTCTATCATATTTTCTAAATTTCATTTTTTTTTTTTTTGAAAGGATATTGACTTTGTTATTTATGCATGTTTACATGATATTAAAATACATGAACATTTTACCATGTCAATTTTTCATTTACAAATCAGATTTAGAATTATTGATATAAATTTTCATAATTTTTAGGCTTGAAATATCAGCAATTGAATGAAATTATCTTTTTATTCTAATTCTGCAATAATTCTGCCATGTACAACAAAATGTCTTGACCAGACAGCTTGACCAGACAGTGTGAAAACTGGGAAAAACCCTTCAAGCCCTCTCTTTTCTGTAGCTTATCCATCTGGTGTTATTAGAAACAAAAGCTTACTGTGTGAGGCATGCAGGCATACAAAATTGTCTTCAGTTGACACATTTTCAGTTTTAGAACTGTAAAGTAATTTACATAACCTATTTGTGGAAAATTCAATGTTTAAACTCATGCAGGTGCATCAATTGAATTGCAAAAAGCTGACGGAAACAATATTAAATCTGTAGAAAAAAATTGAATACAATATTTCTACTTTCATTAAAGAATTATGTTAAAAATTGTAACAATATGTTATCAAAACATCCAGCAGCAGATTTGTTTTGCTTTATATTTCTGTTAAGGTGCTATATATAGGAGATATCTATACTTATCAGACATTCATTTTTCCTTATTGCAGCCAATTAAGCCACTTCTTGTTTGTGTATGTAGCTACCTATAGAATATTTCCTGGTTAAAGATGAGATTCTCTAGTGGAATTTGGATCTGAAATTGCCTAGCTGCTTTCAAGAGTGATGCATTGCTTACATAAGGAGTTTGGTGGTTATAATTGCAAATGCAATGTTGTCTGAGGGACTGAGCAGGACTCATGAAATGAATCAGCAAGTCTCTGAATGAGTGAACTGAACACTGTCATGGCAACATGTGTGGTTTCTTTTAAGGAACTCTTGAATACATCTTGAAGATCTATCTATATTGCCAAGAACTTTGAATATGCTTATTGAAGCTGGATGACCTTTGGTGCTTGGCCTAACATTCACGAAGGTACTCAGACTTTCTTTAAAACATGTTTTTGCTGTCAGAAGTGCATGTAGGCTGTGTGCCCCATGTTCAATGTTGGAGTGCACCTACCAGTCTAAAATCAGTCAAGCAGACTCTAGCAACCACCAACATTGATAGGGGGGAATAAAAGGTCAAATGCATAACTTTCAGCTTGTGTCATACATGCACTGCATTATAGGGATTGTTTTTAGTTGAATTTCTTTGTTCAACTTTTGTGATAAGCATGCATATAGTTTAAGGTGGCTGGACCCTATTTCGCCAGTGCGCGGGTAGTCGAATTGAAGCGGCTATTAATCGCGTTACAGAATTAAGTTGACCAAACTTTTTACGCACACCTACTACAAATGGACCAAATTTTACAATGATACTAGTTTGGTTGAAATCGGAGCTTTTTTAGCATCGAAATTGTTATACACTAGATTTGAAATTTTGCCAATTTTCTCAATATCCAGACCTCGACAAGCAAAACGACTTTTGAGACTTTGTCAATCAAATGTTTGTCTATAATGTGAGAGCGTTTCAAGAAATTCTATTAAGCCGATTTTGAGTAAAAACGGAGCAATTATTTTACTTTGAAGAAATTTAAAACAGCGGGTACTTTACTAAATTAATTTTGTAAAAATAATTTTCCAAAGAAAAGTTGCAATATTTTTGGTTCCAAATAATACCAAGACATGGTTCTTTATTTTGTGAATATGTCATCGTATTTGCAGTTTTTGATTGCCGTTGAGACGACTGTACGTAAAGCACTAAATTGCCGCGTTTAACTCGGAATTTCGACATACACGTTAATAATACTGGTTCTTGAAAACTAGTAGATGAATTTTTTTTTATTTCTCGATATTGAATATTCAATCCTTTACCAGTAAGGTGGTGAAATTACAAAGACATTGACGTTTTTTAAGACCATTAAATAATTTTTTAAACATTGCCATATGTGCATCTCTATTCTCCGAGTTGTTGCCGGTGTTTGATTATGCATGCCTGCATGCGTGTCGCTTTGGCCCCTCGTGCAAAATATGCAAATACATGGAACTATGGTCACGCCAGTGATATCCAGAGTAACGCTGTAGGATGCAGTGCCCTACTATAGTGTCTTGAATTATGGGTTTTACCACTTCAGAAAGAAAACGGAGAGGTGCAATATTGCTAGCAAACAAATTAAAGGCGAAAATTAACGTTGAAGGCAAGCATAGTTCACCAGTCCAGGTAACTTGGAAGACTTAATAGCATCAGAATAGCTCTTTGCTTCAATGTTATCCTGTTAATATTTAGAATTATCCAAACTTAATTCTCCATTTTCTTAGCTATATTCCGGATGCACATCTGTGTGTCTTTATTTTAGCTGCAAAACTTGGTTTACCGTATTTACTCGAATAAGCGCCCCGGCGCTTATTAAATTTTTCACGTCTAAAACCGGGCGCTTATTAGGGGGAGGTACTTATGCGAGGGAGGCGCTTATTCAGTGGGAGGAAACGCGTACACAACTGTCAAAGTATGCTTTCCTCTTACTATCAATAATATCAATATTATACTACTACAACAGAACTGGTATTAGTATACTATAACGAGGTGCGAGGCGCTTATTCGGGGGAGGCGCATATTAACTTTTTTGTCCAAAGGGGGCGCTTCTTCGGGGGAGGCGCTTATTCGGGGGAGACGCTTTTTCGAGTAAATACGGTAGGTGTCCATATGTTTTCGTTGTAGTCGTGTTTTCAGTGAAAATCGATAAAATGATTGAATAATGGATGAAAGAAGTAAACAAATCGAGGCATAAGCAAAAAAGAAACAAATCAAACGATCAAACATATATCAACCAAAACAACCAAACAATTACTACATCATGATATTCTATTGTCACATTTCTAGAACATTTCCATATTTAAAAGCCACTTTAATTCACATCTAGGGATATGAGACTGTTCAAAAGGACAAAGAAGGTACCAGCAAAACCAGTCCTACTGGAAATCGTGCTCAAAAAAGAAAGTTCCTTCGACGCGAACATGCAAAACAAATACGAGACAAGTTAAGGAGAGAACCGTCCGGATCCAAAGTAACTGAAGGTCATGAGACAGGAATGGTACTACGCTCATTCCAACCGTACCAGAAAGTAGACAACTTAAATCAAAATTACGTCATGAATTTGTCCGTACTTACAGATGCATTACAGAAATGCAACCATTGCGGCTTTGGCCCTCTTAATCTCAGTAACATCTCGAAAGACGTTCGTGTTGAAGGTGTGTGTGCAGTTATCCACGTTCTCTGTGACAACTGTTCCAAATATAACATCATTCGAACATCTCAGCACCACAAATCAGGAAAACGTGGCCCGCCAGCTTTCGACGTAAACTCTAGGGCAGGTATGTATATGGTACACAGAGAAATGCATGAGCATAAATCGGGCATAAACAAGAACTGTGATTTCTTACTTTAGTATTTCCTTTTTACTTCTCATCACACATTCAATTTAAAGCATCAAGACTACATCAACCATCAAACCATCATCATCACAACTAATAATAACACATTCAACATTGCAGGCATTGGTGTTCTTCATACTGGAATAGGCCACGCCCATTATACGGGCCTTTTGAACACTTTGGGTTTACCTGCTTTAACAAGTAAAAATTACCGAAAACGCGAACGAGAAGCAGGTTGCGCTTTGGAAACTGTGGCGAAAAGGAGCTGTTACAGACACGAAGAGGAAGAGAAGGCACTATCTTTTCCAGGAAATAGTCAAGAAGGAAATGATGTTACCAGTATCGGTGTCAGCTACGACATGGGTTGGCGAAAACGAACAAAGGCGCAAAACGCGTCTTCTGGTTTGGGATCGGCGATTGGTCTTCAGACCAAGAAAGTTATTGGATACGCAACGCGGAACATCACCTGCCGCACTTGCCAAGAAGCCTCTCGGCAGAATAGAAAGCCAATAGATCACGACTGTAGGCGAAACCATGACGGTTCTTCCAAAAGTATGGAGGCCAATGTAGCTGTGCAGCTTTTCTCCGAGGCGGTGCAGCACGGAGTACAATATTCAACGTACGTAGGTGACGACGACAGCACAACTGAAAGTCGTTTGAAGACCCTTGTCACCTATGATATAGAGAAATGGTCTGACATAAATCATGCCTGCAGAACTCTGGGTTCACGCCTGTATGCTGCCAAGACCAAAGTAAAAGGCCTAACATCAAATGTCATCGAGTACATTAAGAAGTGTTTTACATATTGTGTCCATCAAAATAAGGGAAATCCTTCTTCCTTATTAACAGGATTATCTTCTATTGTTCCTCATGCCTTTGGAGAGCATGACAATTGCCAACAATGGTGCAATTTCAAGAAAGACCCAGAAAACTACCGTCATCATGACCTTCCAGGAGGAAAAGATTTGAGTGGGGATAATTTACGCGCTTGCATCGAAGACGCCCTGCGACCATTCGTCAATGATCAAGCTGCAAAGAAACTGGCACCAGCGGGCTCATCGCAAGCTAACGAAAGCCTAAATAGTGTGGTTGGATCAAAGGCGCCAAAGATCAGGCATTACGGAGGGTCTGGAAGCAGTGACTTCAGAGCAGCAGCAGGTGTTGCCCAGTATAATGAAGGCTACCAATATATTGAACAAGTAACAGAAGAAATGGGATTGGCTGCCAATAATACCACCAAGACGTACATTGAAAAGATGGATAGAAAGAGAAAAAGGGACAAACACAGGAAATCTTCCAAAGCTTATAAGAAATCGCGAAGAGAAAAGCGAAAGAAAGCAACCCTGAAAACAACTTCACTCGAGACTCGTGAAGGCATAACGTATCAAACTGGCATAGGACTTCTTCAGGATACAGAGGAAAGCATCATAACAAATGCTACACTAGATGATCTCAGGACTAATGTAACCAAAGATGAATTTCTAAGGGTTACCAGCACTATACCCAATCAGCAACCCTCAGAGCTTGATGACTGCCCAGCCGACAAAGAACGCCACAAAGAACGTTCAAAAAGAACCGTATTTCTAATATTTGACGTAGAAACTACTGGACTTGAGCGTACATCCGAAATACTCCAAATAGCTTGCATTAATCAGGTCGACACAACTCAGAAGTTTTGTACTTACCTCATTCCAGAAGAAAAACAAATCTCTCATTCAGCAACTGCAGTTCATGGTCTATCCATCAAGTTTACAGAGGGGCGCAAGGTATTGACGAAAAATGGAACAATTCTTGAGGCGGTCCCTCAGAAGACAGGACTAGCTCATTTCTGCAATTTTATCCAACAACAACAGCAGAACCAAAGGGTATGTCTGATTGCACACAACGGACGCAGTTTTGACTTTCGGATACTTTATAATTCTTTAAGAAGACATCAACTCCTAGACCTTTTTACTTCCCTTGACGTAACTTTGACTGATTCCCTTCAAGCGATTTCCGAACTAAGAAAACAGAAGAACAGTCCTCTAGCATCATGCCCGAACAAGACAGTGTCAGGGGTATTCCAGTTCCTTTTCAAAGAAACATTTAATGCCCACGACGCGCTTGATGACTGTTTGGCTTTAAGCAAGATCCTTTTTCACTCAATTTTAGACCTTGACGATAAACTACTTTTAATGTCAGTGCAAACGAAAGAATTTGAGGCTGAAATGACTGCAGCAGCTGGTGCAAAAGCTCGTAAGTCAACGCTTCATAAGTTACCGATTAGCGATGGGATGAAGGAGCAAATTGCCAACCAGGGAATAGATTATGGGACTCTTAAGAGTATATACGACCAAGCAGGAGCAAAGGGTCTGTTAACAGTGCTAGTACTGCCCAAGTGCTTCATCCAAAATTCCAAAACGTCAAAGGACAGAAAGGCAACTCCAAGGGTGACAAAAAACTTGAGAGTACTAACAGCTATAATCAACTACTTTCGTCAAGGAAAGAGCTCTTCGACATAGCAGAGTACAACAGTATCACGATAAGTTTTAATTATTACGTTTTTTGGCAACTTTGATAACTCTATTTCTATTATATGCCATCAATTATAGTGTAATTTAGTGTCTCACACATTGGCCGGGACCGGTCGAAAATTTGACCGGTCAAACAATCGTACTAGGTCTTTCGGGGACCGCGCTAACTGCACAACAAATTTGAAGGCCTAACCGGCCAAATATTCAACTTGCAAAATCGAGGGCGAACTTTCTGCCAGTACAGTCTATATATTGATAAGTGTCGTATAGTGTAATCACTGATGTTAATAACTTGACCGGTCAAATCTTCGTGCCGTAAGGGTTCTGGGTGAGTAGCCTGTCTAGATGTGGGTTTTTTTTCGACCGGTGATTGCCTTGATGTCTCACCGTACAAATTTGTTAAATGATAATAAGGCAGACTGCCCTTTTATAAAATATAGTTTATGGAACGTAGGGAACTATCTTAAAGTTAGTTAACGTATAGTTCAAAAAGGTTTTACGAGCTGTGTTTTAGTGAGAGTTTCAAACTCATTCTCATATAATTTTTGTTGAACAATAACAAGGCAACCTCCCCCCCTTCTCATTAGGGAACATAAGGGTACTGTCCTAAAGTAGGTTGATGTAATTCAAAGTTTTAAGAGCTGTGTTAAAAAAACATTAAAAGTTTTCAAAATATCTCTAAATTATTAGTTTGAAAATACTGTCTGATAAAATGTACGTTACCTAATACTTCCTCAAAATTGTTTAGGATATCACTCCTGCAATATCTACAATGTATATATACGAGAATAAACTGATATATCGATACATGTCTAAGTTCTTGAAGCCAAATTAAAACACTTTTTGTTAGTCAGTAGCTTCGAATTCCCTTTCTTCATTTTCTTACAACTGACTTCTAAATCCACCAGCAATGTCAATAGAAGAGAGAGTACTTGTAACGTCAGTATACTACAGCGTTACACTGGATATCACTGGCGTGACCATAGTTCCATGTATTTGCATATTTTGCACGAGGCGCCAAAGCGACACGCATGCAGGCATGCATAATCAAACACCGACAACAACTCGGAGAATAGAGATGCACATATGGCAATGTTTAAAAAATTATTTAATGGTCTTAAAAAACGTCAATGTCTTTGTAATTTCATCACCTTACTGGTAAAGGATTGAATATTCAATATCGAGAAATAAAAAAAAAATCATCTACTAGTTTTCAAGAACCAGTATTATTAACGTGTATGTCGAAATTCCGAGTTAAACGCGGCAATTTAGTGCTTTACGTACAGTCGTCTCAACGGCAATCAAAAACTGCAAATACGATGACATATTCACAAAATAAAGAACCATGTCTTGGTATTATTTGGAACCAAAAATATTGCTAGTTTTCTTTGGAAAATTATGGTTATAAAATTAATTTAGTAAAGTACCCGCTGTTTTAAATTTCTTCAAAGTAAAATAATTGCTCCGTTTTTACTCAAAATCGGCTTAATAGAATTTCTTGAAACGCTCTCACATTATAGACAAACATTTGATTGACAAAGTCTCATAAATCGTTTTGCTCGTCGAGGTCTGGATATTGAGAAAATTGGCAAAATTTCAAATCCAGTGTATAACAATTTCGATGCTAAAAAAGCTCCGATTTCAACCAAACTAGCATCATTATAAAATTTGGTCCATTTGTAGTAGGTGTGCGTAAAAAGTTTGGTCAACTTAATTCTGTAACGCGATTAATAGCCGCTTCAATTCGACTACCCGCGCACTGGCGAAATAGGGTCCAGCCACCTTAATAGCTTAATTTCTCAAAGGATATCATTTCAGTGAGTTTTATGCTCAATGTGCAAAGACCTGAATCGCGAATCATTAAGTAAACCTTTTTAGACATATTCTGTTTTCTGTTTTTCCATGAATAGGAAACAATGTTTCTTGAGATCATATTAGGTATTCAGATTATATTTGTTTAAGCTCAGAACATATTGGCCATTTCTATATCAAGTAGGTGAATGGGTACTAGTTTAAATATTTTATTGGTGTTTTGCTACATATTTCCACAGTAGTATCCTTTCAAAGATTCATTAAACTCACAAGGGAATGTATGGTTTGGAAGGACACTGTCCTTCCAAACCATATATTTCTTTATAATATTTCATAATTATTTGAATGGCTGCTACACATACAGTTAATATATATTCTACAGAATACATAAACTCTATAGTCTCAAGTGTATATTCTGATGTGCTTTTTCATATTAAGGGTTTTTTTAAAATTACATTAAATATTCAAATTGGTACCCAGTCTCCTACTTAATATGCAAATGGCTAATTGCCCTACCTATCTCATTTATCTGCTGGGTGTTAGTTGATTGACAGAAACTTCTGTTTAATTGCACAATCTAGTTTTTCTAAAACCTGAGAAAATCAAAAGGTAGTAGGTTTGTTATCCTAAAAAGAGCAAACTATACAAATTCATGGATTTTTTGTTCTAAACTTTCAATTTCCAACTCGAGACCTCTCACGCCAAAAAGCTGCACACTAACCAAATGTGCCGAACCTATGCATGTTGTTTGTGGGGGACAAAAAAATACTTAATGTCAGGTGTTTTTCAATGTTGATATATCATCTTCATCATCATCATGGTCATCAGTACTGATGTTAATTATTATGATAATGATGTAATCATCACAGTGCATATTAAATGTACCTGTATGATGCTGTTGTAATAGGTTCCTACCTACACTCATTCTTCATTAGAGGACTTTTTGACAGTACACAATAAATTAACACAATTTTGCATTTCATTGCTGCCGGCTTACCCAGTTTTTACACAAGCCCTTATTAAATTCACTTCGAATTGAAACAAAAGCTTCAATTGTTCGATATTGGTTTTCGTTTTGTTTTGTTTTGATTTTTGTTTGTTCAAAACTGATGGGGAAGGAAGAAAAGAAAAAAAGAAAACAAAAGAGAGTGGAAGAAAGAAAAGGACCATGATTCAGCTAAATTCAGAGTTTTCAGTGGCGAGCTTTGAATAGTTGACTGGATTAAAACAGAAAGAAAAATATTTTCCTCAAATTGAATTTATTTTTCCTATTGTCTATCTGCATGCATTTTCTGGATGCACGAATTGTGAAAACTGAATAAAGTTCTGTTAGGTGTGTTTGAATGAAATAATGTCAAAATTGTGATAGCTTTTAGCTGCGGACTAAGATACTGGCATTGGAGATTTTTCGTTTCACGCCTAGTTTTGATTGCAGTTTCAGTGGGTTCAGCAAACCCACGCTTTCGTCAATTTTGCTTTGGATTTCAGAAATTTGCATTTATTCTGATTCAGTTGTTTGGCTTTGGCGGAAGGATTTGCCGTTAAAACAAGTCAGTAAGGGGTAGTCAAAAGCCCAAGGTGTCCTTATCCCCTCCCTTCCCCTCCCCTTCCCTGACGCCCTGAATCTCCGAGGACGGGTGGTGATTTGCTTTCATTTTGAGCTTGGGATTTTTAAAAAGCGATTCAAACCTACAACCTATGCCCGACGTTATTGACAAGGTAAAAAGATTGACCGATAACGTGCTGAGTTTATTTTTGAATGAGATAGGATTGGAAGACCAATTAAGTGCTGAAAAACTGGTCTTTTTCTTTTCGTTTTTCAGCAAAGTTACTATCATATTCACAAGTCAGAGTGATTTGGGTTTTCGTGTGGGTATTAAATCTTAATTCTCAAGCAAGACATAGAACATAATATTCTGCAAATCGACTTTATGGCTTTTTAAAACCTCTTTGTAGTGCATTCCATACAGGCGTAGAATTCAATAGTAATAGGAACCAAACGAATTTGTGCAATTGAGTAGTAATACTGATAGCGCACAACAGAGCGGAATTTCGCATTAAGTGCACTCATTAGTTATAGCAGGTATGTTTCTCGCACTCTGACTGGTCTTCCTAATGCAACAGTACACGCAGATAGATGACAGTTAGATACAATACAACAATTAGATTCCATTTCCGCGAGTCCACGCCAAATTGTGCTGTGAGAACGTGGCACTCAACTTCGTCTAGTTTTTGTTCTCTCTATATTTTAACGTCATCTGTGCATCTACTTGAGTACAGACACACGGGAAATGGAATCTCTTTGTTATTAAATAGCAACAACAAAAACAACAACAACAACGGCAATAATAATTAAGTTGTATATTTCAAACATTGCGTTCCAGTTTTACAATAATCTATAAGAAAACTACTTCTACAGACTAAAGTTATTAAATATGAAACTATTTGTATGGTTTTATTGTCCTTACAAATAAAATATATGATCAGATTATTATGTAACCACTGTCTAGGTCATTCATAGTAACATGCTAGTAAAACCTACTTATTTCCAAAGAGGAGGTGTAACCCAGCGGGGACTATCTCTTTTATTTTTTCTGTTTGGTAGAACCTCAAGATCGAAGTTAATACAGTCGTATCGCTCATCTGCCTGTTTGATGTGACATTCTTTTAACTTTCTAGCGTTCACAATTTCCTGTTCATCTTCAGAATACTTTATAACAACTAATAAGCTATCGCATGTACCGCATGTATCTACATAAGGCTTTTTAAAAGAAAGTTTAAATTTGCGAAAAATTCTTCTATAAGTGCTATAAGAAATCGGTAAATCGTCATCTAAACTAAGCTCTTTAGATTCAAGAAAGTCGCGCCACAATTGCGCGATTGATAAGTTACTGGCAAGGAACTGTTTATCTTTGGTCTTTTCCCTCGCATAGTGTGATTCTTCCCTTTTGCAGCTTTTGATTTGTTCAATGACCTGCGGAATAATTTTCATGCTGATATCAATTCAACTGCAACTTAAAGATTGTTTTCTTGTGCTACGTAAAGGTCGATAAAAAGTTAGAGATCCCTTCATAAGCGTTCTTTATCGTATGGTGTTCTATGAAGTGTTTTTAAAAAAGTTGCACACATATTATTTTACCTCGGCCTTCAGTGCTAATGGAACCTTCTTTTGGTTTCTGTTAAGACAGCGTCGGTCTTGTTCTACATCACCAGAGTACGGTTTTATTTTCCTGAGCAGCACGGTGATTCTTTTGTTACCAACCCCAAATATTTTCCAAAAAGCCATCTTACAAACTTCGACCTTCCTCAGGCCAGACTCATCCCGAATGTTGTAGGTGATCCTGTTACGGACAGTTCTTGGAGAGACGTCGATAAGTGAGTTCAGATAAGTGTTTTGTTCTTCGTAAAGTTTTTTATCGAACTCTTCACGTATCGTTCTAATGACGTGTCGCCCTTGGTTCAACAAACATGTTTTTTCTGTGCAACATTCTAAGTTCATTTCAGTAAGTTCTTTGTTGGGTCTGTTTTTCCTTGCTTGTGCTTTGCTTTTCCTTCTGTTTGTTTTTTTTGTTATCTTCGCTCTCGGTAAAGCGTCATTGGCCTTGCTTCCATTTGCTTTTCGGCCTCATGGTCAAATTTGTAGCCTAGTCCCGCTGTTATATCCATTTCAAACTGACTGTCGGAGCTCTGTGAGAAATGAGTGATTCTTCTATGACTCATAAAACATAAGAAGCGTGACCGACAGAACGAGTTATCTACGAGCGGTATTTTCAAACTTTTCAAACAGGCCGCCATCACATTTTCAATAGATGTCAGATAGAGTCGTTACACTTGACCCGACCCGTGAATTTTAGTGTGTAATAGTTCAATAGAGACAAAAGAGAACAATGGAAATAAGGTTTACTAGTAATTAGTAGTCTACTAATTATTTCACGGGTTAAGTGTAATCACTCCTTTGTGAAGGGATAATTTTTTGGCTTGGCCAAAGCTCGTCATGCTATTAAGAGCTGTCAGCATATGAAGTTGACGTTCTTATAAGTTAAATCACTACACGTTCGACAATGAACCGAGAACTATCAGACGGTATATCAACGTTCCACTTCGATTTTCATAAAAATATTCTTTGTCCCAAGCTCTCATGTCAACAGAGCTACTACGCAAGCAAGCTGACAACCTACGCATTTGGAGTGCACAGTGGCGAGACGGCGAAAGGTACCACCTACGTATGGCCAGAGACAGTTGCTCCGAAACATCCAGATAGTCTTCTATCGTGTCTTAATCTGCATTTGACAGAAGTTGAGGAAGAAAATCGTTCATGGAACATATTTTGGGCCGATAACACAAGGTCTCAAAATAAGAACTATACTGTTGTTATGTACTTTGAAAATTTGGTGGAGACAGGCTTTCGGCACAGAATCGATTACAAATTTTTTATACCAGGACATAGTTACGGAGCAGTCGATCGTGACGCCGGCCGAGTAGAATCGGTCTTACGAAGAGAAGGAAGAATAGAGACCCCAAGCGATTATGTGACACTGATCAACAACAGTATTCTAGCACCGAGGATCAAATGGATTGAAGTGGAGCAGAATAAGTTTCGATGCTACTCTGACTGGCTGAGAGGAAAATACATTGAACATAGAACAGACGTTAATGGAAAATCATTTCTTTTCAGTGAGATGGCTCATTTTAATTTTGGCATTGGTGAGCTCGTCGACCCCAACGATAGAAAAGTTAAGACGTATAGTCACAAAGGAATTGTATGGATGCGAAAAACGCTTGATCCACGAGAAGAGCCAGTTGAATTGGATTTGAGAAGAAACAAGAGTACACTTAACCGGCTGGACAACGCTGCTTTGAAACCACTGAACAGTGATGCCATCGTAGTCGGAAGCAAAAAGCGAGGAGATTTAAAAATGTTAAGTAAATTTCTAAGCCCAGGTGGCAAAGCTTACTATCGTAATATTATTGAACGTCAGTGAATTAAGATTTCAAGATGTGTCAAACGTAGTCTCAAAGTCACGAATTTATAATAACTCAGCAGAAACTAGAGGCTTGGAACCAAGTTTTTTCTGATATCTAAAACGTATCGACAAGTGAAATAGCTTTGATCTCGAAAATATCCAATCTAGTTAGTTACCGAAGGCTTTTTTCTAGTGCCTTGTGCTATAATCATCAAACAATTTCTTTACTCTATTGACGGACGTTTGAACTAGGCCTGAGAGTGACTTTCAGTCGTCTGTAAAAGCTAGGCATACTATTAAATAGCAGTAAACTCTTAGCCCATTGATTTATTGAACTACTACTCACTAAATGGCCATCTCGCAACATTTTGTACACTGAATAAATGCAGAAAATACCGAGAAAAAAGTCCCTTAAAGGTCAAAGCGCCATTGGAAAACAGTGTGCAACCTTTACACTCTGTCTCTACAACATAACAATGATGTATTATGCTTCTGTAAGTCATGATCTCGCAACATTTTGTACACTGAATAAATGCAGAAAATACCGAGAAAAAAGTCCCTTAAAGGTCAAAGCGCCAATGAAAACAGTGCGCAACCTTAACACTCTGTCTCTACAACATAACAATGATGTATTATGCTTCTGTAAGTCATGATCTCGCAACATTTTGTACACTGAATAAATGCAGAAAATACCGAGAAAAAAGTCCCTTAAAGGTCAAAGCGCCATTGGAAAACAGTGCGCAACCTTTACACTCTGTCTCTACAACATAACAATGATGTATTATGCTTCTGTAAGTCATGATCTCGCAACATTTTGTACACTGAATAAATGCAGAAAATACCGAGAAAAAAGTCCCTTAAAGGTCAAAGCGCCATTGGAAAACAGTGCGCAACCTTTACACTCTGTCTCTACAACATAACAATGATGTATTATGCTTCTGTAAGTCATGATCTCGCAACATTTTGTACACTGAATAAATGCAGAAAATACCGAGAAAAAAGTCCCTTAAAGGTCAAAGCGCCATTGGAAAACAGTGCGCAACCTTAACACTCTGTCTCTACAACATAACATGAGGTCTGAGCACATAAAAAGGCTCTTCTTTACTAAGATCCTTTTGTTCTAGATTGGTTCTAGTATAGTTTGCAGTCGTTTGCTATTGGATACAACAGAATCCTTTAGAATCCCTTTTATGTGCACATTCCTCATGTATATATTTCAGTTATCTTTAGCACATGTATAAAGCATTACAGTTTGACTCAATTAAACCTAAGATCTATTGTCAGGCATATGTAACTTCCACATGAGGAAGTCCCTGGCAAATGACTCATTGTTTTAATTTAGTTGGGACTAGTTCAGAAAAGTCGGGCCCGGTGTGTGTGTATTATATACAATACAATACAATACAATACAATACTTTATTTATACACATAACAAACAAAACTCGTTGAAACACGTACGTGTATGCTAGCTAAAAACTATGAACTATATTGTACGTCAAATATTGAATATCTTAAAAAAATGCTTTCAAAGGGAGAGCAAAACGACACACAAAGGGCCAGAGAATTGAATCTACAGTAAAATAACAGGACCCACAGACACCAAGACCGAGTTTACAATATTTCATGAGTTTTGTTTTATACCGTGACGGTGGCATTTTAGGTTTAGATATAAATTTTGGTCAATATAACTACAAGGCTATAATCGACAAACTATTAATTTCCAAAGTAAATTAAACTTACCATTTGGAAGACAAGCAGCAGCTTTTCGATCTGTAGTTATTGTTATCAAGCACAAACCGTACGCAAAACCTTTTGGCAATCTAAGCGTATTTTGGGCTGCCTTGTCGATGAGTATGTCTTGTAACGGTTCCCTTTTGGAGTCGCTACCTTGGCCCTGGTCGCATATGGCCGATTTGTGTTTACTTAACACCCAAAATCTGTCATCATTTGACATTTTTGTATGCGACCTCGATTTTTCAATCCGGACAAAATTTTTGAAAATGTCAAAAGATCAAAGCTTCCGAAAAGCAGCCCTGAGGCTAGTAGATTTCGAAAGATTTTGCCTGAACAATAGGGGTTTTGACAGAAAATGTCAGCGATTGTCAAAGAGACACAAGCATGCTGCAGTTTCCCGGCAATACGGAGTTTGACCTTATAGATCAACTGTAATCATGAGTGATCAGTACGGCTTTTACGACCCTCGCTTCTCCGCTTCATACCCACCACAGTTCTTCATACCTGGCCCTAGTGGGCTGAACAATAATATGTACATGCAGGATGTACAACATTTCCAAAGCACGGCTTCAAACTCGCAGGGACAAAATGCTGCTGCTTACCAGCCAGCACCAACAATATCGCCATCGCCATCGCCGACTAGTACAGCAGACGAGAATGAATCTAGTCAGGGTATCAAACCAAAAAAACAGTATGAGAAATGGAGTGATGCAGAGCAAAGGTTCCTTGTAAGCCTCTGGGCTGAGAAGTTCGACAGATTGGAAAGCAAAGATAACCGTAAAGTCTGGGACGAAATTGCGCGGGAAATAAATCAAAAGTTCAAGAAAGCATCGCGTACCGGTGATAAGTGCAAGGCGAAGATAAAATACCTGATTGAGAGGTATAAAATCGCAAAAGATTGGAACGCTAAGCAATCTGGGGGCCATCGACGTAAGTCACTCTACTACGATGAAATAGATGAAGTACTGGGGTGTAGGGATGTTGTCACAATGCGACACGTTGCTGGTTCTGAAACGGAATCAAGCAACACAGATGCTAGTTTGTGTGATGACGATGAAGAAGTCGCTGCTACAGGCTCTGAGAGTAGAAAGGACAGAAAAAAGACAAAAAAGAGAGCTAAGAAAGAAGAAGCAGATGAAGAGGAAAGAAAAGTTTTAAACGACACTTTCAAGGGCCTGCAAGAGCAAAGGAAAGAAATGGCGGAGTTCATGAACAAGTTCAACGATATTCAAGAACAACAGGCAAACACGATGAATGCTTTAGTCGGTGCACTTACAAGCTTTTTGAAGAAATAGTAGGTCAGTAAAAAGACTGAAAGAACCAGTTATTGTTCTTTTAATATCGATTTTATAATACAAGGGAATGTCAAATTTAATTGAAATATGTAAGTTTATTTGATCTTTTGAATTATTCGATCAGCTAGCACCATATGATTTCGAAATCAGCAGTGAACACAAAAGTACATATTATATCCAAAGACCCTATGGACTATTAGAATGAATCATCAATGTTTGCTATGTGCACTTGATAATATAAACGAATTGTTATAAGATGAATAAAACCATAAGATCTGTTTACAATACCATAATGAATAATTACATTTACTATAATTATACAAATTATTTACGAATATATATAATGCATTCCATTTCATTTCTTTTGAAATGTCTTGAAATAAACATAGGGGTAGCGAGTAAAAGAGTTTAGAGTGATTCTTTTAAAAGATCTCGTATACTGTCGCCATCTCTTAATACCGCTGCGTCTGCACGATTTGGTTGAGGGGACTCATCGTTATCTTCCTCTTCCTCCCAGTCATCTCCATTTCGTAAACATATATTATGCAAAACTGCGCAAGCTACAGTGCATCGCACTGCAAAACCAATAGAACTTTCGAATCGTTTAATCAGTATTCTCCAGCGATTTTTAAGCACACCAAACGCGCATTCAACTTTGACCCGTGCAGCAGACAGTTCGTAGTTAAAGCGAATTTCATCAGGATCTTGCGTTCCTTCAGGGAAGGGTTTTATTAACCATGGACTAAGTGGGTACGCACTGTCACCAAGAAGGTATGGACCTATCTCTCGACCTCCAACATTTGTTGTCGGGACAGTAAGTATATCTCCCCTCTCTGCTCTGGTAAAGATCGCACTACGTCTTAGTACACGACCATCGTGCATGCTCCCGGGGTATCCACACACAAAATCTAGAAATAGTTTTCTGCCGTCAGCAACCGCTTGAATGATAAAGTCGTATTGCTGATATCTGCTAAAATAATCAGCTGCACTTTCTACAGGCTTTTTAATCAAAACATGAGAACCATCGATAGCCCCAACAACATTAGGTAGGTCAGTCAAATCAGAAAAAGTTTCAATCGAAGCAGATACCTCAGCAGCAGTCTCAGGGAACTTGATGTGATCATTTCTGATTGCAAAGAGCGCATTTACCACGTCTTGTACGGCCTCGACTACAGTCGCTTTCCCCACATTAAAAACAGGTCCGATCGTAGAGTATGTATTGCCATGTGCGAGTCTATAAAGACCTATAGCTAGTACTTTCTCTGTTGGTATACAGTTTCTATATCTTGAATTTTGCCTCTGAATTCGAGCACGGAGAATATTGAGTATGACTTGAAAGGTACCTCTATTAACCCTCAGTTGCTGACGAAAATATTCCTCAGGTATAGTGGGATCACGGTAGTGAATATCGAACCATGATTCAACTGGACGAGGTAGGATCCAAGCGTAAGGCGCCAAGCGTTGCCGTCGTAATCGTCTGTTAAATCTTCTTCGAATCATTACGTTTTGAAACATTTGTTGGTTGGCCATTATAGCCTGATAAATCATTAATAGCATAGCCATTTGTCGTTGCTGGACATTCATAAAATGCAGAAGAAATATCACAACGACAACGCATACTAGTGCTTGGTTTCGGTCCGGCATGGCTGTTTATTTACATTTCAGCTTGGTTTTACGCGGGAACTGCTAGAGGTGAACAGGTCTTGTTGACAGATGTCAATTTGCACTATATTTATCTACCACCATATGCGACCCGAAATCATTTTAGGAATTTTGTGAATTTGATGTCTACTGACAAAATTTTATGCCGGTCAAAAATTTGTCCTCAGCCATATGCGACCAGGGCCCTTGTGGTCAATTTCGATAACAGCATAAATGTGATTTATAGGTTCTTTTGTTGTGGTTGTTTGAGTATTCTACCCAAGTAATTCATACTTCGCGTCTCTTTGCGACAAGATATCGCCTACGCATCCCGATCAAGTTACTTACAAACCATAAACTTTGCGGGGGGGCAGTTTTCTGGGGCAACCCAGGCCTTAATCTACCCGAGAATGACTTTTGATTTGCTAACATTTTATTGGCAATCAAATTATTACCAAATGAATCAATTTCAATTATTGGACAGAATTGATAATTTCTTTAGGAGATCGTATAAATTTAGATATACATCTTGTCCAAGCACAGAGAAAGAAAGCTATTTGGAAAAATATGCAAAGAAGGTCATGTTTTAAAACATGCTTAAAAAGAACAAAAAAAAAAACATGCTTACTTCGCAAAAGAGAACAGAACTACTACCATGAGTCAATACAGAGCGCTACAAGCAAGCACTCATATTAAATCATTGTTTATTTTCTTAGTCCTGAATGAATGAATCACAATTATTATTTCATGTTTTAATTATTTTGTACATTTTCCCATTTGTTGAATCTTTTTAAAAAAGACCTTTGTTATTATTATTATTATTGTTGTTGTTGTTGTTGTTATTATTGATTGATTGATCAGTGTTGTTGATTGTGTGAGGGGAGAAGAGTTGGGTTTGTTTGCTTATGTCAAAGAGAGTGACGAGTGGATTTTAATGGTGGTTTGGGAGTCGTTGCAGGTTGGACAGTCAAAGAAGGAGTATAAGAAGAGAGCACAGAAGGAGAGGAGGGATAATTTCCTGGAGAAGAGGTTGCATGGGAAATTCATGAGGGATGTGAGTGAGGTGGCTAATGAGCAGTCTTGGCAGTGGTTTTAAAAGGGCAGGGTATCTAGGTAAAGGCACTGAGGGGTTTGTCTGTGCAGCACAGGAGCAAGCTCTGAGGACAAGGTTTTTCCGGGCCACCATCCAGAAGGAAGCCGTTGATCCAAAGTGCAGGGTTTGTGGAAAGGAGGTGGAGTCGGTTGGACATTTGGCGAGTGGTTGTAGTGTTTTGGCTCAGAAACAGTATAAGAAGGGACATGATCGGATGGGGTTGAGGGTGTATTGGGAGTTGTGTCGGAAGTATTGGATGGAGTGTGCTGATGTGTGGTATAAGGAGGTTCCAGATGAGGTTAGGGTTTCAGAGGATGGGGAGGTAGAGATTTGGTGGGACAGGAGCGTCAAGACAACACAGAGGATGGAACATCTCTGGCAAAGGAAATAAAGAAGTTGCACCGGGTTTCAACAAAGGTGGTTCCTTTGGTTGTTGGTTGTTTGGGGGGGTGTCTAGTCGCTTTCACACTGGGGCCAGACTACCCCCTGAATCGCTCATTGGGTGCACGAAATGTATTGTGGGTAAAATCCAATATGGCATCTCAAAATTTCAAAGAGAAGGTTCTGTCTGATGAATTAAGGCGATATTTACTCAATCACAAAATCAATTGCATGACAAAAACTGACGAACCATCAACTTTAAGTGTTATTGGAGGATTTTATCAGGAAGTGGATGAATGTATTACCTTGCTTGAGATAAAATACAGCATGAACTCTCGACATAAGGATGTCGAGCAAATAGTAGGAACCAAGAAAATGATGATTAGATGTCTAAAGAAAATTCGCAATAAAATTCATAGCAGACTTCATGCAACTCCAAATCTTTCTTCACCATGGAAGGGACACTTCACGCTGGACGTACCAAGTTTTTAATGTGATTTTAAACAAGATTGTGCTACAAAATTCCTTTGGACACTTGTGCAAAGAAACTCCTGCTTATATTACCCTGCTTATATTACAGACATGACAAAAGCAACATAAGTGTTGGATAAAGTAAACCTAGACTTCTGTGAAATTCCCAAAGAAGATTTAAGAAACTGCCATCAAGCAGATTAGAATCGACAAGGTGATGCGAAGTAATTGTTTCTAAAGACAAACCAATGACATCCAAGTTTCATAAGAATAATGAATTGCTTTCAGTATATTTTCATTATGGATACTGGAATCATTTTGGGGTTGCACAGTACTAAACATTCTAAAAACTGTGAGTACAAAAAGTAAATTATATATATCAACAAGCTGTATGCAAAATTCAGTTTATAAACATTGTCTGTTGATACAAATTGCATTATACATAATTAGTTGACTACTTAAATTTTGTTCATTGTTATAATACGTTTTTATCTCACAGTGTTTGAAAGGTGAAGGGGCTTTAGCCAAATAGCCAACTCCTCCCCTCCTCCCTGTCTTGTCAGTCCCGGGAAATAATTTTACTAACTTGTTTGTAATAGTTATGAACTTTTAATGACTTTGATGTCATGAATAAAGTTACTCAATTTTACAAAAATAACATCTCATTTCTCATGAGTGTCGTTCTTTTGGAGTGATTTTCACCGGACTGTGAAATAGTTACTAAGCTAATAGACACTAATAGACTCTGCACCCATTGTTTTCTTTTGTTGCAATACAACTATTAGACACTATTAAACACTGACTATTAGTAATTGTTTCACAGTCCGATGAAAATCACTCTAAAAGCAATCATTCAACTTTCAAGCTAGAGCAAACGCTGTTAAACCATGAAATACAATCAAAGTAAATACTAACTAATAGTTGCTATTTAGAGACTCATAGTTGCTATCACTGGACCAGAACAACTCAAGACACAAAACGTAACACACAAGAGACCACTACATTTGAAAAGTTTGATTGTATGTGTGGTGGTCTCTTGTGTATTACCTTTTGTGTCATGAGTTGTTCTGGTTCAGTGATAGTAACTATTAGTATCTAAATAGCAACTATTAGTTGTTGTTTCACGGTTCAACTGTGTTTGCTCTAGATATTTTGAAGGAATGCAAAGACTTCCTTTTAGGGCACATTTAGCTTTGATGTATGGCCTCTCTCAACACATGATCACATATCCAGCAATCCTGTCTTGTCAGTCCCGGGAAATAATTTTGATAACTTGTTTGTAATAAACTTTATAAAAACTACGACAGTTTCGGCATAACTCATGCCATCTTCGGTTAATAATGACAACAAATTCAAAATTACGTTTTATGGTAAGGATATGAATATTAAGTAGGTATATCTAATTAAAAACAACAGTGCAATACAAGAATGCAAACAAACTAAACAAACAAACTAAATTAAACTAAAATAATTTTAATTATTTTAATTAGATATACCTACTTAACATTCATATCCTTACCATAAAACATTGTAATTTTGAATTTGTTGTCATTATTAAACCGAAGATGGCATGAGTTATGCCGAAACATGTCTTTAAAAACTGTCATAGTTTTTAAAAAGTTTATAACTGCACTGCTACTATCTCGCAATTTTGTTTGTAATACTTATGAACTTTTTAATCACTTTGATGGAATAGAGCTGTTCCGCATAAGCTGTTCAGGAGATGCTGTATACATAAGGGTGGAAAACATACCATCACAAATAGGTACATTATTGTTGGCAGCTGTGGTACTGGAACAATGTACTGGCCTAAGGGCATCCAAAGTAGCATTGCGTCTTCTTAGAAACTGAGCTGGAGACACTTCCAATTTGTCAGAATTTGTAATACTTGAATGACTTTTAATAATAGGATGACGTTTTGCATCATGGGCACCCTCTGTATGGCCACCACAATCCAGGTTTGCAGCCTATAAATTAAGTAAAACAAAACACATTGGCTTATTTATTTACTTATTTATTTATTAACAGATCTATTAGAGTGCAAACAATATAATAATAATGATGATAATAATAATAACAACCAACTTTATTTAATGAGGGTAAACACATGACAGTCATAATGACTGATAAACTTTTGACCCTTCATGAAACAGCAGTGTACAAATAACACTTCTGAGTTCACAGAATATTGACCACAGTAATAGGACACATATTCCCCCCACAAGGTTTCTACATCAACCCATCTCTAGGTGAAAAATAAGAGCAATCCTAAACTATAATATAGCAGGAAAATGCAAAGACAAAAAAAAGGTAAATATAAATTGGCAGTTACAAGTTTGAAGTCAACAATAAATTAAAAAAAAAAGTTCAGGGACACTCAACATCTGATTATAATAGCAACCTACAATGTGCCACTAGAGTAAATAGAGGTCTGCGCATGATTACTTGGCATTTGTATTTCAAAGTAAAAATTAAAAAATAATAATAATAATACCTACCAATGCAATCTTTCGGGAAATTTTTGATTGAAGATTGTGGATTTGCCTATTAACTTCAAGCAAGCTGCTCTTCTTTTTTCTCCAAAGCTTCGGTGAGTTTTCTTTTTTTGATTTCACTCCACTGCTTGTTGAGCTCCCACACTGGGAATTTCTTCTTACGCTTGAGAGTCAAAGATTCCCTTCCATAGAAAAAAAAATTTTTTTCGGGTCAAGCAAAGCAACCAAAGCTTAATTTGTATTAGATAAACCTCAAACAACAACTCTATCATTCCAGAATTTAGATTTTTATAAGAATTCAAGAATAATTAAAGATTTATGACAACCTACCTATTCGCTAAATTTTCTTCGCTAACACTTGGTTCATTTTCAGGTTCATTGATTCCTATCATTTATTGGGTTGGTGTAGAAACCTTGCTACTACAAGAAATGGTGTCTTCTCTCTCTCTAGCCCTCATACAAAAATACTCTTGCCGTACTTTATCCAATTCTTTGTTAAAATCATCGTTCCCCTGTAGCCCACAGTCGTCTAGAAAATGGCTATCCATTTTATGTTGGAATAAATACTGTCATTATATTATGTTGATGCTCGGAAATTTTTTCTGCTTTTAACAACGTTGGTAATAATATTGTCTGTTTATAGTCTTGTATCTTTGAAGTGCCGGATGTCGTGATGTGCTTCCTTTAACGATGGAGTCACGACATTCCGTGATTGATCCCTCTTTATTGAGAACAAAGAACTCATACGATTTAGAAGAGTATTATAAAAACATAATATTAAATGGCTAGCGTTATGAATATCACACAAATAGATAGGCATGAAATATGTCCCTTGTAATAATGTTTTGGAAATCGCAACATGTCCCCCTGCGAACGACAAATCACAAGTCATCAGTAATCGTGGCATTGAGATTCTGTTGAGACTGTTCAAGTGCAATTCCTGTTTAAAGATAACATCAAATGGATACAATTTGTATAAACAAGTTAATGACCATGTAGCCCTGATGTTAAAATTCTGATGCATCCATAGTTTAAAACACTGCACGCGCTAATTATCATTGCTAAAAACAACGTACTTGTCCAATAGTCTGACAAAATGTTCTATTGTGTCATTCTAGAATGCAATGTTTAACAATTTTAAGCCCACTCAAAATAAGTTCTCAAAGTGAACTCACTCATTTGAATACCCAAAGTAATAATTGCATGAAATTTAATCTTTCTGATGAACATATATATATAACATTCACTTTGGGCTGGGTTATAGTATTAACAATTCATTTCTCTACAGTATTAGCAAAAAGTTATATACTAAATTATTATTTAACCCCCTACAATCTATTCCAAATTCTGCTTCATGCTCTCAAAACAAAAGCCATTCAAATGCTAGGTAATGAAAGCACTTTGTTAGAAACAGTTAGTTAATTGTACACTAGTTCGTGATGTCGTTATCAGTCTTATCATTTTTGAAAGGAATTCCTTCAATTCCTACAATCTTTTCCAAATTTAGCTTCACGTCCTCAAAACAAAAGCCATTCAAATGCTAGGGAATGAAAGCACTTTCTGTTAGAAACAGTTAGTTAATTGTACACTAGTTCGTGATGTTGTTATCGGTCTTTTAAAAGGGATTCTCACTTATCTGACACATTCTCCTATCCTAAAGAAAACAGTGATTTTAGAAAGTCATGCAAACACAAAAGGTCACGTCTCCAACAATCCACCTAGTTTTGCATACATTGGAGTTTGTAGTACTATCTCTTTAACAACACGTACGAGCTTAGAAGACCATGGCTCACCAAACTCCTGTAAATGAAGTTATGGCAATGCTTGACAATGCTTGCGATGCAGGGGAAGAGGTTATAGCCGCGGTGTGGAAATTCCACGAAAAATTCATGAAAGCTTCTGCTGCTGCTGCTGGTATGCTTCCAGAAATAAGAGCTCACATCTGTCAAGGTATTCTTTGGGCTATTTTTGCTGAAGAAAATTGATTGCTGGCATACATTGACTCAGTTGAAAACTGTTGTATTCTAGACACTGCACAGAAGATGAGATTTGGAATTGCAAACTTAATAAAAGAAATGGATGCACGAAGAGTTCCAGTATAAAAGGCTAAAAGACCAAGTTATAAAAAAAAAAATTTACATTATATGTATGTGTACTTTCGTGAAGTATTTCACCCCACAGGTTTCCTCCCAGTTAGGAAATAGTTGTGTACTAATTTATTTTCATATAGAGAGCCAATATCATTTTGTATAATTTTTGTAGCATAATACCAATCGACCTACCACAAAAAGCACTTAAATGTAACCTTTCATGTGGTCTATAATAAAGGATATTAATTGTCTTTTCAATTGCTGTCTAATCATTGAGTTCAACTACACCCACCTATTTATCTGAATATAATTTGGTCTTTTGTATAGCGCCAATTCCACTACGCTTTTCCTGTTTAGGGATCTGTATATTGCATGCAAAGAGATATAATATAAATTATATTAAACCTGTTTGAAAAAAGGTATTGTGAACTTACAAATTCATTTTCGTGACTAAAAAATATACCAGAAAGTTTTACAGCTTTACCTAACTCTGATTCAGCTTGAGTGGTCAATGTAGTTAACAGATACCATTTTTGTTTTTCCGCAATTTTATTTTGTCAGCAATACATTATTTTAAAGTTCTATTTGCTATGTGAAAAATATAAATGTGAAATGATGGATACAATTTATTAAGACTATACAACGTCTCCTGTGAAAACACGAAAGAGAGAGAGAGAGAGAGAGTGAGTGAGAAAAAAATACCTCAGTCCACATACAAAAGAATTTACCAGGGCTCAGTTGTACGAAGGTTGGATAAAGTTATCCACCGGATAAGAGTTATCCACTGCATAGATTTTATATAGATTTTATCCGCTGGATAAGGATTTATCCGCTGGATAGCGCTATTCACCCTTCGTACAACCGGCTCCAGTTATTTAGTTTAGCTGGTCGTTGAAGCATTTTTGGCAAGTTTAGTACTTGGTGATGAAAATTTAATTTAGATTCATTAAGAATCTTTAGGCAACGAGAAAATCACCATTGGTATTCAATAAAACTTTAACACACACCTTGAAAATGTTTTCTTTTCTTTTTTGATTAGCCGGTCTTATCAGCAATTTAATGCTCTTTTGTTGAGCCGGAACTAGTTGCTTGTTTTGCAAAATGACTGTTATCTACTGAGAGATAGTGTGCATTCATGAAATCACGCTTCTTCAAAATGTTTTCTCATGCAAACTTTCCATTATAAATATAGCACAAGAAGGGTAAAATATCATTAAACCTTTTGCAAACAAGTGTGAACAATCGTAGTGTTAGTTATACCATTCAATTAAGAAGTCGTGCCACCAAAAAAGCAGTCTTCCAGCATTCTAATTAAGTGGAGAACGAATAATACTTGGAATGGTTGCGAGCAGACGGTTCCCCATAAAACTATAGATCCAAAGGATGGAGCACTCGAGAAAGGGCAGCAAGTGAGGATATTGTTCAATAGGTGATGGTATGACGGTGAAATTTCAGAATCATGGGAAGTCAACCAAAAAAAAGGTAGTTGTGAATCAGTCATGACATATTCGTCTTTAAGAACATAATTCAACTTTGTTTTGTAGGCAAATTGTCTTTCTATAGAATTATATGATAATTTTGTGATATATTTTGTCGCTAATTGAGTTTTTCATTAGTTAATGTCCAGTAGGCTCTAAATACATAAAGTTTTTGTGCTACGCCCAAAGAATTGAATGTCGACGAACAGAGTTCTAATAGTTCTTTTCTCTTCACTAGAAACCAAGAAACCGTTGTGCAACCCAGCTTCTGAAGACGAAGATGATCAGCCACTTGCTTCTCTTGTCCCGAAGCGTCCAATCCATGCTGAAAAGACCACATATAACGAGTACCTTTCACAGAGAAACGAGTTCCTAAGAAAGAGCGACGAGTCTCGCAAAGAAGTGCAAGCTAAAGCACCACGGCAAATGCAGGAAAAAGCAACACAAGCAAACTGTTTGGAAATGAAGCTTGAAGCCGAAAGGAAAAACAGAGAAAATTTAGAGGCAAAACTACAGGCTGAAATATTGTCAAAAAGAAAACTCGAGACTAACCTCAAGCAAAAATTGAAGGAACTGGATACCAAGGAACACGATTTCGAAAAGATAAAAGAGGAAAAAAATTAACTAGACCTAAAATTGAAGTTAGAAGTGGAGAAGGGACTGGAAGAGAAAACACGTCATGTCACAGTTTTTGTTTGACGATACCTTTGACAGAAACTTAATGACGTGAATGCCAGTTTAATGAGTTTGCTGGAAACTTCTATGGCCTCTTTTGGAGAAATTGAATGTCAGTTAAGAGACATAAACTGAAGGCTAAGAGGACTGGAAGGAGGACTACTTGGCATACTGACACGTTGCTGACCGATCTAACCCCTCCCCACACTTCCAGACGCACATCTACTGCAAGTAGTACTTCCATTTCACCCCTTTTGTATCGCCTCCCTGAAAAGGACGCCAAGAAATTACGGACAGTGAAAGGAAATGACAGGATACAATACCATATTTACTCGAATAAGCGCCCCGGCGCTTATTAAATTTTTCACGTCGTAAACGGGGTGCTTATTCGGGGGAGGCGCTTATTCGAGGGAGGCGCTTATTCAGCGGGAGGAAACGCGTACACAACTGTCAAAGTATGCTTTCCTCTTAATATCAATAATATCAATGTTATATGACTACTACAACAGTACTGGTATTAGTATACTATAACAAGGTGCGAGGCGCTTATTCGGGGAAGGCGCTTATTAATTTTTTTTGTCCAAAGGGGGCGCTTATTCGGGGGAGGCGCTTATTCGAGTAAATACGGTATGTTCAAAACTGCATGGAAGCGGTGTTTATCAAGGAGGAAATGGCCACCTCAAACGTAGAAGGAAAACGAAATAAGAGACCTTTGGAGCCAGGACGTGTTGATATGGTTAAACGTAAGTCGAAATTATTTTTTTCATGGTAACTTGAACATAAATCAAATAATGTCCTTTCTCTTTCATTTTTTTGTAGGCTTAGCTTACTCTGTTTTCCCACCATCTGGGGACAGTCTGAGTGAAAAAAGCGTGAGGAATGCCATCAATGCCAAATGTAGGGAGGTCAGGTTCCAAACCAAAGGAAGCACAAAGGATAAAGCAGATGATGACAACTTATAATAAGCTTTAACCATTTTTAATGATTGTAACTAACATCAAACTAGACAAGGCGCAAAACTGAAAAAGTCGATCAATGATCGCAAAAAGTACAGAAGGCATTTTGGGGTAGGGCTGGTAACATAACTATTCTAAACTAATTTTTCATGCTGAATCCGAATATGATTGTTACCAAGACATATTCTGTAATCTTATACGTGTAAATGACGTATTTTGTGATTTGCTACAGTCATTTAATATTAACGGCTTTTTCATATAATTCCAAAAGTTCCCAAACTTAAAAACAATTACCATGGCTGGAAAGAGCACATCAAAATCAGAAAAATGTGAAGTTTGAAGGATATCAGTTGAAAAATCAAGGAGATACAAATTTTCAAAAATCAAAATTTGTTTGTATCTCTTGCATAACTGTAAGTGTTTTCATACAAAATTTCGTTTTTTGAAAATTGGTATCTCCTTGATTTTTCAACTTATATCCTTCAAACTTCACAGTTAATGGAATCGCAAAATAATTATTTTGGAATTATTCAATTCTTCGTAATTATAATTCGCTGTACGGTCCCGCTATACTATGATTGACATGTGAATATAACCAAACATACTGAATTCCAAAGAGACTTATTCACCAAAAGAATGCTATAATTGGAGAAAGTAAAAATACTTAACAGAAGAGGGTATTCTAGTTCAGTAAGGTGGATTGCAGAAGTCTGAGAATTTTCATTGATTCAAGCTGAGCTGTGCGTTTTGTAACATCTATCGACACATGCATTTACCGCCAACACGTTAACCTTTACTGATCTTCTTGAACTCAGGCAAACTAAGAAGTAATCTAACAGTTCTCATTGTTTTTATATTCTTTGTCAACTACTACAAACTAAATAATCATTGTCCTTTAACGGTTTAGACTCCTTCGCAGTCATTTTAGTCTCGTCACGCTGGGCGAATCCTCAACACAACCTTGCGTGACTAATCATTGATTAGTCACGCAATCAAAAATCAAAACACAACCTTGCATGACTAATCATTGATTAGTCACGCAATCAAAAATCTGACTAATCATTGATTCAACCTTTTGCATACAAGCGCGAAAAAACAAGTGTTAATTGAGTTACCAGGCATGCATATTCTCTGAAAATAGTACAAACTAAAAAATCATTTTTCTTTCACCGTCAAACGAAAATCACTCTAATCATTGATTCAACCTTTTGCTTACAAGCTTGAAAAAACAAGTGTGTTTATGAGTTGCTAAACAACCACCATATTCTTTGAAAATAACACCGGTGCTAAAATGAATGTTTTCATACGAAATTTTGATACAAAATTCACATCATTGCGAGTATTCAACTTATTTCTGTAGCATAAAAAAACACATTTTTATGAGTTGCTAAACAACCACCATATTCTCTGAAAATAATACCGTAGCCAAAATGTTTTCATATGAAATTTTGATAAAAAATACACATCAAAAACAAAAATGTTGCATTTTAAAACTATAAGAGCACACCAAAATTAGTAAAAGTTGAAATATTGAGGTAGTTTTGATGAATAGAACCAAAGTGTTATGGGCGGCCAAAGTTGTTTCAAAATCTCAACTTTCACTAATTTTGGTGTGCTCTTATATATTTTTGTTTTTGTTGGACTAAATTTTAAAATGTCACGATGCTGTCACGTTAGGTGTGCAAAAACCCCATTCTGATATGTTTTCACTTTAAAAAAATTATTTGCTGTGATATACTATCGAAAGACCATATTTCTATGCTTTAGAGTCTTTCTGAATTTTTTTTGGGTTGTTTGTTTTATCTAGCGCTAAATTATTTATCGTCTTGTCGCTTTAAACGTCAGAAGGCGACGATCAGCTCTAGTGTTGTCTCATTCTGTCTTTTATTATAAAACGGCACTCACCTGACTCAAATAATTATTGGGTTCACAAGAGGCTCTAAATTCTGAGATCATTTCGTGTGTGAATGGCTCATCAAGGAAAGCTCAAGACCATGGGAAAGTGGGACCTTCAAAAGATTTCTGTGTGACTTCATGATCAAGCAGTTGAAAACATGACCGCGACTTGAAAGCTTTTTTTGACAGCTCATCACTATTACATAAGAAGTTGCAAGCCGTCTGGATTTGTACGGGGAGAGATTTGCTAAAACAATAGCTTGCGGTTTTGAAGGCCAAGATGTTTGACCTCCAATGATGACAAGAGATGACAAGACCGAAGCAAAGTCGTCTGTTCCTGGACTCTAGCATTGCCATATTTTGCAACTGCTTTGATATAGCGGTAAAATTCGTAAATTTCGCGCTCAACTTCCATTGTACAGTACACAATGATCGGAGCAGGAGTATGTCGACAGTCTGCTCCTTTATTTCGCGTATAGAGTGATTATCTCGATTCCTCAAAAGACTGGTATCTACTGACTGAAAGTAATTGCTGTAAGGAACCGTTCAAATTCAAAGAGAACTCAATTTTTAATGAATTTCATGGAGAAATCCATTCAATTGATCCAAAATGTCTACACTATGGAAGTGGCAAACCAATACCACATTCTCTTTTTCATAAGCAAAGAAAAAGGGATAAGGTGTCCGTCGCTTCATCCTTTGGATTGATTTCAGGCGTTTTAAGACAGCAGCAATTGTCTGTTGTCAAAAAATTGCCATTCATTCCGTACGCCGACGATGAAATCAACAAGCTTGACCTCGTTCGTGAAGATAATGGCGGATCTCGTTCGCCCGCTCAAATGTGTAATTCCCGGGTTTCTTCTAATGGAGACTCATTTGACAGCGTCAATAGCTCAATCCTGACTTCTACACCAAAGAATTCAAGATCTACCGCGCTGAAGAAGAGCATAGAGTATATTGAGGGTGACGAGAATCTGCTTCCCGCCACAAAGAAATGGCGTGTACGAGAACAAGCGAGGGCTATGTTCAATAAGATCAAAGAGGTCTGCCACGACAACAACGAGTCGCTGTAAGATGTTATTGCAGAATGTTGTTCCAGCGATCCCGTTACTAAACCATCGGCGGCAAGGGAATGCATAAACCAAGCATTTCAAAAAGTGTGTTCACAGAAGGGTGTGAAGAAGGCGTTTGAACTTCTTTCCCCCAATGAAGTTTGGAAGGAACGTATTCAAAAAATGAGAGTTCCGGATTGGCAGCTTTTGCTTTTAAAGCTTGAAGTAAAAATATCTGACCATGGCTGGCAAACCATGACGAATTTAACACAGCTTGGTCGAACAGGGGTTTGTATGACTAGCTACTTTAATGCTATAATTGAAAGTATATATTATTATTATTTGTTTTGAATGATGTTTAGTGTTGATTTGTTGTATATAATGACTTTTATTGTTCTTTATCTAATACTTCATTTAACTGAATCAAGCATAATTATCTGCTCACTGTTTTGTTCTCTATACATATTCAGAATTCATCAGACACACCAATACTGTTGAACACAAATCAGATGAAGGCATATCGCTCAATGATTTTTGGTAGGGTCAAAGACCTCTTTGGTATCAAAAAAATCCCTCAACACATCACTGGCTATCAAGTTAGCCTTGAACCAGTTCTTATTTGGTGTGCTAGGGAATTGAGGCTACATGGTTGTTCCTCAAAAGATAAGCTTGTGTTCAATTTGAAGCTGGATGATCGTCCATTTTATGGTAAAAAAATAAATTTATGGTAAAAAATAAATATGCATATAGTTATCTCTTTGTTATCATTTAAATTGAAGATTTGCTGTTTTCTTTACTCAATCCACTAATATCCGATATTTCAATGCTGTCTATTCTATATACTTATCTGCATCTTTATTCTAAAATAGGCAGGAGACAAGTTTTAGTTGCCATTGCACCATTGCATTCTCCTCTACTTCCTGTTCAGAGCTCTAAAGCTATTTATCCTTTAGCTATAGCTAATTGTGAAGAAAACAGGTACAAGCTGTTTTGAATTTTATAGTTTGAAGAAAGCGAGAGCTGAGTCATATTAGATTACTGATTTGGTAACTGCTGTGGTATAACATGTGTCATGAAAAATGTTTTTTTATCTAAAGGCATGATCTGAAAGAGCTTTTGCAAGACCTCAATTTGCAAAAGAGGGCTATAAAAAGGAATGGTATAACTGTTGATGGAAAACACTGGCAGGTAGAGTTTAAAGGTAAATGTCTGAGATTGATATTACTCTGTGCTAATCTGTTAGTCCAAAGGTACGCCCAACTTGAATTTAGCCCGTACAATGTTGTGGTACAAGATGGTTTTACATGTTGCTGGAGTATACACCAAAAGTATTCAAATAAATATTGTGAATAATACTACAACTACCAGAATGGTTTGCCCACCTTTTGCAAAGTAATTAGTGCCAATTGTTTTATTATTCTAAAGGGGGAATAAAAATTTGAGTAAATAGGAAAATTTGAAAGGCATTCTGGTAGTTGCCATCATGTAAATCACCTATTGGTTTTTGCTATCACACATTTTGTAATAACATATTCTCTGCTTAGTGTTTAATAATTAATATTTATGACTTATTCAAGTTACATTAGATCTCAAAGCCCTTTATTTGTTGCTTGAAAAAGAAGGAGTTGAGGATTTTAAATTAGGAGGCAAAGGCCTTGGTGCTGAATGCTGCTTTTTATGTCCAGCTACACGTGTAAGTATATACATGTACATGGATTAATGAAAATTTACTCTATAAAATCTAGCTTACTGAATCAATCAATTAATCAATAACATTTAATTATTAATATACCAGGGCCATAACCAGCGGCTTTCTTGGGGAGGTGCACATGAAATGGAAGTGGAACTATGTCTTTGGAGGTGGTGGATATTGGGTTGAATAATCGCCACCATTTTTTTGATACTCAGTGAGGAGGCACTATGTTTTCCTGGAACTGTGCCTTAAGTGGGGGGAGGCGTCTACACTATTTTGATGCTAAGTGGTGAGGGGGGGGGGGGGGGGGGGGAGGAAGGGACCTCCCACTCAGGGACAGCTTTTCACGATTATAGATAAGTGGACCTTTGACATCCAATGGGGAGGTGCACGTGCACCCAGTGCTTCCCCCTTGGTTACGGCCTTGCTAATTTGGAACACCAAACTAAACATAATATCATAAGGGTTTGTAATTTACTACAGCCACATACTCTCAATGATCTGGATATTTGTTTCTATGTATCATAGGGATGCCCAGCAGATTATAAAAGTAGAAATGAAAAGTACTGCCCAACTCATTTTTCTGGAACCAAAGCAAATATTGAAGGGTACAAATAAATTGATCATTATTGTCATTCTTGCAACTTTAGATAAGTTGTTTTGTATGCTCAACTAGATTGTTGTTTTAGGTCAATAACATTATTGTATAACATATTGAATGTGTAATATATGTATGTATGTAATATGTATGTATGTATGTATGTAATATATATATGTATGTAGCATGAAATTAATTTTATACTGTTGACTGTTTCCACAGATTCACTGGCGTACGAGATGATCTTGTGTTTCTTTTAGACGAGGAGCTCACATCAATTAATATTTGTAGTTTACATTGTGAGCTCAGAAACACAGAACAACTCTTAAAGTCTTTTGGCTTGATATCTTATAGAATTGGAGCCCTAGATGAATACAATAAAGAATCGAAGAACTATAGTCCTGAGAGCTTTACAGGAAACAGGGTCTCAATAAAACCCAAACCTGGCCAAGATCCTTCAGTGGCTGCTGATAGAAACAGTGTTACTGTTGCATCATTTTCAGGTTTAAATGAATCAATTTATGTTCACTAGGAAAATATTTCTTGATCTCATTATACAATATGTAAATGAAATGAATATTGTGTTAAATTACAAATTACAGATATTCATTATCAACAATGTATTTGATGTGGGTATATTGCTACAGTCTGTACCAAAATTTTACCAACAAGCAAACATTGTGCTTGTAGGTGTTACTGGGAGAAAAATAGTAAACAACTTTGAAAATATTGTGAGTGCTGGATTGCCATTGGAAAAGCTACAGCAATCTTTTTTAGATCCAGAGGCTGCCAAGGATAGGATATTAGACTTTAAAAAACTCATTAATAATTCATAAGGCAAACACAATGAAAATCGCCACCGTGACAAGTGTCTTTATATCTGATAAAGATTCGGCCTAATTTACATCAACTTTAACCTCGATTTTCTCCAAGATAAATGAAGATATTTTTGAATTTCTTTT
Source organism: Telmatactis stephensoni (assembly GCA_029948255.1). Taxonomy (NCBI): domain Eukaryota; kingdom Metazoa; phylum Cnidaria; class Anthozoa; order Actiniaria; family Isophelliidae; genus Telmatactis; species Telmatactis stephensoni. Next base: position 182,049 of record JALIZF010001621.1, on the reverse strand, counting down.
AGAGAACAACTCTAATATGTGTTGGAGTTTTTTAAGCCGTATAAAGAACTCGAGATCGTGTTTTATCGGTATAAAGATCCTCGCCTACGGCTCGGATCTTTATATCCGATAAAACACTCTCTCTCGTTCTTTATACTATACATATAACATTTTGTGAAGAACGATTGGGTGTAAGAACAAGTCATGTATATTTTAATTATGATGCTAATAGTTGTGTGAATTTTATGATTGTTTGCCACAAACTAGGCCTAGTTCAAATGCCACATCTCACATGTCCATTTCAATGCAATTTATTTGTCAGATCTTTTGCTTCTGCATGCTCATTATCTTCTCATTTACATAATTTCTGAATCAGTAAATGCAACATTTTAACTAGGCCTAATTGATTACATGAATTGTATTGCATGTCACTGATCACACATTAGTCAAAGATTTATTGATTTATTTTAATGAATATTTCAATGAAATACATTAATTGATTTTTGACCATTGAAATTGTTCCCCTTTCCCTTATATATGAACAGCACCTAAAGAGTCTGAAGAACTGTGACCAATTTCTAAGAGACTATGGTACACACCAGGCAAAGATAGTCTTACAGGGATCAGGTGAGTCAAGTTCATTGTGAAAAGCATATTTCATTTGATTCCACTAAATTATATACTTGAATAGCTGGTCAATAGTTTTTTAGGCTGTTAATGGGCCTAATAATTTTAGTCATAAATTATTAAGGTACTTAAGCCATGCTCACAGGTCTGAAGAGCTGAATATCATTAGTTTACAGAGTTCTCAACAGCCCCATGCATAACACAGCTGAATGCTTCTCACTCAATTAACTCATTTCCCCATTTTTCAGTATGTTATTAGCTGATTATTTTTCCAGTTTCTTTAACTGTTCCCCCTCTTCCCTCTTCCTCTCCATGGGAGGTGAATTCAAGAGCTGGAAATCAAATCCATCGGCATCAATAAATAATGACCTAATTACATATCTTTTATTTTAAGATGTTGGGAAAAAAAAGAGCTAATTCAATATTGGGATGTCAAGAGGACAGAAATTGAAGATCAATTTATTGAGGTCCATGAAAACTTCAAGAAGTACAAAGGAAAAGGAGCAAAGAAGACTTACATTCAGAACCTAAGTACTCTGGCTGTTAAACTCTCTTTTGAGTTGTACTCTAAGGTGCTGACATTTTAAGTACAGTTCAAGTGGTGTGAATCAAACTTTATATTAATTGTGGATAAAAAAAATTGACCTGTAAAATTGTCTACTAATGTCATTATATGTAACTTGTGTAAGTTAACATTAGTGACATGATGAATGCATCAAGCTAGGTTTTATTGCATGTGTATGTTCTTCTGTTATGCCTTCACTATGTTGCTAGTTTAGTAATATAAAAATTCATTGAATAACAATGTTATTCTCTTTGAATGTACATCATTCTGTAGGTTGCCAAGGACTTTAAACACATTTCAACAACTCTACGTGATAAAACATATGCTATTCAAGATGAACATCTCATTGACATTTTTGATGCAGAGGTAAAAGTACTGATAATTTATTAGCACACATGATTAATGCTTCCAAGGTAGATTAGGTGGATCTTGAATTAAATATTCTACTACTGTTTACTGTTTTAGTGTAAAGAGTGGGGCTACCTGTTGCGCTTTATGTTCAACAATGGTCTTGGTTGTGGAGATTATGGACACATTCTAATACAGCATTCCCTTTTGAGAGTCTTTCAATCATTGAGGGACTATTCGAACCAAGGACTGGAGGCAGCCCATCTATTAGAATCAAAGGCCCCTATGGCTAACTCGTGGATATATCGTGAATAGATATGTACCTAATAAAAGTAATGTCCCACTGCGTACACTGCAAACTGCTTCACTCTATCATATAACTTGAAATAATGCCGTGGATTGACCGAAATGACCACAGGAAGCCCAAGCAAAACATTTTAGTAAAATAACGAGTTTTCATTTGAAGACAAAAATCTCAATAAATCAATAATTTCTTTAGCGAAAAAGAGTCTTTAGCTATAAAAGATGAAAAAGAAAATGTGTCAAAAAGAAAAACAAAGTGAAAAAAAATTGATCACCACCTGGCCGACACTCGAACTCCGGACCTTTCGTTTGAAAAGCCATGGGTCCTCTTGCCCATCCAATCAATCAGAAGTTGCATGTCTTCGACTAGTAAAATTGGTGTATTTATTCAATGTGTGGTTACAAACAAAACAAATGCAAAAATGCTTCTCTCTGTAGCAAAACCGGTATAAATATAAAAGAAATTGCTTCATAAAACACTAAGTAAGCCAATAAACTAACTCAATACGCCTTTTTGTTGCTGTTTTCGGCTAGCGGACTCGATGGCCTTCATAGCCCAGACGCTGGGCCCTCCTTCGCCGCTCCTCTTTTTTATATGGGCTTTCTGTGTCAATAAATCATTTATTTCTTTAGCTAAGAAAGAGTCATTAGCTATAAAAGAAAAAAACATCTGTCAAAAAGAAAAAAAAAAGTGAAAAAAAAATCACCACCGCCGTGCCGGGATTTGAACCCGGACCTTTCGCTTCTAAAGCAAAGGGCATATCCACTGAACCATCCAGAAGTTGATTGATTTCGTCTGGTGAATTTTGTATATTTATTGTCAGAGTGTGGTTGCAAAACAAATGCAAAAATGCTTCTCTCTGTGCTCTGTAGCAAAATGTCGCTATAAATATAAAAGAAATTACTTTACAAAACACTAAGCACACTAACTCAATACGCCTTTTTGTTGCTGTTTTCGGCTAGCGAACTCGAGGCCTTCACGGCGGCGACCGACGACTGCTTTCAAAATGTTTTCGTTTGTTTAACTTATCTACTTTGACTGGCTTGTGATAATAGAGTACGAACACTAAAAGCTTGGATTACTTTGATGTTGCACTTGAAGAGATTTTTGTCGCTTGATAGCGATGTACAAAGTCCGTGGTTATCGACTGCAGGCGAGCGGAGTCGAGCGGAAACAGTCTCGTACCCAGACTCTAACGGGTATCTGCTAACATCTGAGTGAGCGAGTGACACCGAGTCCCCACAATAACTCCTTTTTTATGCTTCGCATATCCACGAGTTAAAAAGTGGTCTATTCAAAGGCTACATCTCATGATCGTCATGGTTATGGATCATCTAGTCAGTTCATTGTATTGTTTAACTTTTGCCCTCAATTTCTCCTGCATTTGTCTAAACTTCATCCTTTTTTTTTTCATCCTTCTTCTTTCTCTATCCTTTTTCATCTTCAATTTTTTATAATTCCCTTTTCTCAATGAAAAGATTTTGAATTTTTCTAATCAAGATTCCTTTTTTTAGTATTACAGCTTTTGGTTCATACGTATGCTGTTAAAATCCTATTCCTTCATCTATGTTTTCGACATGCAAAGCTCTGTGTTGAGAAAGGTAATAATTTATTTAAAAGCTATGAACAATTTTGATCTCATTTTGGATTAGCTTTGGTCAAAAATAAGTAATTATTTTCCAGCAAATGGGTCTTAAACATATACAGAATGTTTATCAGTGTCTTCTCCACTCATGGTTTTGAAATCAAAGTAACCATTTAGATGCTACCAATTTGTGGATGGTTAGCAATGCAATCTTTCCCTAAATCTCCCCATGCATAGTGCACTACAAAGCTATGGTTCTAGTACTGCGTTTATTTTGATGACTGTTATTAATTTCATGACTAACAGGTAAGCCCTTCCATTTTCGGGGCTGTGGCTGGCGACCGCCATTGAGCCATTGAGGAACTGTTCACCGATATTTTTGGAGATTTCCCAGAGTACTCCTATGATGAAAAAGGTGTACAGTTGATGAGCCTTTAGAATCTATATATGATCATCAAAAACGCGAAAGCAATATAAATTCAATCTTGAGCAGCCAACCCCATACTGTTACTTTGGAACCTGCAAATGAAGAGTTCCATGATGTCATAAAGACTAACACTCCTGACACAAGCACTATACCAGATGGTAAAGTATTGACTAGTTAAAAAACGTAAATCAGAAATTGCACTGTGAAATCTTTCCCCATACTCACAAACGTTTTATTCCTCAGAAACACTTAATGATAACAGTCCTTCAGCTAGTGGAGACCCTCTATTTCCTGATCTTGTTCGCCTTTATACTGAAAACAACCTGAGCCATGCTGATTTGGCTAAATTGGTTTTACCTCCTTTAAGATCGATTGATATGAATACAGTCACAGATGTTGTCAATCCAAATGATTTAACAAGTCCTTGGGACCTTGATTTCCGTCCACCAATGTCTGCTATAGATCGTTTTCATCAAATGATCTCAGACTTAGAAAGCGCTACTGGAGATGACTCTTGTATCTATGCTGTTAACTTAGCTTCCTATGGTAAGCAGCGTATTTGGTACTGACAGTCATTCTTGGATTAAAACAAACACTTAAACAAAAGCAAGTAAACAAACAAACAAACAAAACAAAATATAATAAGAGAAAACGTTACTGAAAAAGGTTTTGGCAACCAAATTTTAAAGAAGATAAAACTCAAACGTATACACCGAATCGAAATATGGCGGCAAATTTGAATAACTTTTGTTCTGGACTGACTAGCCTCTCATTCATGTGAAAACGCTTTTGTATTTCCACGTGAACACGAGGCTAGTAAGTTAAGAACAATAGTTATTCAAATTCGCCGCCATATTTCGATCTGGGCAATGCATGTCAAATGTCGAATCTATTTTAACGGTCTTATTATTGGTGTACTACCTTTCAGGATCATTCACAAGAACTAGCGTAGATCTGTGGAGAAAGTCCATCAAAGTGGACAGCATTGCTCAGGAGGTCGCATTTGAAGAGAGCTGGCTTGATGCGCCCTGCAAAGATATTGACCGTGCAAATACACAAGCTGTCAAAGAGTTCCTCCACAATGTACATCCAGAACAGAGCGTTTTGAGCTACAAACACCTGTGTCTCGATGCTGCAGACATATCAACTTTAGTTGGAAAGAGATATTTCTCTGGTTTCTGCTTGAGTGTAGTTTGTCTAAAGTTCCTTGAGGAGGTTAAACAGCAAGGTTGTTCTGGCATTGTACTTTTACCTACGACCGCCCAAACCTGGATTTCATCCATTGCAACTGCACAGGCGATAGAGCAAAAGCTGACAAAGTTCATGTACACTGACCTTGTCTTTGGTTCTTGTGCCACTTCATGTACAGCAATGTCACTGGGGTCTCCTTTGTCTCGATGTCTCTTCAAAAAAGTTGTACTACGATGGTCTTCACTGGGCACCACCAGGCCGTACCGTACTCGCCAGAAAACTTTTGGATTCACTTAAAGCTATGGCGAATAAACAACATGTGTCATCGGCCGAATACCTCGACAAAGATAAGTGGGACTTGAAATTTTCTCGTTTTGCTATGCCTGATCAGCCACATGGTGGGATAGGTTCAGGCAGCTCATGGGCAAAGTCAGACCTGTTCCCTTCACGTGGTGGGTGGTGTTAAGAATTCCTTACTGTAAAGGAATTTGACAAATGCAGGCTAGCGATCACTGAATATTTGTTGCAACTTCTAAATCATAGATATATTACTTAGTTATATTTTTAAAAATGTCATCCACATATCTACGATATGTACAATATGTACGATATGTACGATATGTATGATACGATATGTATCTATCGTAGATATGTGGATGACATTTTCTGCGTGTTTAATAATGAGACTGATGCCACTAATTTCTTCACTTATCTTAACGCTCAACATCCTAACATTAAGTTCACTCTTGAAAAAGAGATTAACAATTGTCTTTCCTTTTTGGATGTTAAAATTAACAAGCTAACAGATAATTGCGTAACATCAACTCATCGCAAGAAAACTTACACTGGTCTGCTTACTAATTTTAACAGTTTCACTTCTTTTTCATACAAGATAGGATTAATCTGCACTCTCATAAATAGGGCTTTCAAAATTAATACTAATGATGGTTTTAATAAGGATGTCAATGACATCAAAACCACTCTACAACATAATTTGTTCCCCTCTTATCTTTTTGATAAGGTTTCCACAGACTGTATTGACAGTTTGTCTAGGCCCAATAACCACACTGTTTCAACTTCTCCAGAAATGAAATATTTTAAGCTTCCTTTTGTTGGTAGATTCTCATCGTTTGCTCAGCGGAAAATACGTATTCTGTCTAAACGTTTCTGCAAAGGTATTAGCATTAAATTAGTTTTTTCTTCTTTTAAGTTAAGTTGTTTATTTTCCACCAAGGATCCTATTCCTTTGGCTCTACGATCACGTGTAGTATATAAGTTTACTTGTGCGAGTTGTAACACTCGTTATATTGGTGAGACTACTCGCCATTTTTCAAAACGGATCAATGAGCATCTTTTTAAGGATAGATCATCTCATGTGTTTAAACATTTAGCTTCTTCTATCAGTTGTAAGGATGTTGCATCACCTGATTGTTTTCAAATATTAGATACTGCCATTAATAATTATGAGCTCAAAATAAAAGAAGCTCTTTTTATAAATAGTTATAAACTTGAGCTGAATATTCAGGTTAAGCATTACAATACTACTATCCACATGTAATCTTATCTCGTTTCATTTAGTATTTGACCGTTGTAATTTTATCCTGTTTTTTTATACCTATATAACTGTAACTTGTAATTAGCTTCACTTCAAACTGAAAATGGCTTTATGAAAGTCGAAACATGTCTTTCAAATTTAAAAGTGTTGTGTTGTTTTTAAAAATTCTTGCATCGTTTGTGCTTTTACGCTCATTTAGTTATATTTATTATTGACTTCCTAGGACAATCGGATGCATACGTATGGGTAACATGGCAAAAATCGAAGAGGTACGTATAGGCTAACTATAGGATTCACTCAAGTTTAGGTTCTCTTTATTTCTTTTGTTCTATATTCCTTTCTTCCTTCCCTCCTTCCTTCCTTCCTCCCTCCCTTCCTTCCTTCCTCCCTCCCTCCTTCATTCCTTTTATCCTTTCTCCCTTCCTTCCCACCTTCTGTCCCTCCTTCATTTCTTCCTTTCTTCCCTTCGTCACTTCCTCCCTCCCTCCACTCCTTCCTTCTTCCTCCGTCCTTCCATTCCATTCTTTCATTCGTTCATTCGTTTGTTTATTTGTTTGTTCCTTTCTTTCTCTCTTTTCTTAATTTAGTTTGTTTATTCAGTCTTTCCTTTTGCAACTGATTTTATTGCTTTGCAATGAGCGTTATACATTTCAAGTGTATCTATATATATATATATATATATAATACATATATAAATATAAGATTTCTTACAAGTCATTCAATATATTTTTTTTTGAACGAAGAAACGAAATGACAGCTTGCCAAAATTGACTTTATAGAGATCTGGCCACCACTGTAATTCTAATTCCCTTGTTTGTCTGCCCTCTCCCTCGACGATAATGTGACTCCTCGATGTTGGCCTGATGGGGTTGGCCAAATTAGCTCTTTTCTTTGCAGCTTCTATTGCCGCTCGGGGATCGAAGTCTTCGACGCTTACTTCTGGAAAGTTTTCAGTTTCCACATCATTTATGAACGCAGTACTCTCCTTAAATGCTACGGCTGTTTGTTCTCTTAGCAAACAAACAAAGGGCTGTAAATCATACAGTTTGTATGAGTACCTGATTGACTGGAATGATATTATTGGAGGCCTTTTATGACTTGCTCTCTTCACAGCATTGAGAGTTACCTCTAGCCTATTAATAATATGCTTAAAGTATCCCTCTGGAGTTTCGTTTATTTCGACACAAAACCATCTTCCTGTGACATGAAAAAGAAAAAAAAATGCTGGTAAAGGATTCTGGTAGTTATATTACAATGACGTCATCATGTAAAAGGCTAGTCTCCCTCGCATCCGCTCCTAGTGTCATCACGCAATGCTTTCTAGCGTTGCGTGACGACGATAGGAGCGGTTGTGAAGGAGTCTAGCAAAAGGCCTGTCAGCCCAAAATCACGCGAGTGTACTTTTCATTCTAATCTATTCAAAGTCAATGTTAAAATTGTCCTGAAACATTTCAAGCTTACGAACTTACTTAATTCACCCCATCCCCACCCCAGTCTTTGATAGTGAGCTCGAGAAAGATGCTGAGAAATGGTACCAACAGCTCCAATTCCATTTGTTTAACTCCTACTGTATATTGCAAAATCAATGACCATATCATTTTTAAAATAACTTACGCAAGTTTACCCCTTTTTATAACCGTATAAGGTCTAAGAATGTGACTACGTGAGCAAACGCTAGATTTGAAATTCTCAGGCTCAAATTCTACTTTCATTGATGGTCTGCAAGTCCCTTTTTTCAGCTATCTTGTATGGAAGACTCCGACAAACCACAAAAGCGTTTTAGACGCCACACCAAAGAAGAAAGACGGAAAGAAAAGGAAAAGTTGAAAGTAAGAAATCGAGAAGCTAAACTGAAAAAAAGGGAGGAAGAAAGAAAAACGTGGCTTGCGAAGTTACTGCAGTCGAAGCAAACTGAAGTCGCAGTACAGACGAACCAAATTGGTTCTGGGCCCACTGTCCAACCACCCTCGCTGTCAACGTCGCGTGGAGGCAAAATAGTTCAGATGGCAAGTCTGAAGAATTTCCCCACCACATCGTCGTTCAAATTTCCAGTAATCTCTACGATTAACTTGTCCAAGCCGACCCAGGAGCAGCAACTAGAGGTAGGAGAGGGTAGCTATGGGAAGTGCGAATTTATGTTGTACCGTGGTAACATTCCTGTGGTGGTGAAAACCTTCAGATCCCACGTTGCAGCAGCTGATGTCTGAAGCAATGGCCCTTCTACGTATTCAGACGCCGAACCATCATCCTTGTTTGCCATTGCTGTTAGGAGTACAGGTAGCACAGAAGCCGTACGTGCTAGTCACGCAATTTCACGGGAGCGGGCAAACTAATCATACAATAGCAAGTGCTATTAGCACCTCACTTTTGACAATCAAGAACGAGTGGTACGTTTTCCTTGAAAAACTTGCAAAACTGGTTTCCTTTGTTCATTCAAAGAAGTGGCTCCACGATATCAAACACAACGTGGTGTGCCATTTTCAACGCGGGATTTGGGAACCGATTCTGATTGACTTTGGTAAAAGTCTTCAATTTCACGAGGCAAAAACGATGAGAACGATGAGAAAGAGGAAACGCGAAGATTATCCCTGGATTGCTCCTGAGATATTGAGTGGACAATCCAAGCAAAGCGTTGAAGGTGACATATATTCTCTGGGGTTCGTGCTGAGATACGTTGGAAAACGTGTACATTGTTGCAGAACAGATTCGTATTGTCGACTTTACAAAAAGGCAATGGAGGAGGATCCTAAGGATAGAATTACTGTCCAAGGGATTTCTAGGCAACTCCTCAAACTTATTGATTGAAAATAGGACTGAAGTATGTATTCCAAGCGTTTTTTATTGGTGTTTTTATTCAAAGTAAAGCTAGCTAGATTTATCACTTAGTTAATTTTTGATTTGCAGAATTTTTAACCAGTAAATCGCAAAGGTATTTATCTTCAACGTTCTTTGTCAATTCCAGTTAAAATCGAAAGAATGAATGAAAAGTAATTAAAACTGGTTTGAATTAATGTAAGTAATGTTTGATAGGGTTAATTAGGGTCAACACAACACTGAAACTCGCTAAATACACAATTTATCTCAAACACAAAACACTTCAATGGCTATCACTTTTGTTTCAGAACATTTAAGCATAAGATCAATTTAATCGTCAATTTAAGTCAAAGAGTGATATTCTAACACACATACACCATATAGAAAGCACGGCTATAATTTTCAACATTGTGTCAAAATATAAATATTGAGAGTCCTCCAATGCACAGTATGGGCCGCTTGTGAAAGCAATTGGCAATTCTCCTTTTGATTTCGAGAAAGAAGGCAAAAAAGGGTACAAAATACGCTATTAAAAACGCTTGAGCTGGAATCGCTAATAAACTTACTTAAGCTAATAAACTGTTCACATTTCTCAAACGGCAAAGCAATAAGATGAAAGCCACTAATACGTTATTTGAGCTTTAAAAGTTCTATGTATGAGAATTGTTTCACTTTTGAATATTTTCTTCCGAAATTAACTACCTGAGAACGTGGAGAATACCGCTATGGCTATTTGACCAGTCAATGACCTCGAATTCCTATTTGATCGGCAGTTTTCGTTTCCCCAAAAAAGAAAATATTACACCATCTAAAGTACTCTATCTATATTTAGAAATGGTAAGCGGTTAGAGTTAGCACTGTAGTGCTAACTCTTTTTCTCTAGACCAAAAGACACCTAGAATAATTTCCTGGTCGTTGAAATCTGTGCCGAGACAAAATATGTAGGGCTAGTTCGATTTTGAAGCACTCACCTTCGATTCCTTAGTAATTGAGCATTCCTGAATATAGATAGAATGTTTTGAATATCCTTCGACTCTTATTTTAAGAAATATTCTTGCAAAAACAATTCAAAACTGCCACAGCGGGAAAATATAGCTTCTCTTTGTCGATGACCGAGTACCAGATATCTTGGGTATCTGGAAACTCTAAACACTGCTCGTGACACAGATTAAGAGGATTAGTCGTACTTGATGACAACCATACAACCCATCGCTATTGTTTGCTAAAGCAAAAGAATTCGAAGCCACCAAAAATTGGAAACAGGTACAAATCCAGACGGCTTGCAACCTCTTATGCGTACAAAGGGATTGCACGCGGTATCTGCAAACGCAGCACGTCAGACTAGATTTACACAACAAGTTTCATGATTCAAATTGGCATCTTCGTACATTTGCAGTAGTTAATTATAATGCTAGTTTTCTATCCGATTCCATTAATTGATTTATTGAGACATTTTCAGAGTCTACTGATCACATCTGACTGGCTGACATTCCGAATGCATTTTTAATGTTTTGTTAAATTGAGGTGAACAACGTTGGTAATGCTATTTAAAACACAATAAAACGTCATCAACCATTCTCAAGCATTCAGACAATCTCGTCGAATGCATTTTCATCATTGGGTTGAACGTTGGCAATGCATTCCTCTGTTATCAAGATCATTGTCAATTCGTTGAGCAGTACTATCAATTTCATTTCAACGTTCTATCAGATCGTTGAGGAGCATTTTCAATGCATAACAATGCATTCAAAAGCGTGGCAAACGCACTTAAATGCTAATTTCGTTAAGCCCGGTTTTCGCAAATAGGGTCACATATAGAAATAAAAGGCACCTGAAAGGTGCATGTATCTACTGCATATTTTTGACAATGTGAAATGCATTGAAAAGAAAAACACGAAGAGTGATGAAATATCTTATGGTGTTGGACAGGGCAGTTTGTTATTACCTCGAATGTCTTTCGGAAACGTTCGGAAAAACTTGGTAAGTGATATTTTTAACATTTTTTTACGTCCTTCAATAGAGACAGCTTTCACAGACAGTGTCAGGTTTTTATATAAAAGGAATTGCTAGTGTTTGTTTGGCCCTGCAATCAAGGTCCACATGTTTGAGCTCTTCGTACATACGAAGGCCATTACATTTCCTTAATAGGAGCTGAAATATTGTATAATGAAGTGAATTATTTGATGGTTTACATGCAATCGTTGTACATTTGTTTACTTTTGCTAAAGGATCAAACGAGATCGAGACGAACACTTCAATATTGTATTACTTACACTCAAAAACGATCTCAAAATTAAATAATGATTTAAAAATTCTCCATAAGAATAAACCTGACACATTCTATTAAAGCTGAGCCTTATCAATGGGCATAAAAACATTGTTAAAAACATCACTTACCAAGATTTTTGACTTCAATTCCTGTCAAACTTAATTGTCAACAGTCGTCAGTCACTCATGGAACTTCGTGCACACTTCGTACTTGTCAGTTTTTCCTGAATGTTTCCAAAAGACATTCGGTCGATTCGTACGCCATTTTGTCTTCACTTGTTTGTTCTCGCGTATTTTCCGAAAATATTCCAACTTTTCTATTGTTAACACATTTCTATTGTTAACAAGCATAGAACTTCGTGTCAGAACTCATGTATGTTCTGGTGAATACCAATATACCGTGAACTCATAATTTGAGTGAAGCATGAAGTATATCCATTTTCAACACGATGACATAGTATTTGCTCGATCATTATTCTATTATTTTATGCATTTATAATGTAAAGGTTTCCAAAATCATTTTAATTGTTTGATAATTTACTGTGTTATTACCTTAATGTCTAGGGTACAAGGATGAACTCCATTTCTTCACAACTAAAGCAAAGGAAGAGCTACTTGTGGTAGACAGCCAAGTAAAATCAAAGCTTAAAGAGGCTCAGGAAGTTGTGGAGATTGCTAAGAACAAGCATGGCTTTTCTGTCCAATACAAGAAAGCAAAGAGAAAGGAGGCAAAGCGATGTTCCAAATCACACAAATCTTTCACCAAATGATCTAAATGATCACAAATCACATAAATCAGAGGATGACGTTCAGGAAATATTTACTGATGGCCAAAAGGAGAGTGATCATGTAGAGAGGGCAAAAAGACTGGTGGCAAATGGATGTTTCAAATCACACTTTATATATCTTTCATAAAAAAAACTGATGACCAAAAGAAGAGGAGGAATCATATAGACAGCCACGAGCTTGACAGCAATGATGACAGTGATAACGAAAGTGCCCATGAAGGTGACAGCAAATGGGAAACTGCAGATGTAGATGATGATTGACTGTCTATATTTTATTAATCCTTTTGTCAACAAAATTTAGAATTTGTTGATGTTTAATAATTTGATTTGTTATATACCAACTTTCAAAGTCAATTTTTCCGTGCTCTGATTGGGCGAGAGCACATCACGTGAACGTCAACAAATTATCTCTGATATTGATATATCTAAACTGAATATAATGTGGTGTTAGAGTGCTAGCACTAAAATCACACACACAGTAGCATTAGTTATTATAAATACTACAAAATCCATCAATTTTCCATTAATAGTTTTAGTTAGTTACTATTGTTTCATACTTTTTAATGTTTGCATTCTATTGTTGTTTGCAACTTTAGCTGAATTGCAGTAGACAAATCTTTTATACCCGAGTCTGTTATATTTGAGGTGGGGTAATACAAGCAATAACATAGTGCAATTTGTTTGTACAAGTTTGTGCGATAGCATATTGCACTACCATATTTTACATATAGACAATCATATTTTCTGTGCAAGAATTTTACAAAATAATATTGAATTTTAATTATTACATTTCCGTAATTACATGAAATATATTTAAACTTTATACCTTTATATCTAGCTGTTACACATCATCAAAGATTTAATATACACTATTTGTTACTGTTCAAAATCTTAGCAGAAATATAATTTATTGTTCATAATATAAAAAAAATATAGAGGATAATACATCAGCGCGCGTCACTTAAAGATAAATTTGATATCTCCAGGCGTCCATGTATTATTCAGTTTATTATATAAATGACTAATAAATCAAAAAACTTTTGATCTGCACTCACTTTTTATTATGCAAAATTTCAATAAATAGGCAGTGCAATGTATAAAATATGAGCCGATATCATGCAAAATGTCACTTAATACATGCTAATAAATTTAAAAAAAAAACATTGTAAATTGTTAGAACTTCCAGGAAAGCTAAGAAATAGCTTGAAATACTTAAAACTGTTCAAAATATCTTGTAAATACTTAGCTCTCCTGACTATTGTCACTCGATTCTATTGCCTGAATTCTTCTAAACTTCCTTCGAGGACTTTTGGTGACCATTTTGTTGCTTGAAACGTATGTTAAATAATGTTCCTCCAGTTATGTAGGTTACCTGAAAACAACGACAAAGTTTTGACTTTCGTTGTTCTCTACTTTTTCTGTGGTTGCTGTAGTCGTCGTTGCTTGAGCTTTAGTAGATGAGTCAAAGCTACATGAAGCTTGCATCAGTGCAGTCAATGAAGCAGTAGCTGGCAAATTGGTTGAAAGCAATGAGGAAATTGCTTGTTGCTGTTGTTCTTGCAGTGAACTATAGTTATTCACTGACATAAGATTTTTATGCCCTGTGACCTGGATGATTTGGTTTGGGGGTATATCATTATCCTGCAGTTTCTGTACGAGTATTTTTCTTGTGCTGTGATTTGTGATCCGCTTGGCTGAAGACAAACCCGCCCTGGTTGCACAGTCTTTCAATATTGAGTTTAATTTGTTAACACCAAAAGGCTGGTTTTTAAACCACTGTGCTTCTGGTACAGACAATTTTGCGCTGCTTTGGTAATTTACAGCGAGGTAAAATGGCGAGTCAGCACGAAGAGTGTCTTGAGGTCTTTTGTCATGATAACGGGATTTCGCTCTGGCTGAATCAAAGAGTTGTCGTACGTCTCCAGGGCATGTTTTGGTTTGTCTCTCGATTCCGTATTCCAGGTATTCTTTGCCTGCAGTGTCAGTTTTTAGTGTCACATCTCCCCATCTCAGTTCTTGTTGCTCTTTTCCACCCCGTACACCAAAGTGCAAAGAATTGTTGAACCACATAGTGTTTATGAGTGCTTGAGGTGAATGAGTTCCAAACTCTCCTTTGTCGTAAAGAATATCAATCTGAAGTGAGAGGGGAAGCTTCTTGTGGCTTATTACCTTTGCCTAAGCGTTTTTGTTTTTGTTTGGACTTAAGGACTTGACGGGTCTGTTCAAAAGCTCATCCATTGATGAGCGACTCAGTATAGTGGTGTCTTTTTAGATATCTTTCAAAGGAAGAAACCATTCCTCTGAGGGATGTGGGCTTGTAGTTGTCTCCATCTCGTTTTCTAACAGTTAAGAGGAACTTGCTGATGTACAAGTCAAGCATGCGTGGCTGGATTTCATGTACTTCACGGCTCTTGTTTTGTGAATATTGTAGGAAGGCGATCAAAAGTGTCATATCTTGCTTTGTTTTTTTCTTTGTGTTTTCGTTTTCTTCCTTTTCTAAAATAGTCTCTATGTCTTCATTGCCAACGTCAACAAATCTGTTGATTATATCTGAATCGGACGAATCCATCGAGTATTAATTTAGACTTCTTTGTTCTGAAAGAAACGTAAACTCACTGACTGCTTTCTTGTCAAGCTACCTCGATTGACGCAAAAATTACAAAGGTCGCATGATTCAATCTCGCTCAGTGATTGGCTAATATCTCACGACGTCACACCCATGTAATACCATTTTTATTACACATGTGTTGGATAAATACGATTTTTCTCAGTTGTGGAAATCCCAGGATCTTACTATAGTAAATGAAATTATTTAACTGAAAATTCATGAGGTGGTATGGATTAACAAAACCTGACTAAACACAAGCTTATAAAGTAAGACTAGAACTAGTCACCCTCCTTTAATAGGTCACTGCCTGTCTTTCTAAAAAACACAATTGTCTCTATTCATCATTTTTATAACAAAGAATACCATTCAAATGTTTTGTAGTAATCATAAAAGCTTCCCATCTTTTCAAGCAATTCAAACCAGAGCACTCCTCTTTCTTGCTTGCTATGTGTAATTAGCCATGGGGAGAATAGGCAGTAGATCCCAGGCCTGCATGTTCATGTGCATACTGGAAGTATATGCATACTGGAAGTTCAAATGGCTTCCATTAAAGGAAGATATTATTATAAAAATGGTATACAAACCAATTTGGGACTTCCTTCAAAAGTTGCCATTACTTGATTTGGTTCAAGATAAAGTTTTCAACTTCTGAAAATCGAATTGGTGAGCTTGCTCGATATTGTAATGTAGTGACACACCCCTCCCCAGTGAGAAAAGAGATTGTACAATAGCACTTGGAACAAAATGGTCGTGCGAATAAAAGCTGTTGAGTTGTATTGTGTTTGTTTTGATTGAACCCAGAATACGACACGTTACACTGGTGGCAGCGGTGTTTTTCGACACAGAAATGGAGTTAACTTGCGTCAATGAGTCGACACCGAAGCGATTAAATCCGTTTAGAGACAGCCCGATTGGAATTTCAGTTAGCGACAACAATGGCCCGGCGAATGGCTACTATTCCTTGTTCAAAACTTCATTTGAAGCTCGATCACCAGGAGAAGAGTTTGTTAACAGCCTTTTAACCTCGTCTATGCAATCCAAAAATCCGTTTAAACCCAATGGAAGAGATGAAAATCAAACATCGAGCAAAGCAAGGTCAGTGAGGTCAACTAGCAAGTTCAGAAAACCAGTAAAATTACCAGACGATTACAACGGAAAGTCTTCGCTAAGAGATTATCTGAGGCACTTCAATAGATGTGCAGTAGTTAATGGCTGGAGTCATCAGCATTGTTTTTATCTGCAGCTTTGCGTGGCGATGCTCAAAAAATCCTCCATAACATGTCAGACGACTGCCGAAACTTCAACAAATTGGTCTCTCGCCTCGAAGCGCACTTTGGTGGAGAAACACAACAAGAATTACATCAAGCTCGATTGCTAAATCAACGGCAATCAGAAGGAGAAAGTCTTAGAAGTTTGGCAGCTGATATTCGTGATGCTTGTAATTTAGCTTACCAAGACCTCTCCCCTCAGTCAGAGCGATTTTGTGTACAACACTTCATTGATGCTATCAACAACCTGGACGACCGAATGAGGCTACTCAAGCATGTTAAGGCCTGGGTCATTGGGCCGAACTAAATAACCTAAAATTGCAATATCTCTACCAATATTAATTGTACTTAGATATAATTTTGGCCCATAGTCATAATCAGGTTCCTTAACATTTTTATTTGTGTATGGTCAGAATTCGGAGGTCACGTGACCTATAGGATGAAAAAATATTAATTTGAAAATGGGCCGGTGAAAATGCATTTAATGAAGACTGTTTTTGATGTGTAACTGTTAAGGACATCTAGATAAGTTAGAAACTGCCTGGAATGGATGACTTCATTTAAACGGTGAGGAGTAAGATGCAAATTTGTAAATACCTGGTTTGGTCACGTGACCTCTTTTACCAAATATCTCCTTAACAATCAATGATGGACCACCATTCCAGGCAGATTTTGAAAGACAACCCCAAAAGTCATAAATTGACATCTCATTCATTATTTCACTTTACGTCTATGGTGGCCCATCGTTATCATAGCAAAAAAGGGGAAAAATGTTAAATAATATTGAAATAAGACATAAAAAATCATTGAAAAATAATAAAAAATACAACACATAAAATAACATTTAAAAAATATTGAAATTGTTTTTCAAAAAAAAAAAAAAAAAAATCCTAGAAAAAGAAACATTGAAAGCAACATTGAAAAAAATATTGGAAAAAAATTTAAAAGAACGCTTAAAAAACATTGAAAATAACATTGAAAACAGTATCGAAAAATAAAAAATAAAAAAGACGTTCAAAACAACACTGAAAGCAACATCGATAAAACATTTTAAAAATGACATTAAAAATAGTATCGAATTAAAAAAACAATACAACGTTAAATTAACCTTGGAAACGACATTGAAAACGACTTTGAAAAATCTCATCTTTTCAATCTTTTCACGTGGCCCATTGTTATCATAGACCATAGTGCATTGCATGTATGAACATTTAACGCTGCTTTTATTCCCTTTTTTCCCCACCACGTGCTGGAAACTAATATTTCTGATGTTTTACTTTACTTATTAAGCTACATGTCCACAATCTTAGTCGTTCAGAGAGAGAGAAATGATATAAATACTAGCTTGCTAGGCCGCCCGATTCCGATGTACTGACGATGGCCCATTGTTATCATAGCCCGCGATTTTTTTAACCAGCGTACCTACCCACTTTCTATATCACTTCGATTCGGCCATTTTAGATTGTTGTGTTTACTATTTATATCATAACTATGAGTCGAATTAGAAATCCGGATTGGGTAACAGACGAAAACTTAAAGAGCGATATCCAGAAGTATGTGTTGAAGAACTACAAACGCAGCGAAGTCCTCGATTTTGTTCAACGAGACTACCCTCAATATACGTGGAGTCTCCCTACGTTAAGTCGAAGGATGGCGAAGTTTGAAATCAAGTACGTCGATTACGACACTGATATAAAGAAAGTAGAGGACGCTGTCACTGAAGAACTCAACGGCCCTGGACAGCTCCTTGGCTACCGGGCCATGCATAAGAAGTTGCGGGAACAGCATCACTTGCTGGTACCAAGGGGTTTGGTTTACGACGTCATGACCAAAGTAGACCCGGAGGGGTTCGAGAGACGTGGAAATGTCGGGGAAAAGAAGCGAAGAAGAGGAGCTACGGGAACATTCACTTCACTGGTGAGACGTTTTATGTGTTTGATTTTAAACAAATACTCTGATCAGAACACGCGGGATCGTTTCCAGCTTCTCAAGTGTTCTCTCAACGATCCCAAGTGTTTTGATCAGAGTATCAAACACGAAAAACTGTTTTTGATCTGTTTTATAAAATAACAAACATGCGAAAAAAGCGAAAAAGTCAAAGAAAAATCGCGCGTGACGCGAGCGTGGCATGATACTCTCATCAAACATGGTTTTCGACCAATCACAACGCGTGTACTATCCAAGTTATTTTTAATAAAAAATGCTTTATATTTAATTCCACCCACAGGGACCTAACCACACATACTCTGGAGATGGGCATGATAAACTCATGGGGTTTATGAACAGTACATTTCCCTTGGCTGTTTATGGCCTGCAAGATGTTTTTAGTGGTTTAATTTTATTTTTGAAACTGTGGACATCAAACTCTGATCCCAAACTAATAGGACGGTGGTATTTTGACCACCTCAACAGTTCTAGAGGTAAATGTGCTTTTATTAAGGACAAACGTCAACCTGTTGACAAATTTATTGAATAAACATCATCAAATATTAATTAAACCTCCGACAGAACTTAACCTGAGGCTCACAAACATAAACTATGGAAAAGGACAGATGAGAATCATTACATAACCATTTCACTCATACATGATACACACCCATGATAGCCTCACATGCATAAACACACAAAAGCAAAATAGAACATTTAAGATTATTATTAGTTAACCAATGCTTAAAATGCTTTGGAATACCCTTTTTTGTGAATTCTGACTTAGAATGCAGTGATTTTTTGATGTACAAGTTAGAATTAATGAATGAACACGTTTCAGAGAGAACAGCAAAAATGGCCAGCCCATCTATGATAAAGCCCAGACACATGGCACACAGTTTTTGCAGTGTGTGTCTATCCCTGCAGTGTTATGCCCAAAATTTCACACAACTGTTGCAGGAGTAGAATCAAATTCCTCTTCCACCACATTTTCTACATCACTGCGCCTAACATCCCCATGGCTGACACATCCCCATGTTGCAGGAAATGTCTGGACTTTAGCCATTCAGATGTAATTTTACCCTTGATTTTTTGAATTGTGATTCATACTATAAATCAAAATTTTAAGACTAGATTTCTTAAATAGTCATTTGACCCTGGCTGGACCAACAATCAGAGACTGGTTGTATGGCAACAATTCATGCTTATCTCAGACAGGGCCATGAAGGTATTGCAGATGACGAAGAAGCAGCGACTGACACAGTTCACTATGGACCTTCTACTAATAATAGGGTAACCACATTATCAGTAGAATTATATGAAAATATATACTTTTAAATTTTAACGTCATTGACAAATGCCATGCTTACTGTAAGTAGGCCCTAATCCCCCTTTTCCCCTGGCAGAATGCCAAAATTACCAGTAAATAGACCTTTTTGCTAATAATGATCATTCTCTATATTCTTGATATCTTGTGCAGTTGAATATAAGAAGTGGATTATTGCTGCTCATTATTTGTAATATTGAAGTATTATATACAATAGTTGTGATTCTTTGATCCTAACTAGATGTATAACTGCGAGAACTCTGGCTTCTCTTTGGACATTGTGATTTATCAATATGTTAGCTAAACATTTGTGAGTGAAATAATTAAATCTCAAATAACACTTTCCTCTGGAAAAGTTGCATCATGATATTATATGAGTATATAAATTATTGTAATTTTAAAGACTGACACACAACAAGGCTAAACATGGCTGCTAGGGAGACTACTGGAGACATTGCTCCAAGCCATCCCATCAAAATCATATTCCCTGGCTATAAATAAACTTTCCTTTAAAGTGCAAACAGTAAAATCTGTGAAATGCTATTTTTCCAATGATCACAAAAAATGTACCTTTGAGGACTTGGGTATATTTGTTAAGGCTTTTTAGAGTTCGTACTTAAATGTGATCGTGAACCGAGTAGAATACCAACACTACCCTGAGTACTTTGCTTAACATGTCTATAATAATTATTATAATAATAAACATACTTTGAATAACGAGATCTAGCATTCTTTGTAATATTTATTGTGACTATAGCACCACTGTAAACATGTACAGTCAAATCATTAGCTTTATCTATTAAAGTCATTGAGCGATGAATTCACAATTATAGTTTTGCAATAAACATCAAGCCTTGCTATAACAAGGAAATCAAACACTCACTTTAATTAATAAGTTTAATAAAAAATAACCAACAAAGGAATATTTACCACTAATGTAATGGAATTGATCATTGGGGGAACGTAGTACTAGTTTGAGAGTCACATGGCGATAAGCAAACACTCATGGTACTTCTTGTATCTTCTTAATTTACATGTAGTCTTTGTAATTCTCCTTTGTTCATCACTGAAACTTATGTTGAGATTTAACAATAATCTGGTCCTTTGTGCTGCCATAGTTCACATAAGATTGAGAAGTTGTTTCAGAATAGATAAATGGCTTGTATAAAATAATTTGAGGTTGGTTCACTATAAAATGGTCACTTGTAAAATAATGTTCTTTCGTATAGAAGCAAGGTTCGACTCATTTCGAATACGCTCAACATCTTTTAGTGTGGGTCTACCGCGAATGGTGTGTGCATCTGTAAGTGGTTTGAGCATACCTGACATCATTTAAACATCAAGAAGCTAAGCAAAAGCAAAGGGAATCGAAGCCTTCAAAGCTGTTCAACTTCGACCAAGTGCAAAGTCATTGATCACATGAAATTTATCGATCACGGGCATTCCACAGGAAGCCTGAGTAATGAGCACTAACAGTGCACTTTTGTTTTACTGCATGAGATAGGCTTTATGTTGGGATGTTGTCATTTTGGAATGGGTTGGTGGTGGTGGATCTTGTAGGGACTTTGTCTCCTGAATGAATGAATGAAAAGATGTGGAGAATGTTTGTTTTAGCAAAAAGGTCTGACTAATTCAAATCATCCTCAAACCATGGTCAAAAACCAAAAACTGTGTTCTCAACCTGAAATTGCAGAAATTCTGCAGATATATGTACACTAACACTTTTAACTTGTTTTAAAACTCCTTTCTTGAAACAGATTGAAAGGTGGTGGCGGGAACTTCACCATAGACTGGAAAGGTTTTTCAAGGGCCAGTTGAAAATGCTGCTAGATGAAGGATATTATGATCCAGACAATGAAACTGACCGACACTTGTTGGCATTTATTTTCATTCCTGTAATCCAAAAGGAAATGGACATATTTTGCGAAACAATTTGGAACTCCCACAGAGTGCGGTCTCAAAAAGATGCACAGGTTCCTAAGGGAATACCACATCACCTATATGCTTTTCCAGAAACTTATGGTGCTGAAGAATGTGGTATGTGCCTCTCATTCATGTGAAAACGCTTTTGTGTTTCTACCTGAACACAAAGCTACCATCATTGCCTTAATTAGTTGCATAAGTGAAAAAGTGCATACTTTTCTACATTATGCACTTTGTGGCCTCATTACAGCCCCCTTACCCCTTTTACAATGTTGTTGTTGGTCATTACAGAGCTGTAGAAGGTATCCAGTACATTTGTATAGCAACATTGTAAGGGGGGGACACATGGAATTCCCTTGTGTTTGCATCCAAACCAAATCAGGCCAGTGATTGTAGTTCGACCAGATCAACAGTTACATGTATTCAAAGTGACTACCATATTTGCATTGCACTTGCATTTAAAAAAATTAAAATGGGTCTGAATACAATTTTCAAACTTTGAATGGGCTAAAAGACAGCACAATTTTGCATAACATGAACATGAACAACAAAAAATTCCATATCAAAAATGGAATTCAAAAGTTAATCATTAAACAATAAATTGAATTATGTCTTGTCAATCAGGCCATCAAGTTAGGTACATGTCCAATCTTTAAAAGAGGTCTATAGTTCACTATGCCAAAAAGGCATTATCTCAAAGTCAGATTTTCATACTTCTCTAAATTAATATAATAGTTCTTTTCTTTGAATAACCGATATAAATGCTACCAATTTATATTAAATATTGATTCATCAAACTGATTCTTACATTTCAAGGGATGCCACTGAAGCAAGAAGAACTAGATGAAGTAGCAAGAATGTCAGAAGTTATGACTGTTGGGGAGGAGTTCTTACCTGTAGCTGTGAAAACTGAATGTGAGCGAATTATTCCAGATGTCAATGATATAAAGCCTATGGATGCTGCAACATCATATTTATTCTTGAAAGCTCACTACCAAGAACAATAGGTAACAAACCCTCCCAAAAAGGAATTTATCATCCATCAAGCTCCTTGAAACAGATATAAATATTACACTAAATGTATTTTATTCTTCACTGTATTCCCATTATATTATTTGAAAGGCTTTCAGTAAGATATTTCTGACAGTATGTCCTGGCAATGTTTATTCAATGTCCTGGAAGATCAATTAGTTGCCTGTTAATTTGATATACATGTATGTACTAGCCTAGGATGAAAATCAGTTTATATTAAATAGATTTTGCTGGGTCTGAAGTGAGCAGTGACACTAATTTTGACATACAAATGGGTGATTATTATTCTGCCTCAAAGTCAAAGTTGTGGACAAACTATATTTTAAGGTTTTGGAATGCAAAGGAGGCTTTGTTAAACTGCATGATAAGTGTATTCTTTCCGACTTCCTTCAGATCCATAATGCTTGATCTCTTTCAAAAAGAGAGTTATCATCTTATTTACAGCCTTTTGTGCATTTAGAATTTTTTCCTCAATTTTTTATGGAGCAGTATTTTTACTTCAAAAACCTCTGGCAGTCCATTAATTTTGTTCCAGACATCCTGTAACTGTAAATAAATGCAATATGTCATGCAATAAGAGTACAAAATACATGTAGTCCATCTTTTTCAGGTACTTTACACTATATGTTCTCTTTTGGGGATAGCGAACTCTGTTGGGATTGGTTATATTTTAGCCTTGCAGCCATTCACTTTCTGTTTGAAGAACTTGCCATACTTGCCATTTCTAATTCTAAGTGAATTGCTGCAAGGCTTAAAACAACTTACCACAACAGAGTTTACATATCTGAGGATGCAGTGTTTAAGTAGCTGAATAGAATATATTACATGTTAATTGTGTATTGTATGACACATTGCATTACAATTTAAGGATGCACTGATTGAACAACATTTCATGTATTCGACCCCAAATCTACATTGTATTGTTTGTCAGAGTACAAATAAAACACAAAGCATCAAGCAAAAACAAGCCCTAAAAGAAAAGGCTGTAAATATAGTAACATGATAACTCTCCATTAGAAGACTTTTTCACAAGCTCAATTAAGCATTATGGATCTGAAGGAAGTCAGAAACCATACACTTTATCATGTGGTATGAACAAAGTATTCCATGTACTAAAACATGTACATATAAAAAGAGTGATGTTGGCACTCCTGTAATCATGCTGCACAAGAATGTTGCTGCTCACTCTGCCTGCAACAATCATCCAACTAATCATCTAAAGCTAACAAAATAATAGTAATGTTGCTTAGGTTGAAAAATTTATACATTATCAATCCATGAACAACATTAAACTTGAACATGAAAAAGGTCTTTGTCTAACTATATAATTATCTTACAAATTTGCGATATAAAATTTTCTAGCATATAAAATGAAACTATAACTTTGTATAATAATAATATTATTACAATAGAAATAATAAAATAAAAATCTTGTAGCCTGTGTACAGCCATTTCCAATCCTTCTCCCAAAGGTAGGGAATAGGCTTTTTACTCAAGTGGTGTAAGGGTAGGAAATTGGCAAATACAAGCTAAAAAGTATAAACTAGATACATATTTCTGGAGACTTAACTAGAGTGCATGCACTTAATCCATGAAATATAACTGTATTTGTGCTATCTACAACAATTATTGAGATAAAACCTAGTTGAAAATCCTTACTAAGAGACAACAAAATGAGTATCTCCAAAATGTATCATCTACACTACTGTATATGTGTGTCTGTCCTCTTACTGGTTATATAGCTCTAAGTTAATCAGACTATCAGATTAGTATATCAAGGGTTGTAAAAAGTCAATTTAACTATTTCACAGATTAAGTATGTGCACTCTAAAACTGTCTGATACATGTATGTAACAACATTGTTTCAGTTGTATGATCTGTAAATATAACAATATTAAGTAACATATACTAGCAAATTTGCAGTGTCATAATAAAAGTTATCATTACTGATTAGAAATGGCATGCACAAATGCAAGATTTGCATATTTGTTCTTAAAAGCCCACTACAACTTAACATCAAATGAAATTTGAATACATACAGGTGTATTGCTTTCTGTTTAGTGTTAGTATTACTGACATTACATGTTTGACAGGCATGTATTCATAACACAAATTAGAAATGAGCCTGATCTTCAGTATTCACTGAAAAATAAATTCCATGTAAATCACTTTGCAAACATTCTTTACTTTTAAAAATAGAGAACTTTGTGTGGATTAGAACAATAGATATATATTTGATAGATATTACAAAATTATCTTTATAAACATTTGGTAAAATAAACAGTTCTTCAAACTTTAACAGGTGTTCATGCAATATGATAAACTAGCACTTGTAGTACATGAAAGTTTCTTTGACATAATTAATCATCATCTAACTCATCTTTGGCAGCAATTTTGCAATATTTATTACACTTGTGGCTGGATAAAAATTTATCTATTCCTGTTGATGAAAGATTACCACAACAGAAATATATTTCATCTTCATTTTGGATGTCAGCTGTAGCAATCTCTGGGTCGTACAATGAGTATCCAGTCCCTTGGATGTCGAGAAGCATCATTTTTTCCTGGGTCATTATGTAGGTATAATGGACCAAGCACTGAGCTTTGGCATAGATTGCCACTTCCTCTTCACTTGAATCCTTGCTTGGAAGCACACATGTACCATCGTTGTTGACATACTTGGAAAAGGTACCTTCCACAAATTCTTCGATTGTGACTGGTTCACCGTTCAGTTCTGCATAATATACCTTATTGTACTTGAAGACCTTTCCAAATGATGGGGGAACCTTTGCTGCAAACCTCTGGGTTAAGTGCCTAGCAACAGCATGCATTTGTACTTGCTTTCTTGCATGCACTTCTACAGTAGAGCTAAGTGTTTCAGTTATGGTTTCTTTTGTAATGTCATGATACTTCTTAACCACAAATTTTTTGTTGTTGGATAGAGCAATACATTTAAAAGCACTGCGGAAGGCCCCAGATGCAAACTTTTCTTCATCGACATTGACCTCAATGGACATTTCATTTTTCCACTCCCTGGCATTCACATCAAATGACTCCAACTGCAGGGTTGTTTTCACCTTTGAAACCGTTTTCACAAATTTTCCAGCATTTAAAAGGTGGGCAACAGAAATAGATGCTGGAAAACTTTGAGGTGAAATTTCTTTTACTGGGGAATGAATAGGCTCACTGGTAACTTTGTTGATTTTGGAAGGTTTAGAATAATCATCCAGGTCCAAATCTTCGTCAACCTCTTGTCCTAGGTAATTGTCCACAAACCGAACAAAATAGACCTGTTGAAGTTAAATGGACTCTTATCAAAATAAATGTAACAAACTTAATATAGAGTATCTTTTAGGGTTATAAATCAGCGATTTGTTCTCTTTTAGGGTTTTTTAAAAATAATAGAAGTACATGTAGCCAAGTCATTCCTTTTTGGTATTAACAGTATTAATTCTAGGTATCTTTTAGGGGTGAAAATTGGTGAAGCCACACCCTTTTGAAAAACCTTCCGGTATCTTTTAGGGGTATTTTTGAAAAATGCCGACGAGCATCCCCGATGGTAGTACCCCCTGAGTTCTTCCCCCCCCCCCAGTTTTGAGTACCACGTCCACTGATAACCGACAGTTTAAATGACAGTTTACGATTCACTGCACAGACTCGATCTCACTGATGATTTTAGAATTTGTTTTCTTCTTATTCGATTTTTTTTAAAATAAAAATAATGAAAAAACGTTTAGATATTAGTAAGACCAACTCCGGACCATTTGATTTCACAATAGAGCATTGTCAAAGTTCTCATATGTCAACTTACCTTGTCTTTCCTGTGAGAATTTGTGATATGTTTGTACAAGATGGGCCTTTGTTAGACACCAAAATATCACATGTGTAGACAGGCAGATCGAAGTGGCTAGCACACGCTTTTTTCAGATTTAATAGGTTGAATTCATCATAGTCAAACTCCACAAATCATCTAGGTTGCAACGGCTTGTAGACTTGTTTGTTGTCAGCCTCTGATGATAGTCGCTGAACAATTATTTCTCGTGGATTTTGCTTATTTTTAGTGTTTTTTCGATCACCAGTACGAGCTCTCTTTTCAGCCATATTATGGTTTAGCTTGTTCCAGGTTTCGCATCTCCTCATTATTGGAAGAAGACACGCTACAAGCCAAAATTACCCACACTGGAAACACAAACACGCGTAGGGTAAGTACTTGGTGCATGCAACACTAAGTATATCTAAGTCCCGGATTTAAGTATACAATATTATCATGTACACTTAGTGTGGCATACACCAAGTACTTGGTCCGCGTGGCGCGAAAATACCGCTGACTATAAAACCGACATGGATATATCAAATTTCACCTGCGAGGAACTAACCATGAACTCCGCCATGAAGTTGTTCGTTGATGAAAAAACAGTTCTCTTACCGCAGAATTTCTGTCTACGACGCACTCGTTATACTATGGAGAACCCAGCATTCTTATTGTAAATGGCTGGACCTCAACATTTCGTTACTGCAGCGAAGATTTTCTGGATGAAATTGAAGAGACATACGACCCTCAAGCGGATAGATTTGTTGTAAGCAGCATCCAAGTAAATGACATTGTCTACCTGGAAAGAAATGCTGATGAAACATGCTCATTTCCAGCCGCAAATACTTTTATAAACACCCTAAACACCCCAGAAGCTACCATACTTCATGGTCCGGAAACTATCAATGGCTACCTCGATGGTGACTTATTCCTTGGTGTAATTACGAGTGTACACAGTAGAATAGGGGTTCTACTGCTGGTATCAAAATGGCAAAGCAATCGTAAACGGCCGTCGTTGCTTTGTCAAGATCAAGGAGCCAGGAGCCTACTCCTGCACAGTAGGATACAAAGAAAGCAAATTGAATTCATGCACCGTCAGTGTTCATCATGGTGGAATACAAAGGTGTGTATAATAGCTCGGGGATGTGAGCATTCTCTATGCTGTTTTACAAGTTCCATCTAAACTCTGTTATCTGACTCTCCTGCAAATTTTAAGGAATTTACATTTTGTATTTTGTGTTTTAGTGTGTGCCAAGAAGTACCCAGTTCCTCACCAGTGAAACCAGATAATCTGCCATCTGTGTCAATAGAAACACTATTCAAGTCTAAGAAAATATAAATTGTGTAATATATATGTCAATCTTTTTCATCAAGTAGAACCAAGCGATGGGAGAGGCCAGTTCTCAAATGGAATGCACCATTTCTGAGGACTAATTCAAAACAGTTTCCAGAACTGGGGCATTCCATTTGAGAACTGGCCTCTCCAACCACTTGGTCGTACTTGATGGAAAGCGACATTAGTGATACATAAGAACCATAAGTACAAGTTGATATTGCTCAAATTTATACACTTAAAATATACAATCAAACTTTTTATTCTAATCATGTTCTGAATTTAAGTTTGATCATACATATTTTGAAGTGTATATATGATATCGATCAGTTTGGAAATGTTCAGATAATTTTAGCACTTTTATATAAACACCACATGTTTTGCAAAATGTTAAAAAATTGAAAAATGCTACCTAATAGACAGACACAAGGTACAAAAAGTATGCCACAGTAAAACAAAAAGAAACAAGACAATTAGTAGTATCTATGTTGCATGCACTTTACAGTAACTGTTTGAATTCAAATTTGAATTCATGCATTGCTGGTCAATAATAGAGTGCACATGCCTATGAATATTGCATAATAAACTTTTATGGTATTCAATTCATTTTAAAAGCATTGGTTGGTCTATTACCTGCACATTATTTTATGCAAGCTGCCAGCGTGTAATATTGGTACAGCTAAAATGGATAGTTTGGAATAGGGTTATTTAAAACTTCTCAACAAGTATATATTATAATTTGTTACAGTTTCATTTTCAAATTTTCTGATCAGGGCCCCATTTCTCAAAGTTTGTGATAATTTTGTGATAATTTGTGATAATAAACATTTTCTTTAGTTTATTGCACACATTAAGTTATCAATCACAAGCTTTGAGAAACGGGCACCAGAAGTTCAGAAGTCAATTAATTGGTTTGGGTTCAACAAATTCTATATACATTTTCAATTTGATTGTTGATCATAATTATAATATTAAGGCCAAATGTCTTGTTCAGGTTCAAATAATTTTAATTTTATTTATTGACTGTTAAGTAAACACTTTATATTCAAGTTTGAGGAATACTGCTACAATTTAAGTACTAATGAAGTTTATTTGAATAGTGGTTCCCTTTGTGATAAACGTTAACAGTTAGCATGATATATAATATATAATTCTGATAAAATAGACATTGAATATCTTAAATGAAAGTCTTTTCTGAAATATATATAAATAAAGATACCTTGAAAGCAAAACCAAAGTAATTGCTGTGTAATATCGAGGAAACAACGTGTCTGATAACTAAACTCCACAATAAGGGCCTGCTCACATGAAGGTAATCCTACTACATAGGGGCACCCCTCCCTAAGTGGTAGGGTGCCCCTTCTCTTTTGTTTTGCAGTTCGTTTCACATGCGAGGGAAGAGGGTTACCCTAGGTGGTAGGGTGCCCCTTCTCCTTTGTTCTACGCAGTTCGTTTAGGGGCACCCTCCCTCGCATGTGAAACGAACTGCGTAAAACAAAGGAGAAGGGGCACCCTACCACCTAGGGTAACCCTACTATATAGGGGCACCCCCCTCATGTGAACAGGCCCTAAGATCCAAAAAAAAAAAAAATGATTGCCTAGTGTCTAAGTTAACTAGCATTGTTCTCTGCATGGACCGATAACCTAGTAGCTTACCAGGACCATTGATCTCTAACTGAACTGCTCGTCGAACCTCTTCCAGATCGGTGTCGTAGTTCACATATTTTATGCCAAAGTGGCGCATTCTCCTGCTTAAAGTCGGTACACTCCAAGCATTGTGGATAATCCCGACGGAGAAAATCCAGAGCCTCCTCCCGCTTCATGTTTTTTAATACCTACTTTCAAATATCCGAAGATAACTGTTAATCACCAACCCAATCTTTATTCCTTATCCTCGCCTCCGCCATGTTTGAGAAAGAATGCACCTCGCAATGCATCGTGGTCTATGATAACGATGGGCCAAGTCGAGACATTGAAAATCCAGATTTTACAAGTCGAGACATTGAAAATCCAGATTTTACATGTTGATTTTGTACATTCTGATTTTGAATGTTGATTTTTAGATATTAAGTTTGAATTTTGATTTTAAATGTTAATTTTGAATGTTGATTTTAAATGTTGATTCCATATTTAAATTTCGTTGTTTTTTTTTATTATAATTTTTTTTTGTGATGTTTCTTTGTTTTTATTTATTTATTTATTTTTGTGGTATTTTTTTAATTTTTTGGGGGTATTTTCTTCATGTTTCTTTTTATATTTTCTAATTTTCTTTTGAAATTGCTATGATAACGATGGGCCACCATATACGTCTCTATACGGCCCATTTTCCATTGAATTTTTGTCATTTTCTATATTACTTAGATGGTCACGTGACCAAGCGTTCCCCATTTTGTCAATGAGAATTTTTCAAAATCGACCAATTCTAACACGTCTCCAAGTTAGAAAGCGAAATGTTCAATATTTCTCTTGAAATGTAAAAAAATACCATTTTATGCTAAATAAAGGCCTGACCCAGGCCTTAACATGCTTGAGCTGAGAAGAGAAAAACCACAGAGCTTGGATGAAGCACTTTCATCAGCTTGCGAGTTAGAAGCGTTCAGATTACTGGAAACTAGTAAAAGAAAACAAGCAAATATGAGAACACTATCGACCGAGAGAGAAAACAACATGGCCGCCGTGACACAGGGAGCCCAATGAAACCTTCAGGAACAGTTCGACGAATTAAAAAGTCAGCAAGAGGCCCAATTTAGTAGCTTGTGTCAACAAATTCAGCAATTGTTGAAAGGAAGTAACGGTGACAACCAAGACAGCGTTTCACAAAGTCCCAGGAACCAACAACAGCCACCACCTGGACGCCAGCAGCATCAAGACCCAGCCGAATGCTGGTATTGCAAAGAAAAGGGTCATTTATGACGTGACTGTAGTTTATGGAAACAGAAGCAGGAAAACGAGAAGAGGGCACCCTCGAATGCCCAGAGGAGTGCCTAATGGAAGACAAAGGGCAAAGGGAACATAAATAATGACGTATCACAACAAGATAATGTACGAGTTTCATCACAGAGACTTTACGGATTGTATGTAAAAGGATTTGTCGACAGCACATGTGTAAATTGGCTTGTAGATACGGGAGCAGCCAGAAGTATTTTATCAAGGAACATTGCGGAAAAATTGTTGAATAATTCTACCTGTAATTACATGAGTGAAGCACAAGGTGCGGATATCTTTCTTGCTGATGGGAAGAGAATTGACGTACATGGTTCAAGTTTAATTACTGTTACACTAGGAAAACAAGTTTTGCAAGTTAATGTGCTCATAGCAAATATTACAGATGAAGCCATCTTGGGAATGGATGTTCTCTCTCAGACAAATGCTGCTGTTGACATTGTTCAAGGTACGTTATCTGTTAATGGTGAAATTATAGACTGTATTGACTGTGAAAGCCAGCCCTTGAGCTGCAGATGTTTAGTGCGTCGTATGACTGTTATTGCACCACATTCAGAAGTTATTGTTCAAGCCCATTTAAGGCAACGTAAACAAGTTGACTATCGTAAGACATTGACATCTAATCTGCGTATTATTGAACCAAGTAACAATTCTAATTTACTTGGTAAAGGACTTTGTGTGGCACGTACACTAGTTGACATTGAAGTGTCGGATACTATTCCACTACGAGTACTCAATCTCACGGATGAACCTCAGACCATAGCAGCGAACACAACTGTTGCTATAGCGAAACCTGCAAGAAATGTTCAAGACTTTGATTTGTCAGATAACAATGATAATGTAAACAATGACACTGACACTGATGTTCAAGATGATCTTCCAGAACCACTTAAAGTTGTTAATGTTGTTAAGGAGCAGAACTTACCTTAGCAGCGAAGAAGAAAAACAGGCGACCCAGTTATTAATCAAATATCAACATGTGTTTTCTCTTTCTGATGAAGATGTGGGTAGAACTGACCTACTTCATCACCGGATTAACACCGGAAACAAGTCTCCAGTTCATCAATCTCCACATCGCACACCACCATGGAAACAGGAGGAAGTTGAACGACAAGTTAACACCTTATTGGAGTCGGGAATGACAGAAGAGTCATCGAGCCCCTGGGCATCCAATGTTGTTTTAGTAACTAAGAAAGATGGCAGCCAAAGGTTGTGCGTTGACTACCGAAGATTGAATGATGTAACAGTTAAAGACGCATTTCCCCTGCCAAACATTTCAGACTTGCTTGATTGCTTATCAAGATCCATATGGTTCTCAACCCTCGATATGGCTTCTGGCTATTGGCAAGTCTCCATGGACCCTGAGACAAAGGAAAAATCTACATTTATAACAACTAGTGGTCTTTATCAGTGGAATGTTATGCCTTTCGGTTTAACTACATCGCCAGGAACATTCAAAAGATTAATGACACTGCTTTTAAAAGGGCTACAATTCAAGATTTGTCTGTGTTACTTCGATGACATCATTGTATTTGTAAAATCATTCATGGAACATTTAACAAGATTAGAAGTGTTCAAACGAGTCGAGTCAGCTAACTTGAAACTTAAACCAAAGAAATGTGAACTTTTCAAAAAGGAAACAGCGTACTTGGGACATGTAGTTAGTGAAGAAGGCATCAAAACCGATCCCAAGAAAATAGAACGTGTGTCTAGCTGGCCCATTCCAGAATCATCCACAGAAGTGAAGAGTTTTCTCGGCCTTGCGTCCTACTACAGGCGCTTTGTGCCAGGATTTGCGTTTATTGCTAAGCCACTGTACAAATTAACTGAACATAACTTAACAAAATTTGAATGGACTGAAGAATGCCAAGAAGCATTTGCAAGGTTGAAACAACTTTTAATGTCATCTCCAGTTCTAGCCTACACATCACAGAGTGATGCACCATTCATTTTGGACACTGATGCTTCCAACCATGGCATTGGCGCAGTACTTTAGCAGATACAAGACGGAGTCGAAAAGCCCATCGTTTATTGTAGTAGAACACTTTCTAAGTCGGAAAGAAATTATTGTACGACTAGGAAAGAACTGTTAGCCATCATAGAGTTTGCAAAGCAACAAAAGCACTACCTGCAAAGCAGGAAGTTTATAATTCGTACAGATCACGCCCCATTAAAGTCAATCCTAAAGACCAAAGAACCTGAAGGACAGCTTGCAAGATGGGTTGCTTTCCTAAGCACCCTCGATTTTGACAGTTTATCGGCAAGGAATACAACATGTCAACGCTGATGCTACGTCTCGTAGACCGTGTACAGAGAGATGTAAAGGCTGCACTGGTAGTAACCCTTCTACATCTGAGATTGGACTACAGACTGAAACAGTCAACGAGGAATTGCTTCCACAATGTCAGACTGCAACTCGTACCATCAAGATAGAACCCGAGTGGTCTACAAAGTACTTGGCAGAACAACAGCTACAGGATACTACACTTAAGAACTTTATTAAATTAAAGATCTCCTGCAAAGAACGCCCTGCATGGGAAGACATCTCACAAGGAAGTACTATTTTGAAGACTCTGTGGACGCAATGGGATCGTATGGAATTACGTGATGGTGTTCTTCATCGTAGATGGGAAAACGACAAAGGTGACAAAGTGAAATAGCAGATTGTCTTCCCGGACAATCTGAGAGAAACAGCATTGCGAGCTCATCACAATCACTCCACAGCAAGCCATAGAGGCATACAAGACTCTACACTCATTACGACTTCGTTATTACTGGCCTGGTCTGACAGCACAAACACATAGATGGATACTTAAATGCGTCGAATGTGCAGCAAAGAAAAACTACGGAAGGAAACGTCGAGCACCTCTCAAACAATACATCGTTGGAGCGCCAATGGAAAGAATCGCGATGGACATCTTAGGACCATTACCAAAGACTCCACGTGGTAATTGTTACGTGCTCGTGGTATGACTATATGACTATTTTACTAAATGG
The DNA here is from genome assembly GCA_029948255.1 of Telmatactis stephensoni. Lineage (NCBI taxonomy): Eukaryota > Metazoa > Cnidaria > Anthozoa > Actiniaria > Isophelliidae > Telmatactis > Telmatactis stephensoni. Next base: position 148,430 of record JALIZF010001621.1, on the reverse strand, counting down.
ACAGAGATCTACGCTCTTCCCGACCAAACTGCTACCACAATTGCTGAAAAAGTCGTCTCAGAATTCGTGAGTCGTTTTGGAGTTCCTCGAGAAATCCATAGTGACCAAGGAACAAATTTTGAATCCAAGGTGATGGCAGAGATCTGTAAAATGTTAGACATCGAAAAGACAAGAACGACACCCTTGCACCCACAGTCAGATGGACAAGTTGAAAGGTTCAACAGAACATTGGTGGAGATGCTACGTGGGAAGTTGCAACCAGATCAGAAGGATTGGGACCTTCAGCTTCCGACCTGCATGATGGCTTACAGATCATCAGTTCATGAGAGCACTGGCTTTACATTGAATCAGCTCATGCTTGGTAGAGAAATAGAAGTTCCACTTGATGTAATTACAGAGCAGACCCCAGACCAACCAACTACGCCTTTTGAATACGTGGAAGCCTTACAAAAACGACTATCAAGTGCATTTGAAGATGCGAGGCTACACTTAAAGCATTCTGCAGTTAGAAGGAAACGCAGCTGTGATAAGAAGCTCTCGTGGAAACCACTAAAACCAGGCGACAGCGTTTGGCTACACAACATCCGCCGGAAGAAAGGAAGAAATCCCAAGCTAGACAACCCTTGGGAAGGACCCTTCTTAGTAACTGCCTACCTATCTGATGTCGTGTACAGGATCCAGAAAACACCTCGATCTAAGCCGAAAGTAGTCCATGTTGACAGATTGAAACCATGTCTGGGAGAATTGGATACCACAACAGAAGAAGAAAGAGCTAATTGAATCCCAAGCTGAACTCCAAACTGTGGAGTCTAAGGAAGTAACAGATAACAGCAAAAGGACAGCAGAAGACATCTGCAGAGAAGAGAGAACTATGGAAGTCAAGATGACGGAGAAAGAGACCAAGACAAGATCAGACAAAGAACACAAGGAAGAAAGAGAGCAAAGGAAATCATCCAAGGCACAAGTAGAGAAAAAGAAGTCTAAATGCAAGGGAAAGGATGCACAGAAAGACACGGTGAAAGAAGAAACAGTGAAAGCACGAGAGGGAAAGGAAGAAACAGTCCACACCATAGACAAGAAATCGGAAACAAGGATAGACGATAAAGGAAGACCGAAAAGAACAGTGAGAGCACCGAAAAGATTCGGCGATTGGGTCTCATCAATTCATGCTAAGCTTGCATACAAGAATGATCAAGACAACAAAGTTTAATGACATTTCAATCTGCTACAGCTACAGAGTTCACAAGTTGATTAGTTAGGACTTGAACCAGATTGATTTAGCAGAGTAACTTCACTACTCGAGACTGTGCACACCTCGTGTGGCTGATGATGATTGACTGCAAGGAAATCAAGTTGCAACGTTCAAGAAGACTTTAGAAACTAAAACTAAGTTTTTGTGACACTCAGTGACAGTAGTAAATTGCTAAGTCAGTCAGACTACTCTTGTATCTCGTATATCATTCATTTTTGCAAGTTTGTTTATTAGTTAGATTACCGCACTGTGGTCAGTGCTTATTAAGGAGGGAGCTGTGTAATGTAGTGACGCACCCCTCCCCCGTGAGAAAAGAGATTGTACAATAGCACGTGGAACAAGATGGTCGTGCGAATAAAAGCTGTTGAGTTGTATTGTATTTGTATTTTTGGGTGGCATGGGTGGCGTAGTGGTTAAGCCGTTCGCCTCTCACCGCTGTGGTCCGGGTTCGAGTCCCGGCTCGGGAACTGGATCATATGTGAGCTTGAGTTTGTTTGATGTGTTGTTCTCTACCATGCCACAAGGGTTTTTTCTCCGGGTTCTCCGGTTTTTCCTCCCTCAGCAAAAATCAACATGTGAGTTTTTAAATTGTATGCAGAGTATACCGAATGTAGGGGTAGCGAGTGTGCGAATGAGTCTCGGAGATATTAGCAGAAATGCTACTCAGAAAATCCGAGGATAAATAAAGAATATTTATTTATTTTTTTTTTTATTTGTTTTGATTGAACCCAGAATACGACACGTTACAATATTTCTTTTTACCATATTGATGTTGCATGATATTTTTTTAAGGTTTGAGAGCTTGCTTGATATTTTTTTGGGCAATTTAACCCACCCCCTACAAATATCAAATTGTCCGTCCCTTTTTAACACCAAATAATAAAATGTATTTTGTTGGGTGCCATGGAGGGGAAACACTCAATGCGTCTAGTTATTATTATATTATTATAAAGTAATGACACAATGAAATAATATTTCGTCTCCTATAACGCCCACTTTTTGAAATAATTGTCTTCAATTCAAAATCCCCCAATGGGCTAAACAATTACCTTCGTACAGTGGTACCTATATTTAGCAAAGTCCTGATGAGGTACTACTTCACTTTAGGAAATTTGGCTGTTAATTGTAAGCAAGCATCAGTATAATGGATTTCTTAAAGTAATTTTTTTTTACATTGGACATTCCAACACTAAACATGTTATAACAGATGACAAAATGCTGTGAACAGCATACGAGACCGGTAGAGAGCAAGAGTAAAGAGCATAAAGATGGTTGGCCAGTGTTCTATATTGCTAAATCACAAGCAAAAAGACAGAAAATTGTTGTAAATACTGCATTGAAATATTGCAAATCTGTATTTTAATCCTCAGCTTATTTGTTTGAATTTACATTTTTGTGTGAGTGAAAATCCTAATGAATATTTGATTTTAGACAACACATCAGAATCAAGAAGATTCTGAGAGAGAGAGAAAAAAGCAGAACAGCGAGATGAAAGAATTGCTGAAATTGTGGAGAGACTGAGTATAGCACATTGTGATATGTGGTCTCGAGGTGACTACCGTCTATGAGCTACTGCCCTTGTAAGTATATAAGAATCACCAGGGATCATTCCTGTGGCACCCACAAAACCATTCTTTACCAATTTTTGTTGTGCCAACGATGTAGAACACACTGTGGAACCAATGATTGCAATGGTCACACTATATGGAGGTGGTATCATTGTGAACGGCTTTCCTTTCATAATACAGCTGTCACAAGCTGTCCACCGTGCAGAAAGTATATCTTTTTTCTTGTCATCGAATACTAGAACGAAAAAAAGAGTTGAGAAATATGCTATATTCGCTACATGCCCTCATGCAAATGATTTGAAATGAGCCTATGTGCTAAAAGTATTGCCATTATTGTCTATTAAAAATGACATGTATATAGCCTAGTCTTGATTCCCTTATGTGTTGCAAGTGAAGTACATTTTGGATGTTGGCCATGACAGCAACTAGACTTGCTCCAAGTCTCTCTCGCTTTTTACTCTCGAGCAATGAGGAAATTCCCGAACAACCATTATTCCGAAGATTTGCCAAAGCCAATGGTGAGAAGGGCGAGAGAAACTTGTAAATATTCATAAACTAAGGCAGATCAGATCTGGTCCACTGATGTCATAGTAAGTTTTAACCAAGCAGTCGGCCTGAGTTTATGAATATTGATAAGGTGGAGAGTTATACAAGTCTATCTTGCCTTTCTTGCCAACTCTTTGGAATAATAATAATAATGTATTTTGTAATCAAAGTATCTCCGTGTAATTTTTTTCAATTGAAGATCACTGGCCATGCAAGTAATCCTTGACACAATAACTGCAGGAAAACTCTTAAGCAAAATTATTAGAGCAGAAATGAATAGAATAATTCAAGTCATAAAATACAAAGAAATGTATGGAGTAAATCCATGAGTTGAGTCGATGACGTCATTGACACCTAAAAAGAACGCTAAAAATCTAGTACTTCCCTTTCGAATTCTAAAAAGATATTTTGACCGGTGATCAATAGACCCTTGAAGATTTCTTTCACGAAGTTTCTACTAAATAGAATTTCACCGTTTTTTTTTATCAGAGTAGCAATTTAACAGATAAACATTGGGATTGTTGAACTGGAGGGAAGACCCTATAATAGGATCAACTTGCAAATCTGGAGACTATGGTCTTAAGTGTATTTTATTGAGTATATACCTTACAGTGCAAATCCAACAACCATAGGCACAAAGAAATATTTCATGAATGTTTCTGCTTCACTAACCATGAAGACAATGATAAAGCCTTTTGATTGGTTGAGACACATTCCTGAAGTATTCTAGGTACCCATGTTTTTTCAATTTGCACTGTGACACTGTATTAGCTGATCTTACATCTTGATCTGTATTAGCTGATCTTACAACTCGAATCATCTTCACCTCTTTCAGCTTGGTCGTAAATTTCATTCAGCTGCTCATTCAATGCTAAGTCATTCAAATTCGCATGTAAAGAAATTCAAAGAATCATATGTTCAACAAAAATCCATTGTTTTATGGCAAATTTGATTGGTTGGTGATGATTGTATCGAGAGTTGCTATTTTACCATGTCTTCAGTATCCTTGAAATGCTCACTTTACTTAGCAAACTACAATCGTAAGCATGTATTGGTCGGGTCGGTCCGCGAACACCAAGTCAAAGCCTTAAAATCCATGAAAGCCTTGAAATCTGTGAAAGCCTTAACTACTTTGAAAGCCTGTGAGCTGTCCATGAAAACCTATCTAATATCCAACAATACTACTAACTTTTATGAAAGCTACATTCCGTAATCATTTTCATTCCAAAACTGATGTAAGACACGAATCATGTTGTACAAGAAAGATGCCATGTTTGATTTCTCAACTCAACAAACCCAGGAAAATGCTAACCAATTAAAGGTTTGCTTAAGCTTAAGCTTAAATACTAGTAATTTTTTGATAACCTTATTTTGTGTAAAGAATTATATTCTATGCTCAGTAATTGCTTGTCATATATGCACTTGTTGGTGTCGTTATTTCTTGACACCAGAAGGAATTAAGCTTACTGTGAAGAAAGACACATGTAAAAAAACATTAAGTCCACTCAGTTTTCTGTTATGATTTATCAACTTTAACAGCACTCATTAATCGAATGATGGTCATATTGGTCATGACTATTAACTTTAATTAATACTGATATATAGGTTATTTGCTAGTATTGTTGTAATTAATCTTGCCTCATGGTAAATAAAAACACTACTTTTCTAGAACAAATTATTCAATATTTATAAGCTTAGCCTATAATACATATAGGCTCTCAGTAAGCCCCCTTCACCTTGTTGTGTTACACAATTCTTTTCACTTTATCCTTGAACAATAATAGTCCTCTTGCTGCACATTGGAATGCAGCTCAATTTGGAGGGCAAAACAAAAGAGTATGTCCTATTGGCTGGAAACTGTTGTTTTTACCCTCCAAAATGTACTCATTCATACGTGCTGCAAATGGTGTATTGTTTAAGGATAAAGTGAAAAGAATTGTGTGACACAACAAGGGAGCTTATTGTGTGACATTATGTTCTATGTATTTTTCTAAAGCACTAGTCAAAGTAAACCCCCACCCCAACCCAGGACAGGGTAGTGGAAATGTGAGGCTTAGGATCAAATGTGACATGCTATGATGCCTCAGGGGGTGGGGACAAAGTGAAGATTAGATTGTGTGGATTTGACAATTCATATGGTGGGGTGGGGGTGGGGGGTTGATGCTCATTCTTGCACCATCATGTTGGGCATTTACCAACATTTGCACAACCCGTCTTTCAAATGTACCACTAATCCCCACCCAGTCGGGTGAGTGGTGGTGGGGGATGCGGAGGGGGGTGTGGGTGGTTTGCTTTGACTAGTGCATAATATCCAACATGGGACATTACTCAAATTATGTACTGTACTCTCATTAGTACATAACTAATAGCTTTTGTTACAAACAGAATACAGTGAGGGTACTTATCAATTGTTTTCTTTGTTTTGATTGAACAATTAGGCATTGACCATTAGATTTTGTTTCAAGGGTTAAGTGCCCTCACTCTAACACGGTAGCAGGGTATTAAAGCGATAATTAGGTTTAGTATAGTCCAAGCTATACTGGGGATATAGATTGTTTTCTACTGTATTTTCCTTTCTCAATCCTTTCAGACTCATTTCAAAATGGCCGCTTAAAAAGAGTCTAGTACCCATCCTTGATCCCACCCTTCTGTTCTCTTCTCCGTGCTCTGTTTCGCTTGTCTAGTTCTGCCCCAAAAAGGTTACTCCAATCTGGCATGACTCACCCTTGATACAAGGGTCTAGTTTTCATTCTCAAAATATCAACTTCGATTTCTTAAAGTATGATGCACTCAAGTACTTTCTTCCCTGCTATTCAAAATTACACAGTGCTCACAACAGATATCGTTCTCCTCAACCAACAGAACTTTGTCTTGGCATATTATCCTTCCTACAATGTGTCCAATGATACTGTATAAAATACAGTTGTGCCCTAAGCATTTCATGCAAAGGTAAAGCCCAACCAGAACAAGAACTGTGACTTACCTAACTGTAAAGTGACTAATACAGAAGAATGGATGATACTGAGTGGCTCCTTTCACTCTTTTCACATCACATGCCTTGAAGGAATAACCTTCTGTCTACTGTGTAAGATCGTTCTGCAAGCTATTTTAAACCCAGCATCCAGTAACTCTCAAGTAGAGAATGACAACATTGAATAATCTACTGTTGATGAGTGATTCATGTTAGAGAGATTAACAGTGAAGAGTACAATACAGTGATTGAACAGTTAAACAACAGTTTAGCTAGTACTGTTACTTCACCACAACCCTCCAGTGCACCCATTTATGCAAGCCAGCCAACATCACAACACTGTGACACACCTACACTTAGACATCAACCACCTCACTGTAAAAAATGCAATAACCCAGTCAGAGGTCACATCGAAATAAATACTTCTGCTGTCAATAGTTTATAAAGGTGTACTTGTGCATAGCATAGGGAGTCAAGAACTCTGAGTAATCACTGTCAAAATACAAGTCAACAAGTGCCACCCCAAGTATCAACAATGACAGTATGTCAAAATAATTATTCAAATGTAACTGAATGGGTACTACCATCTCAAACGTGTCAGTCAAACATTGGTGAAAGACAAGGAAGTAATGACTGTACAATAATAGCTCTCTTAAGTGGGATTCAGAGGGAACTCTGCAAATCCCTTTACAAATGAATCTGAACAACATTCTACCTCTATACTGCCAGCTACTTCATCAATTTATGATTGATATGATTCTTTAAATTTGCCAGCAACCAAACCTAGATGACAGACAAGCCTTACATTACAACAACAGTGTAAATTTGCATTTGCAGAAGATGACTACAGTTTGTAGTCAAAATATCCAAGTTAAGATATGATGATTTATCTTTTCGTTTCTCTATTTATCATTAAACTTTATGCCCAAACATTACAGAACAGTTATTTTCAAAAGTTATACCTCATGGAAGACACTGGAATTTTTAGTACTGAAGATCAGAAAGCCTTTCTAATGCAGACTGTGCAGCAGCAACAGAACTGTTTTGCTGTACGCACTGTTCCCACAGACAAAGCTTTGTTATGTTAGAGAAATGTCTATTTGAAAGTCATTCTCTTGACCCCCATGGACTTTGAAGAAATGACAAAATTGAAACTTGTTTAATAGAGTGTTTCTGAATAACCCATTTTTTTAATGCAAATTAGCCTGATATGAGCATGGTAGTTTACCAACATCCTTGTTTGAACGTCAAAAGTGAGCTATAATTATACAAAACCAGTGGTCCATTCCATTTGAGTAAATTCAAAGGTCCCTCAGTTGTTTTCTACAATCCCAATACATGAATTCCAATACAGTTTTTACGAAGTCTCTTTGCATCACTTATAAAGGAATTATTTATTATCAAAAAAGGCTAGTAGAAAATAGCAGGAGGGTATAAATAAGCAAAATACATCTTCATCTTTTAATGACATAACCAACAGATATCACTGAAGAAAGCATGGCTGTGCTTGAGAGGTTTGTGGTCCTTTTGTATGACCTTACGAGCAGCTTGAAAACAGTGAATGAGGTGAGACAAGAGCTCTTCTTCAAAAGATGTTGAACCCTGGATAGCATTCTCCCTAGCCTATGCAGTCAGCACTTGATAAGCATGTGAGGCGCTCAGTATTTCAAGGAGGCCACATCTGGGCTCAAACTCTTGTGTCAACCGGTACTTTGGTAAGAGCTACAAAGCTAATTTAGTATACACTGGTTTGTGCAACTGTGGAGGTAACTGCCAACAAGATGAAGTGAAGAGGTGCTTACTCACAAGTTCTCAAGGGCTCTCAAATTAGTGAATACACTTATGTAACCTTAAATCCTCCTCAGATATTTTCTTATATTTAAAAAGAATGAGGCATTAAATGACAATGATCTACAGGGCCCAGTTGTTAGAAGGGCAATTAGTGTTAATCCTGGATTAAAATGAATGGTTTTCTTTAGAATTAGTCCTGGGTTAACCCTAATCGTCCTTTGAACAACAGGCACCAGTAGAATAGATGGACTGACCAAGTTACCCTAAAATTAGGACTGCTTAAAAGGTCATGGGATAGCTTTATATATGGACAGTCATTCTGTTAAAATTCTTTAAAGTTATTTTTGTGTGAAATATTAAACTCAGAATGAAGCCTCGCAAGTGCTGTGAAATAATTTTGGTATGCTGTAATTACTTTTGGTATACATATATGTATGCTGTAATTTACTTTTTGGTATACATAATTACTTTTGTCATGGTGTAACAATTAATGACGAAGAGGCGGTACAGAAGGAAGACAGTGACTGCTCTTACGATGACCAAGGAAGAGAGGAAACTGAAGAAGGAAAACAAATACGGGAGTTTAAATGGGAGCTTCGCTATTAGGCAGTACCTTATTTTGATAATGGGCCCTGTCTTCAGGTACTTAGGCATGATCGGAATGTTTTGGGATAGGGTAATAATGTCTTTATCTAATGAGGGTAACACATAATAGTTACAAACTAATAAACTAGTGGCCCTCAAAATAAATATATAAATACAAAAGAAATAATAAACATCTATAAAATATAAAAATCCAATATAAGTTCAGACTTCTGAGAATATAAAATAAGATATTCAATATATACAGTATAACAAATCACATTTGATTACAATAATTAAGAATAATTATTGTAAATTATAGAACTTGAATTGAACTTGAATACAATAGGGTGAATTGCTAAATTGCAATTAGATTAGAGTACCCCTTTAGGCATAAACATGCTTAGAAATCAACGGAATTAGCTTTGGATACAAGAAGTAAGGTGATTCCATGCCTTTTCATGGAAAAATTTGACTAGAGGAAATATAAGTGATTGATATGAAACAATTTGAAATGCATTTTAGAACATTTTAAATTCAAAATTGGTATGAGCACGTTGATTATTTCAAGACTGATATCGATCTCAGTTCTATTGTCGCCAATATCGTCATACTATACTAATCTTTCATAGGTTCAATTTGCAACGATCTATAAAAAATGTATTATTATTTGCTATGTCCCTAATAGATAAAAAATTTACACTTTCAATTATAGTTATTTGCTTTAATAGCCAATTAGTTTTTAGCCGTAATCTTGTGTCGGAATGAAATTGTATATTCTGCATGGCTAGAAAACAACCTGATAATCACTGTTTTGTCGTTTTGGAGTGATATTCAAATACTTTGAAAAAAGATGTCTACCCAATATTTCCTGATACACTGATGAACTCTTGCAGACAGGTACCCCACTATTACGGACATCCCGGTAGTATGACTAGTATAGCTCAATCCCCTCTTGGCATTACAGACATCCCGCTATATTAACGGCAAAGTTGCTGATTCTTCGTGAGATTGAAAGTACTTACACTTGAAATTCTTTTTACACTCTTTTTGATAGCAACAATATTTGGTACAATCAATTCGAATTACATGCAGTTTGCCCATTGTATTAGCTTTTAATGACGTTTGAGATTCTAGCTCAACCGTAGCCAATCGGGTGACAGTACAAACAAAAAGAAAACAAATTAAATTCAAAAGAAAAATGTAAGTCTTCAATTAATTCTGTTTTGATCATTTACATTAGCTTGAAGTATAAAAGTCTACAACACACTTAGACTTACAGGACCTCACGGGCACCCGTAAATCTAAGTGCCCTTTTTGCACTTAAATACTCGCAAAGCGTTTATGCAACAGCTGTCAATTCTGTTGCATAATCAGTACTTAAGTGGTCTCTTACGAAAATCTTACGCATTAGTACTTTAGTGAAACAACGTAAGTTATTTTATGCAACACCCTAAAGTTAAGATCACACTTAAGCACAATGTTAAGGTTTATGCAACCTGCCCCTGGAGTGCAAGCTGAAGGTAAATAAAAGAGAATGAAAGAATAGATGACACAACACAAACCGGTGATAGAGCCAGCAGACGTTAAGATCAAGAAAAGCCCTTTTTTTAAGCCATGACAATCCTCACGGTCTTCTGTGCGAATATGGTCCATTGTGTGCTTGTATTGGTTTTGTCATAGTTATGAAGGCCAAAGGCAGCTCTGCTGTGAAAATTTGAACTTTGCAGTAGGCGCAGACGGCAAAGAATACGCTACCATGACCCATGAAGAACAGACAAAAAACAACAACAGGGCGGTTTTGGTGACAAACAAAGCTATGAAAATGAAACTAAATTGTACTCAACTGGTGAAGTTGGTGATACACTGTGGTGCCTTAAAAAGTACATTTCCAAACTGAACCCAAAACAGCCAGCATTCTTTCAAAAGACCAGCATCAAGATCCAGACCAGAGGACCCTGTGTGGTACGCAAATAAGCTCCTTGGAGTTAACAAGTTAACTGAAATGATGAAGTCCATCTCTATTGGAGCTGGTTTGTCCAAGAAGTACACAAACCACAGTGTTAGAGCAACAGCCAACATCATGTGGTCAGATGCAGAAATCCCAGCTCGCCCCATCATAAACATCTCAGGGCAACAAAAGACCATCTGCTGAACAACTTAAGATGTGATTTTTTATGCTTTAGCGGCTTCAGACAGAAGAGTTGTCGTCAAAGATTCAGCTCAAGTCGTTTCTTCTACAATTTCAACAGCGACTTCAGTGCAAGCTTCGCAGTCTAATGTGGCTTTCAACTAAGTTCCCAAATCAATTTCCAATGGCTGCTCGATCCAAAGTGTTGTTTCTTTTCTCCAACCAAATGGCAATTAATCACTGAAATACATCAGAACTTTTAAAAACGCTTCAATTTTCAATAATTTTAGGACGTTTTGAAGCAACTGAACTTTTTTATTTCGATTGTTTGAAAAAGCCACTTCCCTTTGAAAGTTTCATGTGACGTTTTATGGCTTGGCATGACAAAACACATTACACACAATGATTACATGTGTAATCATTGACTGTACCGAAATATGTATTGAAGTACCTTCATCAATGAAAGCCCAATCAGAGACCTGGTCCAACTACAAACATCTCCCCTATTGGACAGGTTACATTTGTTTCAAAACTGTGGGGAAGTAGAGCCTCTGTCAAGTCTATCACAAGAGATTCTGGGCTATTAGACCTGCTTAACCAAGGTGACAATGTTATGGCTGATAGAGGCTTTGATATAGCAGACATTCCAGCAGTCACTTGAAACCTGCCACCATTCAAAGTAGAAAGATAATTAACTGCAGCAGAAGTTAAAGAAATAGCAAAAAAAGCAGCAGTTAGAATGCGTGTAGAACTTGTAATCAGTAGAACTACCACATTCTTGATGGAACTCTTCCTATAAGCCTTGCACATGTAAAAGATAAAACTTGTGCCATTTTTTACCACCTCTTCTATCTCCAAATGAGCTGGTTTTGACACACTTTATAGAAATTAATTTTTCAAATAACAATTGAGTTCCCACGTACAGAGGTTTCATGAAGGTTCATGAAGGTTCATGAAGTTTACTTTACTAGTAAGCACTATTTCACTATAATTGTAAAGGTTATCATATCTAGCCCCAATTAGCGTTAGGCAATCTTAGTTGAATATCTTATCAATCTTATTTGATTTGCTTTGTAATTGGCTCAGTGTTTGATTAGTTGTAGTCCTTTGATGCGTTGTTTCTATGTACTTTGTAATCTTAGTAGCGTCCTTTCAATGTGCAAATGTGAGTTAAAACTGATTAGTTTTTAGTGAAAGTCGTATGAGTTAGAAGTAAGTTTGTTAAAGCATTGCTATCATCTGTCTCGGAGTTACCCTTGGCAGTTTAGAGCAAGCGGGCACCAATATGTAAGTACTCCTTTTGTATTCTTTTGTATGCATTGGTCATTTACTTTTGTTTTTGTACAAGTCTAGTTTTGTACTCACCATGTGGTTACATGCCAGTTGGGTACCATAGGTCGTTCATGTATATCTGTTGCTTATATTATTGCCTTGTTCATTTGATTTTATGAAATATCGTCATAGTCAAGACTTTATACCTTTTTATGATATTTGAAGTACTTATATGCCTTTGAGTTTCCCTTCTTTGAGTATTTACTTAACCACTTATCTTACATTAGTTTTGCCTTAGTTCAATGTTTTGTATGTTTATATAATCATATATATCAGTACCATAAGTTTAATACGTATATGTAATAGGACTCCACGCTGTCCAATTTGAAAATAATTGGACGAAAAAAATTCCGAGGACTGCCAAAATTGGATAAGGCCGTAGGCCGAGTCCAATTTGGCAGTCAGAGGAATTTTTTGAGTTCAATTATTTTCAAATTGGACAGGCGTGGAGTCCTATTAATTATTAATTATATAAGCTTAACTGGCCAACATTTTCGGTACGATTCATCTAGCTAGCTTCTTTGCAAACCAAGCAAGACAACTTGTACACAATGAAGTACATTATTCATGATGAGTTTTTGAATGCAAAAAAACATCTTATTGAAAATAAAAATATACACTGTAAGGTCCATGAAATACATTTTATTGGATAATTAACTTTTCTGCACATTTTCATTTACCAATTTCATTCAGAAAGTGTTTTCATGCAAGCAGCGAGGACGATACTCGCCAAAGCCAACTGAATTTCAACTGACTTAAAAAACTCTCTCAAAATGGGTCATTTTTTTTTCAGAAAAACTACACAAAAATATAATAAATACTTTCCTCACCTCATTCGCTAACACTTTAAACCAGAAAACTTTAAGTTAATAGGTGCAAAAAGCAAATTTGCAGTCCAAAACATTCCGCCATCTTTTCTCCACAAAATCAGATGTGAATGAATGCTACACACCGCGCTATTGGTTGAATTCTTTCTTCTATTGTTTTTCTTGCATTCTCATTGGTCAAACACGAACTATCCAAATTACTTATTAATTTGGATTGCTAATAAATGAAAACTGTCCAAATTAATCCTTAATTTGGATAGGTAGAAAAATTCAAAAGTAATTTTGTAGTTAGCTATATGGTATTTTAGGAGAATTATATAATTATATTTGTAATGCACTTTCCTTACATTTTTACCTTGCATTTAAGCCCATGATTACTAAAACTATTATATCTTCAAAACTATGGTCGGAATGTAAATGTTAAGTGACTTGTGTTTAGATTATATCATTGTATTGTATTGTAGTTTATTGTTCAATTATAAAACACCAAAACACGCTGGGCTGGCAGTGTACTGAAATCGGCGCTTTTAAGCGTGATTTTGAATAACTTTTTGCAGTAAATTAAGTCCAATCAACCTCAAATTTCACATGTGAAGAGTACTCAAGAAAAGGATATTTTTCTTCTTTTAAGTTTTACCAATGTTACAATTTTTGGCGGGAAAATGACGTCATCAAATTAGCGGGAAATTATAAATGAGAGAGATGCAATATTTTAACAAGCGCATTTGAAAGAAGAACTCGTCAAGATATGTTCAAAACCGAAGAGATAACAAACAAAGTCGTATGTAACCATAGAAGATATGATTTTTCAAAGTTTGGTTCTTTTTCCTAGTGGACCTAAGTAAAGCAACTTTCAAAAAAATATATCTTTAGAAAACAAATAGCTTTGTCAATTGTCTTTTCGGTTTTGAACATATCTCGACGAGTTCTTTTAAAGTGCGCTTATTAAAATATTGCATATCCCTCATTTTTTAATTTCCCGCTAAACTGATGACGTCATTTCCCGCCAAAAATCGTACCATCTGTAAAACTAAAAAGAACAAAATTTTTCTTTTGGCAAGACTACTCTTCACATGTAAATTTGAAGTTGATCGGACTTATTGTACAGTTATAAAATCACCTTAAACTGCCGATTTCAGTACTGTACCAGCCCAGCATGAAAACCATCACATTTGGTTCTGCATTGGTGATATTAATTGATCACTACAATATTCCCGCTTCAAGCTTGCTACGACAGGTTCTCAGGGATGACAAGTTCTTATGCCCATTAACAGTCTGTTACTTCTGTATTTTGATGTTGTTGTTGTTAATTTTGTCAGACTATTGCACTCTGATTAGTGCTCTTTGCTTCACAGGTTAATATCAGCTACTAGAGTAAAAAATATTATAAGTTCACAAAAACGTTTGTAAAGCTTAGATATGAAATTTATTAAAATTAAGACTATCCAAATAAATAAGTCACAAGATAAAATAGGTGTAATAGTATAATGAACACAAAACTATTGAATTGGAGACGGTATCATATTAGTCTAAGACCTTATCTAAAAGGCCATTGTATGAAAGCTTATCGTTGTAATTAAAAGTTTACATAGTAGTGACAACTCTATTCATTCAAAGTCTAAGACCTGTTGGCTAATTATTCCTTTGTATGAAATATGAGTACTTGCCAACATCTGTGCAAACTGCTTGCAAGATTAAAAATTTTATTTTTACATTATGAGCAAATTTCAAGATTGCAAATATCTGCAAATTGCAATCAAGCCACAAGGTACTTGGATCACAGAAATTTTGGTTCTTATAGTATCCATCAAATTTCTTTTGGTGTAATGGGAAATTCAAGTGTACATGCATTGGTAGTTGTAAAAAATTAGAAATTAAATATAGAGATAATACATATTACCATCCTTTTTCTGCTATGTTGTAAGTTACTGAATACTACAGTTTTTTCTGGTCAAATAGTGAAGAGGTTAACCTTCCTATAAGTTTCTGCATTTCTCAGCTGTTTAGGTCTTCAAGTGAAACATGGGGGGAGTATATCTCAAATATTATGTATCTCACATTTTCCAAATCTTTTGCACACACATACATTTGGATAATCTGTTGCACGTTTTGCTGTCGCTTCCTTCATTTGAAAGCTTTAATGTTCCTTTCGGTGTATTCACAGTTCACTTCATCACATTTATTAGAGATTAACCAGATGAGGGTTACACTTCTGAAAATCTATTAGGAATATTAGGAAAAATAAATAGCAAATTCCAGATTTTATACATGTCACATCTCACTTTTAATTGATTCAGTTCAAACACAATATCAAACATGGAAAATTAAGTGACATAAATCTCAAAGTAATTACATTATATCACTATGATGTCACACAATTTGTTTACAAAATGCACAAATTTGTCTGATACAAATGCTATTTCCAAAAACAGCAGAATTTGATAATTTGCCTGATGACAGTTGTCACTTATATATGTTCTATATTGTTTTTCTTGGTACTCTTACTGAGTAGTCCCCTCTCACAATCATGATTCATTTAACAATAGATTGTTTTGGTGTGATGTCACAGCAATTCAATTTTGTAAATGATTAATTAATGCAATGAAAATGGAATGATTCTTTCTTCAATAATTTTATGTAACTTCAGTCCATTTGGTTCATGCTATTGAGTAGAACACACTGTAATAAAAAAATTAAAAAGCAAGTTATTATCAGGAGTGCCCAGTGGTCACCATCAACTTCTTTTGTCTTGTGGAAACCAAAATACGTCTGGTGCCTCTGCGTAAGTAGATTTTTGTTCCCAAATATTATGACTTTTTAAGACACGTTAGGCACAGTGTTAGTTGAAGCCAAATTTATACACAGTATAAATTTAAGTTAATGATATAACCTTGAAGCATTAAATAATTATTGGTTAGTTTATTGCATGCATTTGTGATCTTTTTCTGAAGAAAGGGTTTGATTTTCAACACTAGACTTGAACACGTGGGACAAATAGTTAACTGTACATGCAGATTAAACAGGGAATTGAATTTATAACAGAAAAATACTAATACCCTAATTCACTCTTACTATACTTACAGTCTAGTATAATTTATTCATATTTTCTGCAGTTTATTAAAAAGTCATATAATTAGCAGCTGAATATACACCTGTTACGAATAATGTAGATGGTCTGAAATCTGAATTTAAATCTATATCTGAGCGAGAAGGAAGGAAATTCTTGGTAGGGACTTGGAATAAATTACATTATAAAGTGATAAGAGTATGAATGGATGATGTTACACGCATATTTAAAGATAAGAGTCATTCTCACAATCTTATTCGGTCACAGATTCAGATCCAGATTCAGATTCAGATTCAGATCTCAGACCGTCTACGTTTTTTGAAACAGGTATATACTTCTGTCTTTAATCTTCTTTCTATGAATTCAAGTCTATGTCAATTCCACATTTATTACCTTCAATGATTAGTAATCAATCCATGTGAGACAAAGACTATAGTTATGCTAATACTATAGTATCATTGTGGGATAACTAGTCGAGATTATGTAATATTGTTGTCTCATCATCGTTTGACAAACCCAATTAAAAATATTTTGAGTATGAATGGGTGTGTTTTTTAAAACATACTCTCTTCAATTTCTTGCCAGTAAAATGGTGATGGAAATTCTCTTGAAAACATCATTGGTTGTAATGATAGATGACCCACTCATTTCTAGCCATCTACCTAGAATTTTTCAACTAAATAGGTGGCCTGTCAACGTTCAGAATCAGCTGGTCTCCATATTCCAAAAGCACCCAAGACCTGCGATCATGGTGGAAACGTGCCGATGGAGCATGAATAATGGTGGCTTTCGTTGCTTTAAATCCATAACTGAGTGTTGTCTCTGATAGTGAGCTAATAAATATTATGTTTTGCTCTTTTTTAAGGTAAAAGAAAAAGAACCGAAAAGGGAGGGATTGCATGGAGCAAGGATGAGACCAAGGCAATTACAGATTTTTTCGATGTGGTCTTGTTGTAATAACATTGAACATTTTTTGGAGAGCACTTTGGATCTTTGGACAGGTCTGGTCGTGTGAAATTGATTTGATTGTTGAAGTCAGTTCCAGAATGGTAAGTCCAGTCAAAGGTCAATTTGGCTGTCTTTATGGCGCTTCATCAGTCTATTTATCTTCTACTTCAGCACTTTCTTCATCCGAATCACTCATTTTTTTTCTTGTACATATAGCTCTTTTAAAACATCTTTCATGCAGTCACCAAAATGTCCATTTAGGTCAGGCAGTCTATAATTAGCCAACACAAGCTCTTTGTATTTGTCAATTATCAATCTGTTCTTTGCTGTGGCTTCGATTTCAATCACAACTTTAAATGGAATTTCCTCCTTGTACAATCATTTTTTAATCATTACAGAACTGTATGTCATAGGTATTTAAGGTGGCTTGACTGGGTTTTGTTTGAGGCGCACCTCCGCTGTTTTATCGCAAAATGCGCCGTGGCAAAAAACCTAATTTCAAACAAATTCCACAACAAGTCTAGAGATAGATTAAAGTTTCTTTTGACGTTTAAATCATTTTGATCGGAGTTTTCAATAATTTATAGTGGCGGCATGGCGATTTTCATAAACCTGATTTTTTGGAAAAACTAGAGTTTTGCACAAAACCGCATTTATAGGTTCATAAAATCGGGATCAAGTTCTGCACTCTTACTCAGCTTCAACGATTTCTATGGAAGCGTTTTTGAATAAAACGCGCTTGAACTTTTACGCATCAAAAAAGTAAACAATTTCAAGCATTCAGTTTACTTGGCCGAAAACCTTACTTTTAGGTCTCGGAAAAAGCTTTTTTTGAGCTCATATCGTCGACACATTCAATAACTGTTCGTTTGGAAAAGTAGAACAAAATTACGCCGCACGATTTTGAGAAATATGAATTTAGGTCAAGTTGATAGAGGTGCGCCTTTTCGTCTTTTGTTTATCATTTCACTTATCTTTATAAAAAGCTAGAAAACTTAAGATTCGCTCGTTTAGTTCTACGGTTCTACAGACCTGAGTGTGACATTCCGAAACAATCAGAGGTCAACTGAGCGGCAAACGGTAAATTTGCGGCTGAGTGCTTCTTTGGAGTGGTTCATGCGATTAATCCTTCTCCCATGGACCCATTTCAGTAGTGTTTCTGATACTTTATTACTGGATACTTATTTCTGAGTCTTGTTTGACAGACATTGACAATAGTTCAATGTCGTCTAAATATTAAATGGAATATCTTATCGTGTTGTTGATTTAATAATATGCAAATGAGGGGAATTTTTGTCTCAGACATTGTGTCACATAACTACTTACAAGATTTTCTAGTTTGAATTGCCCCAAAATGTTTTTGCATCTTCTTAGAGAAGAATCATTGCTCTAACATTAAATTGTCTCCTTTTTGAAAAATTCGATGTAACATTGAAGATATTCGCTACTAATTTCGGTCAATTTCTGCGACACCAAAAAACTTTGCTCAAAACGAAGTTATTGGAAAGTCTACAAACTCTTCTATTTTGAAGATCAAACAGTAAAAAAAGTGACCAGGGTACTCCTTAGTATGCCTGCTTTAAGGATCAATATCGATGAATGGATGTGTTTCCTATTTTTAATGAAAAAGAACGTGTATTTTGGTATAGGGTCGGAAACATCAAAAAAGCCGCCAAATAGCCACGGGATCCAAAAACCCCAGATTTTTCCTAAAATATGGCTGCAACCGAAATAAAACATTCTGTTTCGAAGACTACTCACCTGGACCTATCTTTTGGTAAAAGTTTTCATTTTTGACCTCAAGGTACCTTAGTCGCTATTTATAGACGGTCGCTCTTAAATACTCAACTCGGTACCTAACTTTCTGGGAAGAAAGAGGGAAGACAATTAGGCTTGCCACAATTCAACATTTGAAAGACCTCAAATACTTGGTTTGGGTTGTGGTTTTGGTGCTTCTGATTTATTTTTGATTTATATTTGAGGTCAAAATTCAGATGCATGTGAACGACTTTTCACCAATCGTGATCTTCTTCATGCCCATGTTTCTTGATCTCAAGGGACCAGCCTTTATATATGCTGTGTCTATCACCTCATACAACCTTTTTGTGGTCCAAATTTTGGAACTCCAAAAGATGTCCAAGTCTCTGTGTCTTGTGCAATACAAATTCTTCGTCTGTGGCAGAAAGTACTGGAACTGAAAAAGCTGAAGCTCAATTCTAGCCCTGGTGCAAAATCTGATCCAGCGAAGCGAGGGAAATTAATAACCTATGGATCATATACGACAGCAGAGATTCTGTTTGCTGCTGCAACCATTCATCAACTAGCAATGTTTATGCACTTTAAAGACATCGTTGCTGTATGGTCATCTCCCTACTTATCTGGAACTAAAGGCACAGAAAGGATTGTTGCAGAGATGCAGGGAAAGACACCAGAACTCCAGTCTTTAGATTCACAGCCAACCTTTGGCAATATGCTTGATAACAACTCTAAAGTACAGTTCATCATTCCTTGATGCAAAACAGAAATTAGCTCTTGCAGGTGCAAAGGTAAAGGTTTCCAACAAAAGGAAAAAATATTGCATTCTCCCTTAGAAAGAGAACAAGCCTAAAGAAATATTGTTATCCCAAAAACCTTTACTGCATTTCAAGAAGAGAAAAAGCAAGAGGGAGTGAAAAGGGTCAGGACTTATTCCAAAAATACATGTCTAGAGAATGTGTGGCGCTACTGAAAAAGAATGAAAAATGGGAAAAGACTTATACTTACAAAAAGCCACATGGTTACGAAGTTGTATCCAGCACCCTGCCTTCTCATTACAATAAACTGGACAAGTAGTTTTCAGAAATCACAGTTACCAATTTAGAGTCGTTTGATTTAGGATGACTTTGAAGATCTAGATATAAAATCTGAAGACAACTTTGAAGATAGCACACCATCTGACAACAACAAGAATGGCAGTGATGAAGAAAAGATGAGTGATTCAGAAGTTCAAGTTAAACGAACCAACAACTGGATGATAAGCAAATGTAACAATGGAAAGGTGAACTACATTCATATCAAACAAGCAATCAAGATCCTCTCACCTTGCGAATATATATCTTGTTCTTGACAGAAGCATCATATAGCATCCAAGTACCTTCCAGGCAAAGAACCCCTCAATCCACAGTATGACATCGTAAAATACTGTGATGTTGCTATTAAAAGTGTTCAGGGTGGCAAAAAAAGATATCGTATTGCACGGATTGAAATGATGGAGTCTACCAAAGATGCAAAGGAAATCCTTAGTTTTGAGCTGAAAAAAAGCACAGGCTTTACGGATCTGTTGTTCTTTGTACCTTGCAGGCAGATGACAATATGACAATTACTTGCTGTCTGATGATATTGTGCTTACAAAGTGACTTTCCCATTCTAGTGTCATTTGCACAGTGCACTTACAACTGGTGTCTAATGAACGTGGGACATACCGCTTGGATAGTGCTTTGAAGGAATACCTTCTTAAACAGGGATTCACGCCTTTTGCTTATGATGGGGATCCTTTACCAAGACCATGTGACAAAGATGATAGCGAGCACTTTCGGAGCACTTGTTTTTAATAGATTGGGTTCTGTACTCAGACACTCAGACACTATGTTTCATTAACACAAATGAAAACAATTTATTACAGTCTAGTTTACCCATACTTAACGTATGCAATTGTTGCATGGGGAAGTGCCTATAAAACTCACCTGACGAAGATACAAGTAAAACAAAATCACATAGTAAGGATACTATTCTTTGCAACACTCTATGGTAAAAACACCTCAAATGCTTTACCTTTTATCAATCTCCTGGATCTGCTAACAGTCCAAAATATTTTCAAATTGAATTCTTTAAAATTTATCCACCTATGGCAAACAAATCAGCTACCATCTATTTTTGACGATTACTTTGACTTTGCAAAAAATAAACATAGATATAACACTAGGTATGCCGCAAATCAAAATCTTTACAAACAAAAATTCAGAACAAACGTAGGAAAACAAACCATTAGTGCTATAGCTTCTGACCTATGGAAAGAAATTCCAACCAATCTAAAACAAATTAAGAACACCCATTTATTCAAAAAGAAAATTAAGGCGGTCTTGTTACAGAGACAGCAAGCACAGCAATAACTGCTTGTTCAGTAATACATCTACTCTCTATTGATACCAATAATTACATTTTCATATATTATTATTATAATTATAATTATTGTTATGATTAATAATTATAGTTATACTACAGGTAAATTGTATGTATGTACGTATATATTTATATTATTATAAGGATATCTATTTATTATACCTTTCGCTCGTGACAATTATAACATAAAATGACTAGTGGCTAACACGAATACCTGCAGTTAATTTAGCCTCTAAGCATTCAAAAAAAGAAAACTCAAAATTACAAATAAAAAAAATACACATACTATCTGTAACTAAACCTACCTATAGTAATTCTGTCAAAATGAAATCTGTACTGTAATGATGTTTGCAAATAAAATGTATTGTATTGTATTGTATTGTACTGTACTATGTGTTGGAGACTTTTTTGCACAAGTTTGAAAAATGCTAAACTTCGACATTTTGATAAAAATGAAATATTGTCTTTGAATTCTTTTTTATTGCTGCATTTTCCATGCCACTATCAAAAAGCCTAAAATTATACATTTTTTTACAAGTTTTAGTGGCTTACAAAATATTGGTTTTGATGTCATAAATGCAATTTTACAAATTGTTCGTGTTGCTATTGGATATTTCTAGTATTTTCATCAAGGACTGACGTCATATGTAATTTTTTTAGCATGAAGACGTCAAATTGATCTTTAGTTTGCTTCACAATCTTTCTGTATATCTATTTACGTCTTTAATTGACGTTTGTGACATTTCAGCAGATAATTTTTTGGGTGTTTTTAGATTTTTGAACATTCAAATAACCTCCACTCTTTTTTGAGAAAATAAGTTTTACAGACGTCCTATTTGTTCAAATACCATTGAAATCGACGAGTTGATAATTTAAGCAAGCTTCAGACACAACTATTCTTTCTACCATTTTACTCAATTATGTTCAAAAAAGTTTTCTTTGCACGTGTTTCAAAAAAAAACTATTCACTTAAAAATTATCGATATTCTTTGCCCAAATACAACTTGGAATTGTGGGAATTGATGCTTTTGTCATATTGACCTGTAGAATATGGAAAAATATTTTACCTATTTTTTTGGAACATGTCCAAATATTAATCATTACTTTAAAGATAAAAATATAAAAATAAAAACGTTGCAGTATTAAACTTTTAGTACTCACTATCCTCTTTACTTTTGTTTTTTTGCATGCTTCTAATTTGAGTATATACAATCACTGTGGCTTATAAATTTTTGTTCTTAAGTATAAGTATATTTTTGCGTTATGAAAACGTGCTATAAAAAGCAATAAAAGACAATTAAACAAAGTTTCGTCATATTACCCATTTACACACTTTCGCTGATGCTTTCTTTCGTTGATCTAAGACTTTATTTACGACACTTTTTTGCTGCTTTTTCTTCCTGATCAAGGATAACGTTTACTTGGGCTACGAAAAGAGAAGTTTTTGAACATGTTCAAAATGTATTTCTTGGGGTTTGAACCATTTCTGAACAAGGCTTAAAGCTAAGAGTCTTATAATTAAGAACATCGGTCAAAAATAGTTTTACAGCTGAGTTGTTTTACAGCTGAGTTTATTTTACAGCTGATTCATTCAATACATTTCTTTGTATTTTGCAATCAAAATATCTCAATGTAATTTTTTTCAATTGATGATCACTGCCCATGCAATTAATCCTTGACAATAACTGCAAGAAAACTCTTAAGCTAAATTATTAGAGCAGAAATAAATAGAATAATTCAAGTCATAAAACACAAAGAAATGTATGGAATGAATCCATGAGTTGAGTCGATGACGTCACTGACACCTAAAAAGAATGCTAAATATCTAGTACTTCCCTTATGAATACCAAAAAGATATTTTAACTGGTGATCAACAGACCCTTGAAGATTTATTTCACAAAGTTTCTGCTAAATAGAATTTCACCGTTTTTTGATCGGAGTAGCACTTTAAGTATACTTGTTATCAATGAAGTATACTTTAAGTATAGCTTCTCATTACATATTTGGATGTTGCAAATATACTCTAATTGTACTTAAAGTATACTTTGAGTATATACTTTGAGTACAACCAAAGTATGCTTCAAATATATTTTATTTTGTTGAGGGTATACTAAAACCAAACACCTTGATTTCAAAATATACCAATTTTAACGTCGTCGGCCAAAGGTTATGCAACTCACACAAAAGGGAGTATGGGAGTATGTTCTAAGAGTGTCT
Source organism: Telmatactis stephensoni (assembly GCA_029948255.1). NCBI lineage: Eukaryota > Metazoa > Cnidaria > Anthozoa > Actiniaria > Isophelliidae > Telmatactis > Telmatactis stephensoni. The sequence continues at coordinate 125,040 of JALIZF010001621.1, read as the reverse complement.
AAATTGCTGGCATTTTATTCTTCAAAAAAGACATCGAGTGTAAAGCTGTGAGGCTCTTTGCTATGGACTTCAGCAAGGCATTTGATTCAATGAAACACAGTCTCCTCTCTTGTATGGGAGTACATTCTAAGAGTGTCTAAACCACCAAACAAAGTAGACGTCAAAATTCATTGGTCAAAAGCAGAAAAGCCAAGGGTAATTATACTAAAACCAATCACCTTGATTTCAAAATATACAAATTTTAATTAACGTTATCAGCCAAAGGTTATGGGGCTCACACAAAAGGGAGTATGCGAATATGTTCTTAGAGTGTCTAAATTGCTGGCATTATATTCTCCCAAAAAGACATCGAGTGTAAAGCTGTGAGGCTCTTTGCTATGGACTTCAGCAAGGCGTTTGATTCAATCAAGCAAAGTCTCCTTATTTGTATGGGAGTTGCCAAGTGTCGTCTTTGCTGCACTAAGTAATTCAGTAAGCTTCAAAAGTAAGCAACTACATCGAGCAGACGTTCGAGCCGCCAAGGTAAAACCCTTATGGTTTGTTAATTTATTCAAAACAACATCTTACTCTCTGTTGCAAAATTCCACACGGGATTTAGACTCAGAAGCAATTGGATTCAGAGAACTACTGTCTTTATTCCCAAAAGTCTAGATCCCGTGCGGAATTTTGCAACAGAGAGTAAGGTGTTGTTTTGAATAAATTAACAAACCATGAGAGTTTTACCTTGGCGGCTCGAACGTCTGCTCGATGTAGTTGCTTACTTTTGAAGCTTACTGAATTATACTTAGTGCAGCAAAGACAACGACACTTGGCAACAGGTATGTTAACATCTTGTTCTATCCCATGCCTAGAAAATTTCAGGAAACAATTCGACAGAATTTGTAGAAGTCGAAAAAATACAAATTCGCAACGTTCACCTCATGGTCACAAAATTACTCTCCATGTTTGCTTGAGGATAACATTGGCGTTTAGCTTCTCTTGTCTCTATATTTTGTTCACAAGTTACAATAGGCATTTGTCTTTCTTATAGCAGATACGGTTCTCGCTGTTTTTGAAATTTTGTTGAGATTTTGGCGGTAGTTTTGACTACATAATTTTGCGTCCTAACAGGCAGCGCAAATTTTGTATCGCAACTTCTAAGGATTACATTGGCGCGATACATGTTGTATGCAGTCCTCTATGCCTTTATACTTGATTAATGAAATAGGAAAAACATTCACCTTAGAATTTTGGATTTATGACCAATTTTTCTCATAAAGCCATTTTTAAAAACCATCTGATATCTTGAATTATTTGATCTAATTTGCAGAAAAATAATTACCGGTACTAATAATATACATGAAAAATTTACTCGATTCTGATTGGTTGAGAGCAGCGATGTTAATCGTTAACACGGCAGGAAAAAGTAATTGCACTACAGTGCAAATTAAAAAAGTAATTGCACTGCCGTAAAAATTAATAGTTCCAAACAAAAAACAAAGAAATATCCATACGTTAAAAAATATTTTCTGACTCGCTATCGCCAGTATTTTTGGCGGGAATTTGCACATTCAAACCGCAGCGCGCGTTGCCAAATTTCCCGCCATTCAAACAAAAGCGATTGTCAGTCAAAGTGAAGTGAAGCTCTGACAAATTTAGTGCAGTAAACTGGAGTTATCTGTGTTTATTACCTCGATGGATTATAAAGAAAGTTTTTTTCACATTTGGGAGTCTAACGTTGTCAAGTGAAGGAGCCTAGACTCTATCTGACAAAGAAAAAGAGCCCAAAACTGCTTTTTGGTACGAAGACAGATTCACTGCCGCCATTTGCTAAACTCGTCAGCAAACTGTCAAGATTTGCAAGATTTGCACAATATAAAATGAACAGACTCAGTTTTTCTCTTGAAATATCCACGCTGGCATTTGAAAACCTGGAAATATATAGTTTTATCCTCATTTGGACAGAAGAGAAAAGATAGATACAGATTTTGCTACCGTAAAGATTTGACCTCAGAAATCGTACTGACATAGAAGGCTGACTGGCTGGACTCGTCAAAACTGTAAGTTTTTAAAATTTTAAGCGATTCATTTTGATTTGATAAACTTTCCTCGGGAAAAAAACATAATAAGAAAGTTTAGAGTTTTCTTAAGCTGCAAAACATTAGTTGGTCGACTGTCTGTTCGCCGATTGACCGAGTCGGGTTTTTTCATGTATATTATTAATAAGTAATCATACGATTTCTCGTTCAATTTTGAATTAATTTACACTCGTGTGTTTTTCAAAGATCTCAAATTGCACTCGCCCTACGGGCTCGTGCAATTTTGATAATCTTTGAAAAACACACTCGTGCAAATTAATTCCAAATTGAACTCGAAACCGTATGATTACCTATACAAATTTCAAGGCTTGTAGACAAATGGCTGCAAGTTTCTCAGAAATTGGACAAGGTTTTGATGTAAAAAGATGGGATTGAAATTTATGCCCAACAAACAAATCAATAGGTACGGGCCACCTTAAGTAGGTATTGATGGAGCTATTGAGAAAATGTTGCTTTTTAGCAGGGAGTTGCTCTTTAAGACACTGGAAGAAATACCAGCACAAAAACTGTCATAAGGGCACACTTTAATTACCTACTGCTCCAATAGTCAATCTCCAGGATATGGCCATATGGGCTTCTTGTTTGCATAACTACATCAAATCCTTTATATTCTTTATCTTTTCATTACCAACTCAATGACTCTTGTCTATTACAGGCTAAATATTATTTTCCTGGACCATACTTTCTTTATATTTTGCTTTTTTTTTTTTCAGTACCCAGGATGGCAAAAAGATGGAATTTTTATATTAAATGGCAAGGTTCAAATTTGCACAAGAACACAAAAATTTCTTATTTTCAAAGCTAATTGAGGTGTTAAGTCGTCCTTTGACTGTCACTGAGCTTACTTGTGTTAACTTCCTCTATTTTGTGTTGCTTATCATGGTCTTTTACCATATATGGTCATATATGCTGTGCCAAATTTGCATATCTGTCACTCAAATATATGTATGTACATATTTAGATATACTTCATACAACAAATGTTAGCAGTATTATTAAAAGTTACAGACAAAAGGACATAGTCACAATAATAACACCTGTTTACGTTTTACATTAAATATGTCCTTTGTGAAACATTCATATTTTTCTAGGATTGAGGGACGAGTAAAAAGATTTGATTATGCATATGATATGGTTTCTAAGTGAACAATTTCCTGCAAAAAGAAATGGCAACTTTGGCGAACAACAATAAGGTAAAAATGTATTTAATCATTAGAATAATATTATGATGCATGATACTGGTGATCTCATCATCATCATCATGTAGAATTTCTTTGTAGATGCAAATCATATTCAAGCAGATAGTTGCACTTCTCTGTTGACTAGACTATATATTCCAGCTTTTTGAACCTTCCATAATCAGGGAATGAAAAACAGTGCTTTGTTGTTTTGATATCATTTTAAGGTATATACTGTAGTATAGGCAACAAATTACACTAATGCCTAGGCATAATTTATTATTATTTTCAATATTATAAATACTATTACTGACTGACCTTCTCAAAACAAACCTAGCTACCATTAATGCAACATTTTTGAAATTGATGATTGCACTAGCCAATACTGTATTTAATCATTGCAACATAATTTTAGACATATGTCTCAGTTACAAAAGGAGACTTACATGAAATTGTAAAAGCTAATAATTAATAAACTTGTTTCATTCCACATAATTATATCAAGCTATTATATACATGGAAATTTTGACTTGTGTTATTGCTCACAAGAGAATATTGTCCTTCAAGGTCCTCCTGATAGCATGGTGCATGAGATCTCAGCCTGTTTGGGAGGAACAACTAGAGTAGAGGGCTTTGAAGATGGGTTTTCCAAGGAAATAAGTGCATTGGGTAAAAGGGCAGTCATTTACCTTGTGTGCCTATGCAATGGTATGTATACTAGCAAATTGCACTTATTGAAAAGTGATGATCTTCATGTTTATGACATTGATGATTATTAAACATGGGGTCAGTATTGATAGACTACAGGAGTTTAAGCTCAGAGCACAATGCAAATGAAATGCATAATCAAGAACAGATTTCAGCAGTTTGAAATTTGTAAATTTCTCCTTGGGATATATATTTTTATCTTAATTATTGTAATAATAATAAAAAAACATCTGCCACAATAACCTCACAACAACAACTACAGTATAAATGATTAACATTGTGAGAAGCATAAAACAATGTCTATTGCCTTTACAAGTAGAAGAACAAATTGCTCAAAGTAGAGGTAAATGCACTAAAATCACAAATTCTGTCACAATAACTGTCACAAACAAGGTTAAAAAAGCACATTAATGTAACAATATTCCCCTTCATATAGAAATAGTCAGTTTCCAAACGTTTGCCAATTTTAATCTAATTGGGTCTTTAACAAATTATTATTAATTTGGGCTTTAAAAATTCAAGGCCTAACAACAACAACATGGTTAGCCATATAAATGATGTAATGACGCGACTGGCTTATTGGACACAATTTTTGTAAATACACATGTTTGTTAGACCACAATGGGCTATCAGTAAAATAATACTAATGATACTCCTGCTGCTACTGCTGATATGCCTATCGGAAATGAAAATAAATATGTTCTATATCTCTAAAAAATAGAGTACTGTTGTATATTTCGAAAATCATTTATTGTAATTCAATCTGTTTAGTTAATTATTGACCAGACAAAGGTCATTGTAAACTCAGGAAATGACGTGTCAGTAGATAGGCCAGATAGAAAATGAGTTTCTAAGAAAAGGTTGTGTTGTAATAAATGGAAAGATACAGTCCCAAAGATAGTTTGGTTTCTCTATTTGGAACCAGCAGAACCGTCACGAAGAGTCCAGACAGTGGTCTCTGAGCTGAATAATCTGGATGGTCCAAGATTGTAGAGATAGTTATTGGATTGTAAAATGTAAAAGATCATGCCAACCACAAGGAAATCAAGAAGAAAGCATCAAATGATGGATTTGAGAATGATATAGAACTAAGAAAGAAGCTTAGAATAAGGAACATCCACATTAAATTTGCCAAAAAGCTTGTAGATGAGGCAAAGAATGCACTAAGGAATGTTCAAAGATCAACATTCTTAAGGCATCATTGAAAGAAAGGATTGATTGATTGAGGGAACTTGATGACAAAGTATTGTCAATAATGACTGAAAAGGATGACAAAGAATTGATGAAGAGTTGGAAATGGCTGGCAAACTCCATATGGAACTACAGAAAGTCATTTTAAAATTAGACAAGTTAGTGGAGAGTTCAACAAACTCAGGAACACCCCCACTAAGTTTGCAACCTTCTATGGGCCACATGGCAGTGAAAGCAAGGTTGCCGTTTAGTTATTGTGTTGATGCTAGATCTATTACTTCCGATCTGATTATCTTCTATTCAGAAATCCCGAGGTCACCCGAAATCAGCAGTGACAAAACAATTAAAAGAAATTGTCCACCTAATGAACGAAAAACAAGATGAAGGTTTGGTTCAGCAAAAATTAAAAGAACTTAAACAAGCATTTAGCCATTTCGAAGTAAGCCACAAAGCCTATCATAACCAGTTGATAGATCAAGAATTAATAGAAGATTCATCAGCTTATTTTGAAATGGTCAAAAATCAGATAGAACATCTTGAAGAAAGTTTCGACATTTGGTCTGCCAGCACAAGAGCCTCGAGATGGGTTAGAGACTTACAAGGAGACTATGTTGACCCAAAAGACTCTGCCAGTCATACTGGATCTTCCTCTTCAAGGAGTTCTTCTCGGATGAGTATTCTATCTGATCGTAGGCTGCAAGCAAGCGCAAATAAGTCAATTTTGGCTTCAATTTTGGCGCTGCTCTCATTAAGTTACAAGAAATTGAAGCAGAAGAAATGAAGATCCGTCAGAGAAAAGCACAGCTAGAACTCAAACTTGAAATGGATAAAGTCAAAGCAGAGGAAGATGCCCTACTGCAAGCAATAAAATCTGCAGATGGAACCAAACCTACAGTAAAAGCAGAACCACCAAATGCCCTGGTAAATGACCAAGTAGCCTTTCACACAAAAGGTTGAGATTCCAGGACAAACGGAAATGCTTGTCCAGGAGCAACAAGAGGTAATAAGCGCCCTAATGCTCCAACAGCCAGAGCTGCAAGTGTTAGGAAAGATCCGATAGAATACTTCAAATTTGTAAATGTACAAATACACTCAAAGAAATTGGCTACATAAATAGACTAGCACCTATGAATCGAATTTGAAACGTCTGATAGTTTTGCAAAAATGGGCAATCAGAATTATAAGCAAAAGTGAAGTTAATGCACATACCTCTCCATTGTTCAAAACTCTTCAACTTTTAAAATTTATTGATATCAATAAGCTACAAATTGGTCAGTTTATGTTTAAGTATAAAAACGACTTGCTTCCCAAGAGTTTCAAAGGTATATTCTCTATGGACAGTGAAATACACAATTATAATACAAGATCTTCACACTATTTACATATTCCCTCTAAAAGAACTAAACTTGCACAATTTTCCATTAGTTATAAAGGACCTCTCTTATACAACTCTTTAACCGATACAAAACTTGTAAATTGTTCAAAATATTCTTCTTTCTCAAGCATGTTTAAAAATTATCTCTTCTCTGTTTATGATTAACTGTAAAACGACTAGCCATATCTGTATATCATGTATGAAAAAGCATATAGTATAGCATATAATAAATTGTATTTATAGCATTAACCCAACTAGAAAATGAACAGGAAAAGCTTTCGCTTTTTGTGGCTCTTCTCATTCCTTTCCTAAATATTATGTTTATATAGATATATATATTAGAATACGTTAGGAGGGGACCTGGGGCTTTATAAGCCTAGTGGTTTCAGCTAAGTCTCCTCGCCATATTATATCTTAATTTTCAATATAGATGTATTGTATATTTGAATTCTAAATATATTGTAATGTATTTCTATTTAATTTGTATGAAATGGCAAAATAAACTTGAACTTGAACTTCAACTTGAGACTGGAGAACCCAGAGGGTCGAAAAATTATGGAACGTCTCCCTTACAGTCTCTGACAAAAATGGCGCCAAACCTCAGTCTCAATTACCATGAGAGAAAAGAGAGACACTGACATGAAAGACATGACCGAATTTGCTCTCTTTCGAGTAGCAAACAACCCAATATTCTCAAAAATTGCAGATTCAAAGCCACAATTACAAAGCAATGCGTGTCCTATCAGAAAGGGAGGTAGTGAAGTGAAGTGCCTGTCATGTCAAAAGGAACACTGGTTGTCCCAATGAAATGATTTTAAAAGATTGAAAGTGCCTTAACGCTACAATTTAGTGAGAGATAAGAAGCTCTGCCTCAATGGCTTAACATCAGGCCATTTCATACAAAATTGTTCCAAGAAACGTTTCTCTTGCATGGAAGGATGTGAGGAAACACTCAACCTATCTACATGACACGGAGAAAAAGGATGTCAAGCAGATGAAATTGAAAAGTTGACGAATCCTGAAGAAAAGCATTCTGGTTTACGAAATTCACTGCAATCTAACAGCTACATCCAGACCAGCGAAACCTTTAAAGTAAACTCTAAGCCAAATTCTGTGGTGGGTTTACCAATCGTACCTGTACAGGTCAGGGACAAAGGAAGAAACACCACTATCCAGACATGTGCGTTCCTCAATCCAGGCTCTAACACCTCATTTTGCACAGATGATATTCTAAGAAAACTACTGGTAAAAGGCAAGAAGATGACGTTATCGCTAAAAACATTTGATCTATTCAAGTCGTACAGGAGCAAAAACTCTTCATCATCGATTAGCCCAGCAAGATGGCAATCATACAGTTGATTTCTAGCTTTTTTTAAAGAGGACATTCTTGCAAGAAACAAACCAAATGTATATGAAGTTGAAAAATCTCACACTGCCTTCGCCATTGTTGCAGTCCTGCTTAACTTTGTTTACATTTGACGCACAATCAAAAACTCTCCGCAATCTCGCAGTTTTTAATGTTCCCATTGCATGCGCGTCGCGGTTGCTTAAAGTCTCTAAGTGTCTGTTTGAAACCCGGTTTTTCTTTCCTGGGGATTGCCAAAATGTATTACAATTCAGTGCTTGCAAGCAAGGTCAGGATAAAAACTATTAAAACAAGCAATAGCGATAATGACATATTTTAGCAGAAAAAGGCAACATTAGCTTTTATCCCTTAATGTAAAATTAACTTTGAGCTGTCAGTTTGATATTATCATGGTAAAATGTGCATGTCTCTAACATTGATGAAAATATTATTACATAACCGTACACATCTTGATTTATTTGCAGAAATGATTAAAACCTTCATGGAGAATTTCAGAGTCAATTTCGATGTGGATGGATTAAAGATATTAATGGAGGGAATGAAAGATCTAACATCAAACTTTCCGGCTGCATGTTTGACATTAGGCAGAACTGTTTTAAGCCTAGGTTACCAACAAATCATCCAAAAGGGTGGTAATTGCCCAATATTGCTACTTACCGGTGATACAGAGACATCTAAAACAACAGTACTGAAGGCATGTTTGTCCCTCGTGGGGTGTGCAGATGTGAAAGGTTGGCAAGCTAAATGTTAGTTACATTAGTTGTTATTATATATGAAATATGAATGGGTGACCTTTTAGAGCATTTAAATGGCCATTTATTCCTCATTTAATAGAGAACAATATATGGTGACGCGGACGGTGATATGGAATTTATCTTCGCTGTTCAATTGGGAGATATCAAATTTGAACACGAGAAGATAAATTCATATCTCAAAGCGTCCATGTATTTTTCTTTTTATTATATAACTATAGTGTTTTCAAGGATTTCTACCACTGTTTATTGAAAATTCATCAAGTAAAATAGTCAAGATATAATTTTTGAAGAAAAAATACACTTGAATATGTATAATAAAAATGACACAATCGACTAAATGTTATAAATTCATGAAATCTGAAAAATGCTTCGGTGTTAAATAGATAGTTAAACACAATACTTCATTATAAATAAAAAAATAAAAAAATAAAGTCACTTGACGCTTAACTCTCCTGACTACTGTCACTTGACTCTATCACTCGGAGTCTTCTGAACTTCTTTCGAGGACTTTCTGTAACCACTGTATGACTTGATGCTGAGGAAGTTGAAACGTGAACGTTAAATGTTCCTCCTGTAATATAGTTTCCTTGAAATAATGATAAACTTTGATTTTCGTTGTTCTCTGAACTGGCTGCATTGTCGTTTGTAGTTTTTAGAGAGCAAGCCAAGCTACGTGGCGCTGTTTGCATCTGTACGGCTGGTGGAGGCAAGTTTGCTGAGAGTAAAGAAGAAATTGCTTCTTGCTGTCCATCTCTTAGAGAACTGTAGTTATTGACAGACATGAGATTTTTGTGGCCAGTTACTTGGATAATTTGATTTGGCGGAATGTCATGATCTTGTAATTTTTGAACAAGAGTCTTTCTTGCGCTGTGATTTGTAATGCGTTTGTCACCAGTTAAACCAGCCTTTAAAGCACACTCTTTCATTATTGAGTTCAATTTATTTACACCCATGGGCCGACTCTTGAACCATTTCGTTTCTGGCAAAGACATTTTTTCACTGCTGAGGTGGTTGATAGAAAGATAAAACGGCGAATCTGTTTGACATGTTTCTTGAGGTCGTTTGAGTGCATACAATTTGTAGGCAGCGACAGGATTTCGCTCGTTTTCAACTGCACTGTTTTCATACATACGTGGCTTTACACTCCTTCTGTTAAGAGGATTCTCTCCAGATCTTGTTTTTGTTTGTCTCTCTGTTGAGTACTCTAGGTATTCCTTGCCACTGCTGTCAATTTTTAGCGTAATATCACCCCATTTCAGGTCTCTTTGCTCTTTCCCTCCACGTAGTCCAAAATGTAAACAATTATTGAACCACAAAGTGTTTATCAGAGCCTCTGGTGAATGAATACCTCCTCTTCTGTAAAGAATATCTATTTCCTCTTTTGTTAATGGAGACGCTTCTTGAGGCTTGTTTCCTTTTCCAACTCGCTTTAACTGTTTTTGCTTGGATTTGAGTACTTCTCTTGTTTTGGTGAAAGATTGGCCCGTAATAATGGACTCAGAGTAACGAAGTCTTTTAAGGTATCTTTCAAACGATGCAAGCATTCCTCTTAGTGTTGTAGGTTCGTATTCATCACTGTTTTGTTTTCTTACAGATAAAAGAAATCTGCTTAGGTAAGAATCCAGAACTTGTGGAGGTATTTCCTCGAGTCGACGACTCTCGTTTTCACCTTGCAGGAATGCGTTTAGCAAAGTGATGTCGTTTTTCGTTTTCCTTTTTGTATTTTCATTTTCTTCTTCTTCTATAAAAGCTTCCACATCTTTTCCGTCGAAGGACATAAATCTGTGGTTCAAAGAAAGGGTCTCTGAAGCCATTTTGTGAGATTTTTGTGGTGCCTTTTGATGAACGATGGCAAAGCAACAACAGCTCAACGTTTGGTCGGCGCGAAATTTACAAATGACGTACTAATCGCTGATTGGCTGAAAGGTGATATCAGAACACATGTGTTTTGATACGATATCAGAACACATGTGCTAATACCAAATTTCCCAGTGGCCAAAATCCCTATAACACACTGTGGGTTATATAATAAAAGCTTGTCTTCTGGTTCCAACTCCTAAACATAATATTATATATTGATTTATTAACCACCAATAGTAAGCCAGAGCTTTGCTGCATAAGATGTTTTTCCAATTTAATGGAATAATGTAAATGTGCATGAAAATACCTTTTTGAAAAAACCTTACTTAAACATGCACAATGACAAACTTCATTTTTAAGTCAAAAGTACTTAATATGAATTGCACATGTATGGTTCCACAAAGTTTAAAGGTTGTACATTTTGAAAAACATATTAAACAGTACTCCCTATATCAAGTATATTTATTAAATATTTCATTTTTTAGATGTTTAGCAGTTTGTTTTTGCCATCTCTCCAAATTCAATCAATAGAATTAATTGGAAACTGAAGAGTTGTGTTTTCTTCCTTGCAAGAAAATGCTGTTATACAGAAATTAGCAAATTTGACCAAGCCTAGTAATGCAGGTGACAGATCCGAAATATTCAATACATGGAGATTTCACAATATCATCAATATACTAGGCCAATTAACAAACTGCCCTCCTGAAAACATGCCGTTCAGCTGGCAAAATCTGAATTTGATGGGCCGCAAATACATTTGCAGCCTTGTTGCTGATTGGCTGAGAAGGAATCGCACGACAGCCTAGTATATTGATGATAATGACATCGCTTTTGTCTGGCATATTGTTTTGTTTTGTTTTGTTTCGCTGCGCTCAGGCGCAAATGAAGCTACTGGGGCCACAAATAAACAATAGGTCCTCCAAAAATCATGTCATTGTCCTATTTACGTCCTTTTCATCAAAACTGAGCCCGATGAGATTAGCATGAAATTAAGAAATGTGGGTGTTGGTTGCATTATTTCCTCATTTGTGACATTTGAAATGTAATCATGACAACAAGTTTGATTGGAGATCATTCTAAAAATGCATGCTTGGTCTCACGATTTATTTAGTATATTTAAAATTCTCTCTTATTTGTCAGTACACCCTTCATACTCATGATTATTGTTAAAAATGTCATTATTCAGTACCCTTTTCAATTCTTTTCACATTCTTTTTTTCTTCTCAGTTATATTAGATTATTCTGCAGCCATGACAATGGCAAGATCTAAAATGTGTGATCTGCCATTTGGTTGGGACGATCTGTCATTTCAAAGCGTTAAAACCGTAGTACAATCCTTGTACAACCAGGTAAAATTGCACCACTTGGAAGCATAGCTAGCCTAATGAATTTTCTTGATTTAATTTTCAGTGATATAAATCCGTGTCATTTTGTGGTCAAACACACTTAAAATATTTGGAATGATAATCATTTTGCTTTTTTCTCCTTATTCATTTTGCCACAAAACACATTTACAACAGTTTCAAATGCAACCCACATGTTCTTCCCCAAGTGAGTTCTCACTGTCTGAACAATTATCTGATCACCTCATCAAGGTGAAGCATGTTGAGCTACTCATTACATGTATGTATTCTTTGTTTGATTAAAAACAGGAAAGATCAAGGGAGTATGGCAGAATGAGTTTTGTCATTGTTTGCAGTGTGTTTTAAATTATTGCTGTATTGCATTATTGTGCATAAAGATCAAGCTTCAGTGTTTCCATTGAGTGTTATAAGTGTAGTAGGAGTAGTAAGAATTAATTTCTATTCCTAAACAATAACAATTCAGAAACAAGAAATTGTAAAACTGTTGAACATACTAGATCACTAATTTTGATGTGTAAAAGGTATAATGAGCATCCCCACACATTTTATAATCTATATCTGAGTGTGGGATATAATAATGTATAATGTAAGAGGGTGTGGCCATTGATTGGATACTGGGGAAATCCACTGTAAAAGGATTAGGTATGCTTGTTGTATCTCTTAGGGGTAAAAGCAGCCGTTTGGTATCTTTTAGGGTATTAAAATTTAATGTCCCAGTATGTTTTAGGATATCAAAAGACCCCTTTGGTTATGATATCTTCTTCTCGGTTGACTGCGTAATTTTGTAATTATAATAATAATTAATATTATAAATATTAATTATAATAATAATGTTCATTAGGCTGTCATTGCTGGTATCTCTTATGGGTTCAAAAATTATCTGACCATGTCCTTTTAAAAAGACTATTGGTGTCTTTAGACGAATATGAAATGTGAAGATGAAGAATCTATATCAAAACATCACAAATGTTATTGCTGTTGTTATTTTTACATTACAGAAAAAATGCACAGTACTTAGCAAATGTGCTCAATGGAGGTAAGGCAGATAAGAACTTGTTAAGAGGAAGAAGTTCAAAAGAAGTTGACTTTCTTGTTGGATTACATATTTTGTTTCAAATGAGTTAAAATATTAGAATTGTGTAAGAAGATATGAAATCTGAATGTTTGTTAAATATATAATATTTATACTTTCTTTATTTATATTTAGCTTAAAGTGGAAAGTTGCCTTAGAATTTTTATCAAAGTAAGAAATATAACTAATACAAGAATTGTGTTATTGTTATTGTAAAAGTGGTAAATTTCATATCAGTGTATAAATTGCACTGCACAGTCAAAGTACTGTTATGGGAGTTGTTTTGAATGTTTTTATAGACATCATTAGCACACACATGGAAGTGTGACAGTGCAGTGCATGTACAGTCAGATAAAAATGTACTCTATAATATAATGAAAGCTTTAGGTCTGCAAGATAACTGTTGTGAATCAAGTTATAATTATAGTAACTTAGTCTGTACAATGTCATCTTTAATCTTTGTCTTATTCAAACCTGTCAATGAAACATAATATATATTTATGCAAATATTTAGTTAATGTAACAGCGAATTGTTTCGTGTATGTTTAAGTAACTCTGTTTGTATTGTGCGCGTGTCGTATTGTGTGTGTTATGTGGGTATTCCCTCGGGGTTGGGTATATAAGGGTCTGGTCGAGGTCGGGAGGGTGGATTTCTTGGGGCTGGCTAAAACAGTCTAGATGAGCGTGAATCGAGCCATTTCTAGGGGTGCTGTAGCAAAAGAGCAAGCAAATGAGATGCTGAGAAGTAAGATGTGGACGGGGTTGAGAGATGAGAGGGTAAGGAATGCCACTAGGTACAAGTATGACATGACCCTTGATTTTGACGCACTGAGAGCTGAGCTTAGAGCAATGGAGCAGGAAATCAAAGAGCTAGATCGTGTACAGAACAAGAACTCAATACAGCAGCGAACTTCGCATATGCCACAAGTGAGGGGTGAGAATATTGGTGAACAAACAAAGAAGTCTCTCGACGAGTTGAAGCAGAAGGTAAAGGTTCTTGAGGAAAAGGTTGCTCGACAGCCGGATACAGCTAAGTTGCTAAACAGAATCCTTGAAAAGGTTGAGAAGCTGGAAAAAGACGATCAGAAGTCTAACCGTGAAAGTGAAAACAACAAACCAAAGCCGTCGAAAACAAGTCGTCAAACTCCAAGGGGCCTCTGGCGAGGGACGTTCAGAGAGCCCAAGGGCCAGCGAGGCAGTAAGTCCCATTCCAGAGTTGGTAGGAGACGTTAATGTAAGTATGTGTTATGTTGATGATGTGCCTTGTTTATCTTTAGTTGATACAGGATCTCAAATAAGCACCGTAAGCGAGGGGTTCCGGGAAGAGTATCTGGATGGTTGTCCTATAAGAGAACTGGATGATATCTTAAGTATAGAGGGTGCTGGTGGACAAAACGTACCGATTTTAGGATACATTGAGGCTGATATCTCTTTTCCTGAACAAACATGTGGAAGTCAGCGACGAGTTCCCACCCTGTTGCTTGTGGTCCGCAACACATCTTTTAACAAACAGGTGCCGATAGTGATTGGAACCAATGTCATAAGAAAATGCAAAGAAGACTGCATTGAGGACTTTGGTAGTTGTTTTATGCAGAAAGTTAAACCCGATTTAGCATGGAGATCAGCGTATCAGTACTTGAGTTATGCAAGACGTAAGTATCATAAGATCTTTAAAGGAACCAAGCTTAAGACACAATCATCAGCGCCAGTGACTGTCCATCCTAATGAAACGATTGTTTTGTGGTCAGCGGTACAGACGCGGAAGATTGGTGGTACTGTAACTGCACTAATTGAGTACTCGGATAGTGTTCCCTCTGCTCTACAAATCGTGCCTGCCGTGGTAAATGTCAAAATGGATGGTAGCAAGAGTTTTATACCAATCAAGGTTCATAATGGTTCCACAGCTAATGTAACACTTGCCCCAGGTACTGCACTTTGTTCTTTGCAGCAGGTAAGTATAGTGGACAGTATGGACACCACGGAAGAATCTGAAGTTTCCAGTCAGCCTTCTTCATTAGTAGTCGACTTTGATAAGACAAGAATGGATCACGAGCAAGTAGAGGCCGCAAGAGAGACGCTGGAAAGATGGAATCACATCTTCTCACAGGGACCAAATGACCTAGGTTGTACCGCTTCTGTCAAACATCGCATTCGGCTTCAAGATGAAATCCCATTCAAGCAAAGACACAGACGGATCCCTCCTTCCCAATATGACGAAGTTAGGCAACATCTCAAAGACATGCTTGACAGCGGGGTGATCAGAGAATCGCACAGTCCTTATAGTTCGCCTGTTGTGTTGGTAAGAAAAAAAGACGGATCTTTGCGCTTTTGTATTGATTTTCGGAAGCTGAACTCCAAGACAGTCAAAGACGCCTATGCCTTGCCGAGAATGGAAGAAGCTTTGGAGACGATGGCAGGATGTTCCTGGTTTTCTACGCTGGACCTCAAAAGTGGCTATTGGCAGATCGAAATTGACGAGGCTGATAAGGCTAAGACAGCTTTTACTGTCGGACCTTTGGGTTTTTTTGAGTGTAACCGCATGGCATTCGGACTTACCAATGCGCCAGCGACCTTCCAAAGACTTATGGAACACTGTATGGCCGATCTTAACTTTAACAAGTGCATCGTTTACATTGACGACATAATCATCTATGCAAGAACCTTCGAGGAGCACTTAGAACGTCTAGAAGCAGTGTTCGCGAGACTTGAGAAGTATGGATTAAAGTTGAAATCTTCGAAATGCTCGTTCTTCAAGGAAAGAGTCAAATATCTTGGACACGTCATCTCACAGGAAGGTATTGAAACCGACCCAGAGAAGGTTAGTGCAATTAGAGACTGGCCGGTACCACAAAATCTGGACCAGCTCAGAACGTTACTTGGTTTTTGTGGCTACTATAGAAAGTTTGTCCCGGCATTCTCAAAACTCGTCAAACCTTTAAATGATCTAGTGACAAGCTTGCTTGGAAAGCCTGGGAAGGGTAAGAGGCAGCTCAAGACCGAAGATTGGGTATGGTCGGACGATTGCCAGTCTGCATTTGATGGTGTTGTTCAGATATTGTCATCTCCAACAGTACTCTCTTATCCGGATTTCAAATCGCCATTTATCGTCAATACGGATGCTAGTCACGACGGATTAGGAGCAACGTTGAGTCAAATTCAAGAAGGCGTGGAAAAGGTAATATGTTATGCAAGCAGGGCTCTGAGAAAAGCTGAAAAGAATTACCCCGTGCATAAATTGGAATTTCTAGCCTTAAAATGGGCTATTGTCGACAAATTTCATGACTATCTTTATGGGCATCATTTTACAGTGAGAACCGATAACAATCCTCTTACGTATGTGACGACAACTGCACGACTGGACGCAACCGGTCATCGTTGGCTTGCGTCCTTGGCTGCTTATGATTTTGACATAGTTTATCGCTCTGGAAAGAAGAACCAAGATGCCGATGCTTTGTCTCGCCGACCTCATGAAGTAGAAACCGAAGAAGAGCGTACCATCACAAGACAGGAAATGGCTGCAATGTCAAATGGTATCATCACAAGAGACAACACGAATCAACCCTCATTAATAGAGAGCTTCTGTATGAGCGAAGTTGGTGTCAACATGGCAATGGGAATTTGTACTGAAGGTGCAACATCAAATTTACCCTCTCTCACTATCGACGAGCTCAGATTACACCAAGAAAGTGATCCAATATTAGCAAGAGTTATTCAACTTTTGAAGAGTACAAGGGTGACAAGACGTGCTGATTTGATGAGAGAAGAAAAAAATGTGCGAGACTACCTTAGAGAATTTGAACGACTGCGTCTAGTCGATGGGGTCTTGCATCGCGAGCGTGGTGAAGGTGATCAAGTAACGACTCAGTTGGTGATACCAGAAGCTTTAAAAGTAAAGGCGTTCCAAGGAATTCACGACAATATGGGGCATTTTGGAATTGAAAGGACATTGGCCTTGGCCCGTTCCAGGTTCTTTTGGCCAAGAATGACAAAAGAGCTGACACAAATGGTCAGAACCTGTAAGCGATGTGTACTAAGAAAATCTCCTCAACCCCACAAAGTTGCACCATTGGTACCAATCGTTTCCACATCTCCAATGGAATTAGTATGCATCGATTATCTGAAACTTGAAAGATCTGCAGGTGGCTACGAAAATGTTCTGGTTATTACAGACCATTTCACCCGTTACGCTCAAGCGTTTCCAACTCTTAATCAGACCGCTAAAACAACTGCTCGCGTTTTGTTTGAGAAGTTCATTGTGCACTACGGCTTTCCGGAGAGGTTGCACAGCGACCAGGGGAGGAACTTTGAATCCCAGATAATCCAACAACTCTGTAATCTGGCTGGTGTGGAAAAGTCACGTACGACCCCATATCATCCAAGTGGGAATGGTATGTGTGAGCGGTTTAACCGCACACTGCTGCATATGCTTGGTACTTTGCCTGAGAAAGACAAGAAAAACTGGAAAGACGCTATTGCACCTGTGGTCCATGCATACAATGCTACAAGACATGAATCGACGGGGTTTTCGCCTTTCTACTTAATGTTCGGAAGAGAGCCTAGACTCGCCATTGATGTTTACTTGGGTCTTACGCCTAATAATCGCACGAAGGTAGGGAGTTCATCAAAGTTTGTAGCGGATTTGAAGCGAAGACTTAGCCAGGCATATGAAATTGCCCAGAGGAATTCAAGGATGGCATCAAAACGACACAAGAATATCTATGACCGAAGACCAATGGTATCTAGTCTTAAGAAGGGCGATAGAGTTTTATTGAGGAACCTGACCCCAAGTGGCAAGCTTGACAATTTCTGGGAGAAGGATACGTATGTGGTTACGTCTAAGCCCAATAATGATTTACCAGTGTTTGAGATCCAAAGAGAAAATGGACAGGGTCGTAAGAGGATGATCCACCGAAATCATTTGTTGCCATGCCCCTTCCCTCCTGACAGCACAACCCAGGATGTGTCGGATGTGTCACAAGAAAGCAGCACTTCCATACAAGTTCCCAGAAGATCAGGTCGTGTTCGGAACAGACCAAGATGGATGAAGGACTTCACCACTTAAAAAAAAGAAAAAAAAGGGAAACGTGTAACAGCGAATTGTTTCGTGTATGTTTAAGTAACTCTGTTTGTATTGTGCGCGTGTCGTATTGTGTGTGTTATGTGGGTATTCCCTCGGGGTTGGGTATATAAGGGTCTGGTCGAGGTCGGGAGGGTGGATTTCTTGGGGCTGGCTAAAACAGTCTAGATGAGCGTTTGATAGTACTCTTTGCTAGTAAGCAAACGAAAGGACAAGACCGCCCGAATATACAGTTACATATAGTTATACATAGTTATCACACAAGAGAGTAAAATCTTTTGTTACATTAACATAAATATGAGGAGAACAATAATCAGTATATCTGAATACAGTGTAGGAATTTATCTGCAAGTGATTAAAAGTGCAAACTAGCAGAAACCAAATTTGTTTGACACGAAAATGCTATAATGGGACTGGAGACTGCTATGTGGAGTTTGTTGTTGTAGAGTTTAGATTGATTTGTCTTCATTTTACAAATTGAAACATTTAGCAATTTTGTAGTTATGATAGCAGTTTCTATTCAATATTTTGTTGAAGAAATGTTTCAGTACTTAAGTTGTGTTGTTCAATGAACTGAACAATTGTTTAGTTTCATTCTGTATATAATATCTCCTTACAGATTACCTCTAATATGAAAACTGTAATTTTTTTAACTATATAAAGTCATGAAGATGAGAATGGAGTGAGTGAATCTTTGATGGTTTCCATAAAATGTCAAGTAAAGTTTGTTCTATTTTGTATAGTTCTTTCCTTGGTATGGTCTTCTTGGTCTTAAGTGCATTTCTTGTTGATTCATTTCTAAGCATATTGTTTTCTTTCAGTATGGGAATGCAGATCAAGGGAATCCAGAAGTCATTTGAATTTGAATAAATAAAAAATTCTAGTAAATCAAGCAGAACAGATATTTAATTTCAGTACATAACCTTTTATGTGGATAGATGTCATAAAGTTTGTATATATTGTTTGTAGAATGCACTGAATTTCTTCTCTGCAAATATTGGTTTCATGAAATGGAGATTGATAATGAAGAAACGACAACTGTAAGTGTTTATAGTTTGTTGTTGTCAAATATCTCTTTCCAGGAACCTCTTACCTATAATAAACAAATATACCGATATGAGTCTATACAAAGTCAAGAAAATGAGAATGGAGAATCAAAATTCAATGACTTTCAATGACCTTTTCCATGATTATTTCCTATATTCCATGACTAACATTTACTTTTCAAAACTGGAACATTTGCATATGTGGGTTTTGTTATTTCCAAGAAACTAGATTACTTTGCAGTGGACCCCCCCCCCCCCCCCCCCCCAAAAAAAAAAAACATTTTTTTCCCTAATAAAGATAAATGAAGCTACCAATTCTTTTTCTTGTGATATTTTCCATGATTTTCGATGACCTTAATCTAAACTCCATGACTTTCCAGGCCCGCATGGAATATGAAATCATGAAATTCTATGACTTTCCAGGTTTTCTATGACCCGTAGAAACTGTGATAGTCTCAAATAAAGTTTGAATAGGGAATATTGTCCTTCAAAGGCCTTCTGATAGCATGGTCACGACTATTTGCAATCTTTCTCATTGAGGTCGTTAATTTATTCATTTTCCGATCATTTGGGATCGGCCCCGAAGATACCGGAAGTAGTGTTACTTGATTGTTACTTGATCTATGAACCTTTGACTTTGACAGTAAGCCGTATTTAGAGTTTTATTAAAGTATTTTTTACTTTCAGTGAGATTTTCTTTTGTGTTCTATCAAATCTAAATGATATAGTGCTTGCAGTCTTGAATCGTGCAAGCTTTATTTGTACTATCTTGTACGGACCTAGCTGAGATGGATTGCAAAGAGACTCTTTGCAATCTTTCTCATAGAGGACTGAGTCATGACATCCGGGTCACGTTCACGGGAAGTTTTGGCGCAAAATAAGAAACTTGTAGAAATTAAATTAAAAGGGCATCGACTGCTATGGGAGGAGCTGCAAAGGAAAAATGTTGACCATGCAGGTGGTACGAGGATAGCATATGATGGGATTCCCTTCATAGTTCATGGAGTAAAAGTGTTAGATTGCCAGCATGATAAACATGTCAAATGAAAAGCAAAGAAAAAAAAAGCTTATAACAAAGTAGGAAAGCACTGACAGTATACGCCATTGTTGTTGTTGTTGTTGTACCTTTATCTTTGTTCTTTCTTTTATAAATCTGGTTTAGTCCTCAATTGTACTTTTCCTCATTTCTTTTTTCTTTTCTTTTCCTTTCCTTTCTTTTCTTTTCAGTTCTTTTCTGTTCTTTTATTTTCTCTTTTCTTCTTTTCTTTTCTTTTCTTTCTATCTCTCTCTTTTTTTCTTTCTGCTATTCTGTTTGGATAAAAGATCTTATACCACAAAACTGCTGCCATTTATTGCAGGATGCCGACTTTTGTTTTAAGAAGCCAAGGTTGATGGTGCAGAACACTAAGAAATTCGATTGCAAGGCCCAAATAGTAGTTAAAGATATTTTGAAATTTCCTGATTATATGGTAAATTAATAGCATCCATCGAAAACATGTTGCATGTTGTAAGTAATCCTATAAGATTTGAAATATTGTTTCAGGCCAAAAACAATACTGAGTGGTGTAAGAGACAACAAACAAGTTTACTCCATGATGCCATTGAAGAAGGCAAAGTCCCTAATTATGAAAGGAAGTTTTACGTCTGCTTTCCTTCACAGACTAGTCATACAGGTCATCCTCTTGGCGAAGTAAGATAATCCTGCACCTTCTATGTCCAGTTTCAATATAATTCTAAAGACGTCATTTAATGATTGCACGCCCACTAAAAATTACACATCAATGCTTATTATTTTCCCAAAATTTCAAATATAATCTCAATTTGCGTTTATTGAATTTTATCTCTCAATGACTACATCGAAAGTACACAAGTCATGCACTCATTTGAACCTTTCGTTTACCAATATGAGAGTTGTAACAATAGTGTTTTCGTTGACAGGCGGCACAGATATCACACAGCATTGATAAAAAAATGTTTAAAAACTCCACGAAATGGTGTCAGAGGGCATGCGAAATCCAAAGGAAATGAAGAGACACATTAGATCTTTTGTCCAAAAGGAACTTTTCCACCGTGAGACTCCACCTCCTAAGGAAAATCAGTTTCTACCCGCGTATGAAAGATCTGCATAACCACATTTACACGGCGACAGTCAATTTAAGATTTTCTAAAATTGAACAAGTGAATGTCGATCAGAAGATCAAACAATGGCTGGATGAAGGCAATTTTGTATTCCTGTCTGACATCATGTGAAGCGTGGTGTACACGTGCTGTACAAAGAAGAAATGTGCAGAAAAGGGGAGCCTTTTCTTAGCGAAAGCCATTTTGTGAACAGAATGTGGAGAAAAGAATTTTACAATGTCATAATACCAGAGGTACGAAAATGATGACATCAATGTTGAGCATTGTATAGTTAATTTCTTCCAGTTCTTTACTATTACATCATTGCTTGACAGGAATCCAGATTCACAAAATGTACAATTTGTGTATATTTGAAGCAACAACTACAAAATTCACGGCTTAACCGGGCCGAGAGATCACGCTTGACCAATATGAGGAAAGTCGGTGATTATTGCGGTGATTATTGTTTGTAGGGCTGAGAGACGTAATTATTATCTCCATGGTGTAAAAGCACATCTAGAGCCAGAAAAATATCTCTCCATCATACTTGATGGTATGGACCAAAATAAAACTCATTTACCGTGCTTCACTGGAACAACGAAGGTAAAATTCATGTGGTTGCTGCAAGCAGCAAGGGACATCAATTATTAATGTGGGTTTTTTTTTCTTTTCAATAGGTGGATGACACTCTGTGGAAGTTGAAAACGCACTTAACAGGAGTGCTTGTAAATGCAAGATCTAGAGCGTACGCTTATATTGACATCTGTGAATTTCCACATGATCCCAATTTGACTATTAACCTGCTTCTAGACGTTCTGTTAAAAGAACAAAAAAAGGTTATTAAATGTTCCATGTCTCAGATGTTTTTCAATGAAGATGTTCTGAATGAAAGTATAGGGCCAAACAAAAAAATATTTGTGTTTCCGGTTGCGCGACCGACCGTTAAAATTTCCTGCCGACTCAAAACATTTTTATGGCCCGAAAACTCACCACAGGAATCCCGCTTAACTTAGACTCTCCATCCAGCAAGGAGTCATGGGATAGCACTTCTCGAGAGCAATCATGGCGTGTCAGAATTCTGGCAACTCTTTCAGTGTTTTTGCTTTAAAAATCCAAAAATGCACCCATGGAGACGAACAAAGGCAATAAGCCACTTCACGCTTTTGCCCGCCATTTTGAATTGGGGCAAACGCGGCAAAATTTATAGAAATCTGAATCACTTTGACTTACCATAACTCGGCTCATTTTTATCGTATTTTTTCAAAATTAATTGTTTTGAAAAGGTATTGGCTTTGTTTTTTATGCCTGTCTACATGATAAATATTGGAAGACTACAAGACGAGAAAAAGAGGATTTTTGTTTTCAAAATAAAACGTTCGGCACTTAAACATTTAGAACATTCGCGAAAAAAAGATGAAACTTGAAAAAAGTACTTAAAATACTTGTACGAGTCTTATTTTCATTTCGACACAAGGCATGTATGTCTGCAAATCATTGCAGTTTAAATATTGAAAATCCGACAAAATCGAGTTGAGTTATGGTAAGCCAAAGTGATCCAGATTTCTATAAATTTTGCCGCGTTTGCCCCAATTCAAAATGGCGGACGAAAGCGTGAAGTGGCTTATTCAATTTGGGTGTACTTGTCTTGTCTTTAAACTGTATTTAGACCACAAAAAAAAAAAAAAAAAAAAAAACCGACCTACCGACTATAATTATTTTTCTCATGCAACCAGAAACACAAATATTTTTTTGTTTGGCCTAGTATATAATTAACACTTATTGACTGGGACTGAGGGAAACAGTATGTACATACTGCTTTCCCGAGGTCCCAGTCAATAAGCGTTTTGTTATATACCAACTGTCAAAGAACAAAATAAAAAGCAAAACGTCGCTGCCTACAGTTAAGGTTTTTTAAGATTTTTTTTAAAAGTTTTTTTAAGAATATTCTGGTGAGCTGACCAGGTCGTAGATGTTGGACTCGGAAATGAACTACATTCACTGCCATTCAAAGTTATGGGTACATGCTACGATGAAAACAGGCAACAAGCCCTTGAAGATGCTCACAACTGCATGTATGAACACAACAGACGCGTCTTTGCTAAACTCCAACCAGAGCCAGAAAACATTCGTGATGAAAATGCTATTGCAGTTTATGTGGCTTGTCCCTCTGAACCATATAAAAAAGGTTATATTTGCAAGGAATTGACACAATACATTAGACCTCATCTGGAAAGTTCTGATTTTAAAGTGTCAATTGGAAATATAGGTTTTCGAACGACATTTAGATTAGTACGTTTTGATGCATGTATCACACTGACAAAAAAGGGTGCATGGCCTAATCCAGTTCTTTGTTGCAAGCAAGCCCAAAGGAGTCAATTTTGGCTGCTGAGAGCGCTGCTCTCATGAAGTTACAAGAAATCGAAGCAGAAGAAATGAAGATCCAACAGAGAAAAGCACAGCTAGAACTCTAACTTAGCATGGATAAAGTCAAAGCAGAGGAAGATGCCCTACTGCAAGCAATAAAATCTGCAGATGTAACCAAACCAACAGTAAAGGCTGAACTGCCAAACGCTCTGGTAAATGACGAAGTGAAGCCTTTCACACAAAAGGTTGAGCTTCCAGGACAAATGGACAAATGCTTGTCCAGTAGCAACATGAGGTAATAAGCACCCTCACACTCCCACAGCAAGAGCTGCAAGTGTTAAGCTGAGATCCGATAGAATACTTCGAATTTATCTGTGCATTTGAGAATTTGATAGAGAGGAAAACAAAAATTCCAAGTTCACGTATCTATTATCTGGTACAATACACCGACAATGTGGCGGTTAAAAGAAGGGCTGTTTGTTTGCCAAATTCACTGTCATGCACCATGTGCTCCAGGTAAGATCATGTATGATTTACAACATATACTTTATAGTTCAGTCAGGATTTTATTAAAATTTTTTTCCTATCCCTGTTTTTAATCTGTATACTTATAT
Organism: Telmatactis stephensoni; assembly: GCA_029948255.1. Lineage (NCBI taxonomy): Eukaryota > Metazoa > Cnidaria > Anthozoa > Actiniaria > Isophelliidae > Telmatactis > Telmatactis stephensoni. The sequence goes on along the minus strand of JALIZF010001621.1, from coordinate 100,875 downwards.
ATAGCATATATTTATTTTATTACAGGCAATGTAAAGCTGATAGAGAATTCCATAGAAAGATTTGATCTTAGTAGCTCATTGTTTGCCGAGTGTGAACAGTGTGGCATGAAGGAGTTCATGGCTACAGGAGACCATATCGGTGACCAGGAAAACCCAAGGACTACACAAGGAAAAGATAGAAATCGACGAGTTGTGTATGGAGCTTTTGAGATGGGCATTGGTAGGGAAGGAATTGCCAAGCTGTGTGAAGTTCTGAATATGCCATTCAATATATCAATTGACACTTGGTATAATCATGAAGACATGCTAAGTGCTGCCCATGATAAAGTGACCAAGCAACAGCTTCACATTAATGCAAGTGAAGCCAAAAACCTTGCATTAGCTGAAGAAAACCTTGCAGGTGACAAGGCAGCTTTTGCAGATATTCCTGTGGCATTTGACAGTACATGGTCAAGAAGAGGATTCACAGCAAATCACTGTGTTGGATTTGTGATATCAGCTGTGACAGGAAAGGTTATTGATTTTGAAGTGTTGTCCAAAACCTGCAATCAATGTTCACAAATGCAAGCCAGAATGGACCACGATTCTTTTGAAGAATGGCTCAAAGACAACCAGTTCCAAGGCTCATATAAAGGATCCAGTCCTAGCATGGAAATGGAATGTGCAAAGCGACTGTGGGCTTGCAGCGAAGATTATGGTCTTCATTATAAATGGATGATCACTGATGGTGACTCTAAAGCATACAATGCTGTATGGAACATCTATGGTACATATGAAGTGTTGGACTCAGCTGACAAAAAATACATTGCATGGAAAGAGTCTGCTGAGTACACAAAATGGGAGGATGAACATCTCCAAGGTACGACTGACTGTGATCGGGTCTTTAAACTTGATTGCATAGGCCATGTCCAAAAAAGACTTGGAAAGGCCTTGTATGAATTTCAAAAAACTGGTACTAAAATGGGTGATGGCAAGTCAGTCAAAGGAAGTAATGGTTGGCTGACTAAAGTTGCCATAGAAAAACAAAAAAGAAATTATGGCAAGGCAATTTGCAATAATGTTAAAAAGAAGGTCTTATTGACAGCAAATGAGAGACAAGGCTGTTGAAGACGTGCAGCAGGCTATCAAAGCTGGCCTTTATCATAGCTTAAAGATTCCAGTTAAAGAGAGGCACCAGTACTGCCCCAATAATTCTTGGTGCAAATTTAAGAAAGGATTAGAATGCAAAGACAAACCTCACCATCTCGATGCCATCTTTGAAGCTCCTTTATTAAAGATCTATAATCGATTAAGTGAGCCAGCCCTGCTTCAAAGATGTCTACCTGGGTATACCAACAATGCAAATGAGTCCATCAATGCTCTTGTGTGGAATAAATGCCCAAAGCACAAGTGGCATGGGAGAAAGAGAATCGCACTGGCCGCATCTGCTGCTGCCCTTCATTTTAGTTGTGGCGCCACAAAAAAACATAAAGTCATGAAAGAAGCAGGACTTGAAGTTGGAGAATTCACAACCAAATCAAGTGAAAGGAGAAATTCTGGGACAATTAAATAGGCAGTAAAAAGAAGTGGAGAAAAACACAAGAAATACAGACTAGCAAGAAGACAAGCAAAAGCCAAGGAAGAAGAACTTCGAGTCCGAAGGGAAGGAACAACATATGAAGCTGGTGGTTTTAACATTGAACCTCTCATAGAGCCACAAAAGATAAAAAGAAAGAAGAAAATGCAAATGCAGTGAAGGCTAGAAGTGTGGTTGTTGGAATACCTAAGTTGAAGTAGGTTAAGTAACCCTCATTTTTATCTATGTGCAATGTCAACTTTAACCCTTCTTTTCTCCAAATATGCAAATTGCAAGTTTTTCGGCTTGCCCCTCAAATATCTCAAGAACAATTTAACTCATAGTTACCAAATTGTGTGCAATTATTTGATTTATCACTGTCTACAAACCTATTGAGCCATTTTGAAATTTCTTTATAGAACAAAAGTTATGATTGTGAACATTTTTTGTCCAAAAAATGGTTGCCACAATGGACAACACCCAAAAAGGCTCAATAGGTTTATAGAATATGTTGTGTATGTGCCTTGTGCCAATTAATAGCTATATGGCACTCAAATCGAAAGAGAATTTTGAGGGGAAGCAAGGAGCATTGTAAAATGGATTCCCGACTTTGTTAATAATTAACTTCATTTAAGACAATACTAACTGTGGTCCATGTCAACTTACTCATAACTCATTAGTGAATGTGTGTGCTAAGTTTAAACTGCTTTCTTAAAATTGTCATTTTTTATGGAATACTCAATCTCTCTATCAAATTGCTGTAAAAAGTAACCAGAATGCCCCCTTAAGTGCTGCTTTACCTGTAGGGGCTACCTTAAGAACTTTAATGTCATCTGGATTTTCATCTGGAATACTGTATAGTATAATAAAGTACTTAACCAGAGCTTCACATAAAGCATTATTGACAGTTGTCTTACCAACTCCTGCTCCACCTGATAAAAAGAGTGTTATTTGGTTATTTTTTGGTTTTCAAAGAATGCAATACATGGTAGAAAAACTCAGTCTGTTTTTTTTATTTAGTGATTGTACTAATTAGTCATAGTAACTGTACATGGTGATGTGGTGAGGATCGCTTTTATGTTATTATTCAGACCTTTAAAAACTTCTGTTCGGACTCAGTGCTAGCTCTTAACGAATATCCTGGCTTTGCAAAAGTTAGGCTGGGTGATAAAGATTTTGGCTCGCATGACGTTTTCGCTAATAACCTTCTTCTGGCAGGAAAACTTCGTGAAGGTCATCGATCCTCCAACAGGAAGTCCTATAGGCACACTATACTTTTTGTTCTCGCTACTAACAATAACTGTAATATTGATCTTTATAATTCATACCAAGATTCAACATTCAATGACATTTATAGATGTACTATAAGAAATGTTTATAGAAACCGACATGTTCGTGCACGTTTTAGGGACAGGGAACCGTTGAGGATCTCTGTAAAGAAGCTTTTCAAAAGTTTGGGAAAAAGAAAAGTCAGGCAAAAATATGAGATTATTATCAGGAAATCAACTCCTGTATCGTTCAAGTTATATGAGTATTGTAGCTGCCAGAACTAACAGAGGTTGCGGATACTCTAAAGCTCTCAACAGTCACACAGTCTCTTGGTACAAGTTAGAATTATTCAAACTCAACGGGTTGATTGAAGGAATTTAATATTTACAGAATCAGACAAATAATCAACTTTATGTACAATGTTCTTTTGATGGTGTTGGTAGAATCGACAATTTCGGGACGCGATACCGAAACTATACGATGGCAATATTGATGGAAATTTGCACAAGGCAATGTTCGTGGTTGAAGTTGTAGATGAGTTAGCGATGATAGATGATGCCAAATACGTAGCTCAAGTACGTGGGTCACAATCGTAGCTTACGTTACGAGTTCTTAGTTGAGTTTGAAGTTTGAGTTCGTAGGTTCGAACTGAAACAGGAACATGAAATACAATTGTGGATTCTACCTTGACAATACATGGAATGGCATAGCAAAACAATACAATGATAAAGCATCAACAATCTTGCGTTTGCATGTGGCACAATGTGCAAACTATTCCGGCAATAGTCCACTCCGAAGTAGACTCAAAGGTATGTCACGTGCATACGCTATACGACTTAAATCAACTTAAATTACTATATCAAATGGTATTGCATTGAAGTGATAAATATAACATTAACATTTAACTAGTTCTGCAACAATGTGTAATCCTCGTTATGTGATATCATAGTTGTCTTAGAAACTTGACATAAAACTTAAATATGGCAGAAAAATAGTGAATTAATTGTAAAACTTACGTACTTTGGTTTACGCTTGCACCAAGTTCAATCGATAGAAGATATAGAATACCATGAGCAAAGTGTGGATAGAAACGTTGCGTTGGCCAAAATGCCCAGAAATCCTCATAGGATAGCGTCCACACAATAACTGATTTGCACTCTATAGCGACTTAGATTTATAGCTAGTAAAACGTGATTAGGATGCATTTACGTAACGCTGAATCATTTCCTAAATATGCTAATGGAAAGTTCTATTTTAACGTGGGATAGTTAACGTGAGCTATGCTTAGGGCGTTGCGGAAACTATGCGCACAAACCTTAGGGCTGTTCCCTGCGGTACGGATGTAGGAATTACAAACTAAGCATATACAGGAAATAAGTAGGGTTTTTTTTGTCAAACAAGGTTTAGTCATATCGACAATGATTTCATGTATGCACTTGATGGCTACAATATATTTAGAAATGACTATGCTTCCACTACAAATATAAGACCTTATGGTGGTACTGCTATCTATACCAGATTAGATTATTATCCTGGATATCCACAAATCCAATCTAGCATTGCCATATTTGGCAACAGCTTTGATATGGCAGTAAAATTTCACACTCAACTTCCATTGTAATTGTACACAATGATCATAGCAGAAGTATGTCAACAGTCTGCTCCTTTATATCGTGTTTATAGTGATTTTCTCAATTCCTCTGGTACTTACTGACAGAAAGTAACTGTTGTAAGGAACCATTCGAATTTAAAGAAAATTCATTTTTTAATGAATTTCATGGACAGATTCATGCAATAGATCCAAAGCGTCTGCACGATGGAAGTGGCAAACCAATATTTTTTTACAAGCAAAGCAAAAGGGATAAGGTATTCGTCGCTTCAGCCTTTGGATTGATTTCAGGCATTTTAAGACAGCAACAGTTGTATGTTGTCAAAAAATTGGCATTCATTCCATACGCCGTCGATGAAATCAACAAGCTCGACCTCGTTCGTGGAGATAATAATGGCGGATCTTCTTCGCCCGCTCAAACGTGTAATTCTCCATGGGTTTCTTCTGTTGGAGACTCATTTGACAGCTTCAGTAGTTCGATTTTGACTTCAACACCAAAAAATTCAGGATTCACCTCACTGAAGAAGAGCATAGAGTCCATTGTGTACGAGAACGAGCGAAGACTATGTTCTGTAAGATCCAAGAGGACTATGACGAAAACGAGTCTCTGGAAGATGTTATAGCAGAATGTTGTGCCAGCAATCCCCTAACGAAACCGGCAGCAGCGAGAGAATGTATACAGCAAGCATTTCAGAAAGTCTGCTCCCAGAAGGGTGTAAAAAAGGCATTGGAAGGAACATGTTCAAGCCATGAGAGTTCCGGATTGGCAGCTTTTGCTTTTTAAGCTTGAATTAAAAATATCTGACCATGGCTGGCAAACCATGACGAATTTAACGCAGCTTGGTCGGACAGGGGTTTGTATCTTTATTTATTCTAACCTAAAAATTTGTTTTCAGTAATCGATGTTGATTATACATGTAAGTAATTTCTGGTTCAATTTTATTCCTTGTTCACTCTTTGTTTATGGCTCTATATGGTAATGAGCGTAAAATGGGCTTGGTAAATAACTAAAGAAACTACAGCTGATCAGTGTTGTATAGGGTCAGTGAAATATATTTGCTAATTTTGCTATTGTGGTTGTATTATATAATGACTTTTATTATTCATGTTGTGGGAAATGCTTCATTTAACTGAAGCAGGCATAATAATAAAGTGAGCAGATAATTACTCACAATTATTTTTGTCAAGTTTGCATTGTAAATTAGCTTAAATGTAAAATTATTATACATTGTATATTCAGTCATACAAATCTTGTGAGGACATAGTAGTATTAGTTAAAAGATCAATATTCTCGAATTTTAATCAGTCATTCAACAAAGAGCTAGTAAGTCCAGATGTGACTACAAAGACTGTTTTGTTTTATAGAAAGTTGTGGTTTACCTAGTTTGTCATTTCAACCTTGTAATATATAATTAGGAGCATTTTCATCATTAAGCGGAGAAAGTCTTAGCATTTAACTGAAGAGGTAGTACAATTTCAAAAGGAGCAGTTAACAGAGTCATTCAGTCAAGGAGTAAGTTTCTTAACCCAGGAATAGCTAGGAGTCAAGATCGGACGTAAGTGTTCATCTGCATTTATCTAAATTACTAGTTGTAAGCCTTTAACGTTTAGAAGCTTAGAGAATTGTGTATATTTATTCTGTAGTTTTTACCGCATGAAGGTGCATGTAAGCGCAAGTAGCACACGTAAGAAGCTATAGTCAGACGAATAAAGTAGTCCATTACAGCCCTACATGTTTTAAGGTGGTTATTACTGGCGAACTCCGGTGTCCACGGCATCGGGAACGCGACAATTTTGCTCTCTACATATTTAGAATTAATCAGACACACCAATACTCTTGAACACAAATCAGATGAAGGCATATCGATCAATGGTTTTTGGTAGGATCAGAGACCTCTTTGGTACTCAAGAAATCCCTGGACACAGCACTGGTTATCAAGTTAGCCTTGAACCAGTTCTTATTTGGTGTGCTAGGGAAATGAGGTTACACGGTTGTTCCTCAAAAGATAAGCTTGTGTTCAGTTTGAAGCTGGATAATCATCCATTTTATGGTAAACAATTCAAAATTGATGCATAGCATCATCTCTTTGTTATTATTAAGTTTGAATGAGAATATTTCAATGTCATTAAAACTCTATACTTATATGCATCTCTATTCTAAAATTACTATATATAGACAGGAGACAAGTTTTAGTTGCCATTGCACCACTGCATTCCCCTCTCCTTCCAGTTCAGAGCTCTAAAGCTATTTATCCTTTATCCTAGCGCTTAGAACAGACTTGAACAAGCGCTATAAAAAATTATATTATTATTATTATCCTTTAGCTATAGCCAATTGTGAAGAAAACAGGTATGAGCTGTTATTAATTTTATAGTTTGAAGAAAGAGTGCTCATTAGTCATGCAGTGACCAAAAGATTAGTGATTTGGTACCTGTAGTTGCTGGTATAACATGTGTCACCCAAAAATCTTCTTTTGATTCTAAGGCATGATCTGAAAGAGCTTTTGCAAGACCTCAATTTGCAAAAGAGGGCTTTAAAAAAAAGTGGTATAACTGTTGATGAAAACACTGGCAGGTAGAGTTTAAAGGTAAATGTCTGAGATTGATATTATCCTGTGTCATATATCTCAGTCCATGCAAAAAAGCACATACAGTCAACTTGAATTTAACTTGTACAATATTGTGGCCAATGGTACAATAAGTGCTTCTAAATGTTTCTGAAGTATGCATCAAAAGTATTCAAAGAAATGTTATATATAGCAAATTAAACTGATTGTAAATGGGAACCTTTAGTGCTTATTAGTTTATTGATAACACACTTTTAGTGTTTAGCAAACTCTGCTTAAAGTTTAATAATTCATATTTATGACTTATTCAAGTTACATTAGGTCTCAAAGCCCGGCCACCAGTAACCTACTAATTAGGGACACTGAACTAAACATAATATCACAAACATTTGTAATAATTTACTACAGCCAATAATACTCTCAATGATCTTGATATTCTTTATCTACATGTATCTCAGGGATGCCCAGCAGATTATAAAAGTAGAAATGAAAAGTGCTGTGCAACTCATTTTTCTGGAACCGAAGCAAATATTGGAGGGTATAATAATTATTATTGATCATTTATTTATTGTCATTCTTGCAACTGTAGATAGCTATAGGTTGTATTGTATAACCAACTAAATTGATATTTTTTGGTCAATTGTGCAACATGTTGAATGCATAATATTATGTAGCATATGTAATTGATTTAATACTGTTAACTGTCTCCACAGATTCACTGGTATACGAGATGATCTTGTGTTTCTTTTGAATGTGGAGCTCACATCAATTAATATTTGTAGTTTGCATTGTGAGCTCAGAAACACAGAACAACTCTTAAGGTCTTTTGGCTTGATATCTCATAGAATTGGAGCTTTAGACGAATACAATAAAGAATTAAAGAATTACAGTCCTGAGAGCTTTACAGGAAACAGAATCTCCATAAAACCCAGACCTGGCCAAGATCCTTCAATGGCTGCTGATAGAAACAGTGTTACTGTTGCATCATTTTCAGGTTTGATTGAATCAATTCATGTTCACTAGGAAAAGATTCTAGATCTCAAGTCTGTTTAGGTTAATTAAGTGTAAAGTGTTACTGACCTTTAAATCCTGGATGATGAGCACCATTTATTCTCTCTGTGATGCAGGCAAGCCATCCACGATAGGGTTGTACATTTTCCTTTGATAGGTATTCCGCTGTAGGAATGTTCACGGCCATTTGCATCGCAGAATGCCGGACAAAAAATTCATTTGTTAGCTGTAACCGATGCATGTTTAGGGTTTGGAAACTTACAAATCGATGTGGGCAACGATCGCAACCAATTGTGAAGGACATGTGGACGGCCTTTAAAGTTGGCGCAGTTCTTGACTTTGATACTAGGGACCTTAAGCATACCTGGACGGCGGCCTTGAGGATGGCTACCAGAAGTGAAAAAGGCCCAGCTAAAACTAATTTGCATAATCGCCTTGCCGTCCACCTCGCGTCGCGGCGATCATTTGACAGAGTTTGACGGTGTCTCAAGAGCGTGAGTATTTTTCTTAGTTTTTGCCTTGAATTTGTCCTAATTTGAAAGAAAATAACATGTTTTAAGTGAAATGGAGTCTGAAAATTATATTTACGAGAAAATATTTGTTTCGCTACTCTTTTTAGTGAAAAAAACAAAGAGGATTCAATACACAACATAAGCAGCATGGAAAAATCTGAAAATTCTTCAAAGAAAAGCGGGTAAATATCTTGTTTGACTTCATTATTTCCCTTGTTATATACGTTCCGTAAATGTTCTGAATAAAGGTCCCTTTGAAATATTTTGAGGGCTTTTTTGCATATATTTTAAGGGTCTTTTTTGTATATATTGAAATGTAAAATTGTTGTTCTTAACTTTTTCAGTGACAACAGAACAAACATGGACTGGACTGAAGATCATGAAGTCATCTTGTGCAGAGAAATCTTAGTCAGCGAGCCATATAGATTTAAACCTCGTACTGTTGACAGAGGAAAAATCTGGGACGAAATAGTTGAGAGATTAAATGCCATAAAAGATCCAAAATTCAAAGTTTCGAAGCGTTCAGTTCGAGAGCACTTCCAGCTCATGCTTTCAAAGTTCAAAGCAAAAAGAAAAGCCGAACTCCGTGCATCTGGAATTGAGGTTGAAGATACTGAGCTGGATGAGGCAATGGAAGAAATAGCGGAAAAATGGGAGGCAGCAGAAGAGGATCAAATAAGAGGCAAAGCCCCTGGGAAAAGGAAGGTCAAAGAGGATAAGTCAAATGCTGAGGACGTAAGGCTCAGAGCGACCGAGAAACTTAGTGAGACACAAAAGAGAAATGCTTTAGATGAGGGAAGCACTTCTAGCAAGCCAAAGAAAGCTAGACGAAGCGGCAGTGAAACTGTAGAATTCTTGCGACAAAAATCCGAAAGAGATCACGAATTTCGCCAAGAAGACCTGCGTTTGAGGCAGAAAGAGCAGGAAAATCAACAAAGACTTCAGCAACAGCAGCTTGAAATGATGAGAATGATGCAACAACAAAGTGAATCTATGATGTCATTGATGTCAAAGTTACTAAGCAAGTAGCTCTACAAAGTAAGCAGTTGGTTCACGCTGTTCCAAGATGTTTTATTTTAAATACAATGACTTGTTATTGTTTAGTTATAAAGTTCAGTCTTGTGTTTATATGATATCCTTCAAGAACTGCATACTACATATGAAAACCAAATTTACAAAACAAGATGTAGCTCTATTTGTTTTTTTGAATACTGATCTATATTTTTATATTTGAAACCAGTGAAGCTATTTTGAAAACTGTTTATATACCAATAAACAATTGTTACTCAGTGTGTAGATGAGAGTCCACTGGTGTGAGTCCAAGTGTTTATGTAAAATAGTCTTGTAGGGTTGGGGGATCTAGGTCAAAAAACTCAGCTGTTGTATTCCCATACAAACACGTAAGGGCATTTCTTAGTATAGCACAAATGATATACATTTTCCCAACACTGTTCAGACCAATTCTTAGGTTTTTCTTGTAATCCATAAACTTGAAGTAGCTTACTATATCCCCAAAAAGCCACTCAACTGCAACTCGCACTTGACTCATAGATGTATTTAAGGCCTGCATTTGTGGTGTTAAAACTACATTTCTGTACGGTGTTATCAGCTGAATCCTGTTAGGATAGGCTGGATCGCCATATATACACATAACTTGGCCTGTAGGTGATACAGCGTGTTGCTGGAGATCACGAAAGAGCATTGAGTCAGCCAACATACCTGCATCATGCTTCTTCCCCTCTGGAAAAAAGTTAAAATATTAATTTACACCAACCAATTTTGATTATTAGTTATGCATTTTGAAACTTACCGACTGGTCCATACATGTTGGCAATTAAACCATTTGGAAGAGCTAGTGACTGGAATTTTAATGCATGGACACGTTTGTGTCCATTGTATACTAAACGTTGATGCTGCCCTGGACGACTTATTGGACGCACGGTCCCGTCAATAAACCCAAAACAATTATCAAGCGCTGCTCCCTTGTTGTGAACTGCATTTGCATATTGTTGAAGTTGTGCTGGCTGTAAAATATCTGGATTCCATTGAAGTATTCTGTGGCTGTGTGTATCATAGATGTAATCCAGTACCTCATTATTTATCATACACTGAGTACAGGGACAGGCCTTCCAAATCGTGCTATCATATCTGAATATCGGCATGGATAGGCCAGTCTTCTCAGAAGAATACAGAGACCTTCCATTCCGTCACTTATAGAGCGCTGCTGGCACTTGAAAACGTCAGGAATATCGAGAGCCTCAGCGAGAACCTGAAGGTCATGTTTGTGTACTCTGAATTCGGCGACACACTCTGAATCCTCCATGTCATCCAAGTCAAATCTGTTGTAGTCTTCATATGGCAGGTCAAGATTTTTGGAAGTATTCAAGTCATAAAGAAGTAAATACTCATATTCTGAAATCGTATCATCGAAAAAATCTAGTGTTAACATATGTCAAGCAACTCGGAAAGAAGCCATCACAAAAATAGGGCAACCGTCGACGCGCGTCTGCTTAAGTTTATTTTTCGTGCCATAAGACGGCGTTCTAGACTCATTCCCTCTCGGCCTAACATAGCCGTCCTCAAGGCCGCCGTCCAGGTATGCTTAAGGTCCCTACTGAACTCGAGGAAGACGTGAAGAAATGGTACTAGCAGCTCCAAGTCCATTTGATTAAACCTACTGTATTGCAAAATCGATGATGATATCTCATTTTTGTGGTTGCTGGCTTAGTAGCCAAGCAACCATAATGCCATCACCTGTGTAAGTCTGTAAACTCTTACGATGGGAGAACGAAGTTGACACGAAGTCAGTATTCGGGAGGCATCGGATGGTTACGAAATTGGCTGAGGTTTGTTTGATTACTTTTGGACGATTTCAAGAAAGTATGTATTTCAAGAAAGATCTGCCTTTTATAGTCAAAAGTTGCTATTATTCTATAAATATTTCTGCTTGAGCGAAAGATCTTGCAAGTTTTTTGATAAACATTGAGTTTACAAAGACATTCTGAACGAACTGAGAAAACCCGTACAAGCATGGACAACTATTGAGAGCTTGTCAGATTATGGAGTGAGTTCATACCACTTAGAATAAAATAATCTTGTGCTATTTTGCATGCACAGCCAGATATAGCTTTCAGCGATGTACACAAGTTCTTTTTGAGTTGTGATTTGGCAGATTTCTGTAATGTTTGTGGAGAATTTCCAGCGCTGGTCGATCGCACTGGCGATTGCTGGTTCTACTAGAAAGCATTTTAAAATAAGAACATTTTTTTTTTCTAATTTTCCTATATTTCTTTGCAATCCTGCCAAAAATTTCACTGTTAATTAGTTTTGAAACCTCGAAATGTTTACTCTTTGAAGTTTAAACAAAGGGAGCCCAAGCTCTCCGTGAGTGAACTGGGGTTTTTCAATAAAACATTTTCTAATAGAAATATTCAAATAAAATTTACTTTTCATATATGGTGTCTTTGTGCATCCTTTAGGTGTGTCTCTATCGAGTATTGGTCATTTTTACAATTGAGTCGGGTGCTCTTTTCAAGTATCATATTTTTGTTTTTGTCACGGTGTTGTCATATCATGCAAGGTGTGCAGAATCCCCATTGTATACCCTCATATGAAATCTTGGAATCTTGATTTTCTTGCGAAGAACTTTCATTTATGTGCTTTACTTTTTATTTTTTATAAACTGTATTTAGTTACTTCAAATTACACCTATTTTCAAAATTACGCAACCTTTGCAGACGACACTTGAATGGCTTTTTCAGTGTTTTGACTACCGTCAATCAAATCTCCGACTATTCGTTCTCTCTGAAGCAAGCTTAAATTTACATCAAAAGTCGGAAAATACTAAATGTTCTGTCAATAAATTCAAGTTTGCTTTGTTGATGAATTTAGAAAGCTAAAATTTTACAAAGTCTAGTCATTACAATTTGATTGACAGAAGCTTAAAATCCAGACAAGCCATGCATCGCCACTAGGTCGCGTAATTTTGAAATTGGGTGTAAATGTATATGAATAGTTTTGCCATCTTAACAGGTAAAACCATTCAGTAGCAAATCATGTTGAATTTAAACAATGATTGTGTGTTTAGTCAGGATTGAATTTAAACTTTCTCAATAGCCAGCATAGCAGACCCTCTAGGTGACTGAGGGCGAGGGGAAAGGGGAGGGAGGAGGAGGGAGAAGAGAGGGTGCCTTTCCCCATATCACCAGTCCCCTTGAGGGTCTGCTATGCAGGCTGCTTTTTAGATTAATTGCTATTAGATTACTTAATTGACAATTTTTGCATTGTTCCCAGTTTACCAATTGAAATTTTCTTTTGTGTCTACTTGACTATTAGGTATGGAATCTATACGTCTATAATCAAGGGCAAATCAAGGGGGAGGGTTTTACCCCTGAGTTAAAATACTCAAACTTCCCATACCCTAATGGAGGAGATCAAATGCTCCCATCCCTGAGAAAAGAGAATGAAATCATTTTTTTCAGTGGAGAAAAATGACCATTCAATTGACTACTGCATTATAAGAATGAACTCAAATCCATTACTTAAGATTTTTTAGTTGTAATTTATTATTTATTACCTTAAGAGCCTTGTTCCAGCAACCACATGACCTCTTAGAGGGCTTTTGTTAATAAAAACTTACACAAGTTTACCCCTTTTTATGACTGTATAAGGTCTAAGAATGTGAATACGTGAGCAAACGCTAGATTGTGAAATTCTCAGGCTCACATTGATGGTCTACAAGTCAGTTTTTTCAGCTATTTGGTATGGAAAGTTCCAAACACCACAAAAGCGCTTTAGACGTCACACAAAAGAGGAAAGAAAAACAGAAATGACAAAATGGAAAGCAAGGAAGAGATAAGCCAAACTGAACCCACTGTTCAACCACCGCCATCAATGTCGCGTGGAGGCAAAATACTTCATATGGCAAGTCAGATCAATTTTCCTATGGCTTCCTCTTTTTTCCAAATTACCAGTAATTTCGGTCAAAGACTTGACCAGGCCGGAGCAGCAGCAAGTAGAGGTAGGAGAGGGTAGCTATGGAAAGTGTGAATTCATGCTGTACCGTGGTAATATTCCCGTGGTGGTGAAAACCTTCAGGCCACACGTTGCAGCAGCTGATGTCAAGTCTGAAGCAATGACCCTCCTGCGTATTTAGACGCCCAACCATTATCCTTGTTTGCCTTTGCTATTAGGAGTCCAGGTGGCCGAGAAGCTGTACGTTTTAGTCACCCAATTCCATGGGAGCGGGCAAACGAATCACACAATAGCAAGTGCTATTAGCACCTCACTTTTAACAACCAAGAACGAATGGTACATTTTCCTGGAAAAGCTTGTAAAAACGGTTTCCTTTGTTCATTCAAAGAAGTGACTCCACAATGATATCAAGCATAACAATGTAGTTTGCCATTTTCAGCGCGGGATTTGGGAACCAATTCTCATTGACTTTGGTAAAAGTGTTAAGTTTCAAGAGGCCAAGACAATGAGAAAGAGGAGCCTTTTGTTTCTTTGTGTGTGTGTGTTTTTATTAAGAGGGGATTTTTTTCAAGTTCGAGCAGTGAACGACAAAAACTCCTGAGTTGAAGAATAGCTGTTGTACAGAATTAAAATCATTTCTGTCAGAAAGTTTAAGTTGTTTGTAAGTAGTTTTGGCCGATGAAAGTTGAATCAAAGTGTTAATCCAAAACGAAAATTTGGATCGAAAATGAGGTTTAGGCCTTCATTTGCTCATTTTCTGTATGTTTTCTTTATATTCAGCTTGAAAAAGCTTAATCCCAACACAAATTCAAGAAAAGTCTTTGTACAATTCAAAAAATTGTTTTAAACAGGTATTTTATCTTGGTACATCAGTTTTTAACATGTAGAAATAGGATTTGAGTGTTTATCCAGAACGAAAATTTGGATTAAAACTCGCACGAAGGTCTAGTTTTTGGCGCTTTTCGCCATTATTGCTCGTCATTGAAAAAAATCTCCTCTTAAAAGTAAAGCTACAACAGCGTGCAGAACCTGTTGAGACACTGCCCCAATTTTGGCCTAAATTAGTTGCGCTTGTTTTATGCTCCCCCCTCCCCCCTCTCTCAATATTGAGTAGGCCGGGAAGATTCCTGCTAGGTCCAACACTTGACCCGACCAACATTGTGTCGGGGGAGGGGGATTCAGAATATATGGCCGTTCCAAGACTTACATGATGGGTATAATATCAAAGAACGTCAATTTTAGGGCACAATGTCTCAACTATTCTGCACGCCGTTGTATATTTATCAGTACATTATTGATTTGTAAGCCTAATGTAAATTTTTATAGTATTCATCTTCAACGTTCATTTTTAATTCCAGTTAAAAATTGAAAAAATTAAATTAAAACTGGTTTGAACATAGGTGTAATGTTTGCGAGGGTTAAGTAGGGTCAACAAAACACTCGCTAATTACACATCTCAACATAAAAACCATAGTAACTATCGCTTTTTATTTCAGGATTTAAGCATAAGATCAATTTAATTGTAAATAAAATATTCCAACTCACATATAGAAAAATATAGACACGACATATAGAAAAATAAAATAAGATGTCTTCCAATGCAGAGGATGGGACGCCTGTGAAAGCACTCATTAATTCTCCTTTTGATTTTGAGAAAGTAAAAATTCCCCCATTAAAAATGCTTGTGCCAGGATAGGATCCAAATTGTTTACACGGTCAAAGTCATCAAACGGTAAAGCAATGACAGATTTGAAAGCCACTAATACGATTTCAGCTGTTTAAAAGTTCTAAGGAAAACGTATGGGAATTGTTTAAATTGTAAATATTTTCTACCTTGCTTACAAAATTATTTACCTGAGAACCTGGAAAATACAGCTTATCTTTGTCGATGATGTTCAAAGATGTCTGGGTATCTGGAAACTCAAAACACTTAACGTGACACGGATTAAGAGGATTAGTCGTATTGATGACAACCATACAACCCATTGCTATTGTTTGTTAACGCAAAAGAATTCAAATAAGCCACCACAAACAGGAAACACGTACAAATCCAGACGGCTTGCAGCTTCTTATGATAAAATTCAGTACAAAAAACTCTCAAGATCTTTTGAATGCTTGAATGAGAAATATAATTGACTGGCCTCTATGTGTGTTCGTTTAGCAACATGTAGGTGAGAAATTCGTAGATTTCCAGCTCAAAGGAAATACTCTGAATCTTGGAAGCTTGGTTTCAAGTACGTCATTTAGAGTTCGATATTTGGTCAAAGTATTGGAGATGAAGCTCAAATAACACCCCATCCTGAAGCTCTTATAAGTGTCTAGGTATATCTCAAGTTAAAAGCTCCATTTTCCATTGTTGGAAGAGCCTGTCTCTGAAA